>CM053505.1:50658292-50801405 GCA_028627145.1 Eidolon dupreanum | reverse complement strand
GCCTAGACTCACATTGGCACCAATTGACTTTGGTTTCTGGTGTAGACTTTTGAAGCAACTATAAGCACAGCATCTGTGGATTGCTGCTGAATCTTAGCAGGTGGCACCAGAGGGGTAGAGGCTTGGGCTAAGTTTGACCTTCAGCTGAAGTCGTCTCAGGACTGTGCCACTAGACACCTACTTCACAAATCCACACTAATAAGACCAGGAGTCTTAGGAGCTTTGTTTAGTACATAGAAACAGACACAGAAAGGCAGCCAAAATGGGAAGTCAAAGAAGCAGAAACCATATGAGATCCAGACATAATGGAGTCAAGTAATTTATCAGACGCAGAGTTCAAAACTCTGGTTATAAAGATGCTCAATGAACTTTTGGGAAGTGTAGATAAAATCAACAAAGAGATAAAAAACATAAAAATATAAATGGAAATTATAAAAGGGAACCAGTCTGAAATGAAGAACACATTATCTGGGATGAGACGTATATTAAATGGAATAAACAAGGGAATAAACAAATTGAATAAAGAAAAGGATCAAATACACTATCTAGAGGATGGGAAAGCCAAGGACACACAATCAGAATGGCAAGAGATAAGATGCCAAGACTATATACATAATTTAAGAAACATACGGAACACTATTAAGGGTCCAAATATCTGTCTGATTGGTGTAACTGAAGAAAATGAAGATGTTGAACAGCTGTTTGAAAAAATAATCATGGAATAACTGTTTGAAGAAATAATGATGAAAAACTTCCCTAACCTGGTGAAAAAAATGGACATGGAAGCTCAGAGAAATCCAAAAATCAGGGATCCAAAGAGGTCCACACCAAGACATATCATAATTAAAATGCCAAAGATTAAATACAATGAAAGACTATTAAAAGCAGCAAGAGAAAAACAATTACTTATAAGGGAACACCCATAAGAATGGCAGCTGATTTCTCAAAAGAAACTATAAAGCATGGAAGGGCTTGGCAAAAAATGTTCAACAGGATCAAGACCTAAGATCTATAGCCAATAATAATTTATCCAGCAAAGCTATCATTTAGAGTTGAAGGACAGATAAAGAGCTTCCCAGACAAAAATAAGCTAAAGGGATTTATCACCACCAAGGCAGTATTACAGGAAATGTTTGAGGGACTTCTTTAAGAAAAAAAAAAAAAAAAACATGTATCAAAAACAGGAATAAAGAATGGTAACAACTACATTCCTATAAATAAGTACCTTAAATGAAAAATAATTAAGTGTTCCAACCAAAAGATAGAGTGGCTGAAAGGATAATAAAACAAGATCCCTACATTTGAAAAGGAAGGGGGTGGAAATGATATTGCTTTGATGGACCTAGAAGGCATTTAAGTCAGACAGAGAAAGACGAACACTATATGATTGCACTTATTGTGAAATCTAAGGAATTAAAAAAAAACTAACCAATAACAGACTCACAAATATAGTACATCATTTGGAGATGAACAGAGGGGAGGGGAGTTTTGGGAGTTGGGAGAATGGGATGAAGGATTAAAGAAGTACAAATTAGTAACTGATAGATGGTCATGGGGATGAGGAGCATGGCGTAGAGAATGCAATTAACATTAATACATAGGTTAGGTGAAGGGTCATGGGAGGGAGGGCGCAATGGGGGGATTGTTTTATGAACTATATAGATGTCTAACCAATGTACTGTATACTTGAAACTAATTAAAATAGAAAAAAATTAAAAGAAGAAAAAGAAATCAAAGTATCCACATTGCAAAGGAAGAAGTAACACTGTCATTATTTGCAGATGACATGACACTATTATAGAGAAAACCCTAAAGAATCCACTAAAAAATACTAGAGCTGATATGTGAATTCAGTAAAGTTGTAGGATACAAAATTAACATTTATAAATCAGTTGCATTTTTATACAGCAATAATGAACTATCAGAGAGTAAAATTAAGAAAATAAGTCCACCTACAATTGCATTAAAAACAATAAAATGGCTAAGAATAACTTTAAGCAAGGAGGTAGAAGACCTGTGCTCAGAAAATTATAAGTAGTTGAACAAAGAAATGGCAGAAGATACAAATAAATGGAAGCATCTATTGTTCTCCTAGACAGGAAGAATTAACATTGTTAAATGTTTATACTACCTAAAGACAATCTTGAGAAAGAAGAGCAAAGTTGGAAGTATCACACTACCTGATATCAAACTATACTATAAAGCTATAGTTATCGAAAAGGCATGGTATTAGTGTAAAAACAGAGACATAGTCATTAAAACAGAATAGAGAGCCAGGAAATAAACTTATATGATTACTTAATCTCTGACAAAGGAGGCAAGAATACACAATGGGGTAAAGACAGTCTCTTCAATAAATGGTGTTAGGAAAACTGGACAGATAAATCCAAAAAAAAAAAAAAAGAAAGAAAGAAAAGAAAAAGAAATTGGACCACATTCTTAATCCATATACAAAAATAAACTCAAAATGGATTACAGACTTAAATTTAAGAGCTGAGGAAATCAGAAGCATGAAGACCCAAGAGATCCCCTCAAGCTCTTCCCTTGAAATTACAACAAACTGAATAGCTCCAATCCAACAGAAAACACCCATTCTAGCATGCAAACACACCTGAGAGATCTATGCATTAGAGTATTTGAAGGTGGGTAAATCGGGTGAGCAAGGGAGGAAGAAAGGGAGAGCAGTCAAGGTCAGTGCTGCAGACACAGCCCAAAGCTCCCTGCAGGATCTGGGGATAGGGAGGTAAGTATATGATCATTTGTGCTCTCTGAAGCCTGTCTGAGTGATCAGCATATTCCACATGGCATAGCCCATATATGAGGGCAGAAACCAGGGCAGAGACAAACTACAGAGAGCTGACAGCTGTGTTTTAGCAACCTCCATTCCCAGACAGAGGACAAGTCATGGGCTGGCTGCCTTATTTCACCCTCCAAGAGCACTCATCCCAGTACCCTCCCAGAGCTAACTGTGGGCCCTAGGGGAAACTGCAGCAGTGAGGGTCAGGCTGTAGTGCAGGGTACTGAGACACACACTGGGCCCAGTCCCAGTACCAAGGGTGGAGACATAGAGAGAAGGAAGCTGAAGTTTGGCAGCCAGCTTAAATGGAAAGACAACAGCCACAGATACACAGGTAGCCTCTCCCAAACCACCTCATACCCACCCATGCAGGCTGATTGGCTGATTAGCTGCTTCGGCAGTACCAGGACTTCAGGGTCTCTTTAGAGGTTTGGCTCCTTATTGCCCATCACATTATCCACAGGGGTAGTAGATTCCTGGCACCATGGTAGCCTGGTCATAGAGGGGACACACACCTCCCCAAAGAATAAGGAGCATTTATTGCCACAACACAGAGATCTTGGAGGCTTGGGCAGTGCAGGAGCCTTATGCACCAACTACTGGAAAACAAAAGAAAAACTTCTTATCAATCTTCTAAAGAGTGAACACCCTATTTTTTAAAAGCAGAGTACATTTTCAAAAATGCCTAGGCAAGTTAAAAAAAAAATCAAATACCATAAAGAACAAGGTGACAAGGCAGCTCAGGAAGAAAATAAAAACTCTTCAAAAAATAAAAATATGGAACTATGTGATCTAAATGACAGAGAATTCAACATTATAGTAATGAAAAAAAAAAACTTAATGAGATGAGAGAAAATAACGGTGGTCAGTTCAGTTCAATGAATTGAGAAACGAAATCATTGAACAACAGGAATACCTTAAAAAAGACTGAAACAAACAAAAAATAGAACTTCTGGAGCTGAAGAACACAAATAAAGAAAAGAAGAATGAAATACTGTGCACAGGAAATAGAGCTGAGAAGATGGTAGAAACATTAGTTATAGCGAAACAGAAATCTGGAAATGAAGCAGATGAAAGAAGAGAGACTTGAGAGTAAAATAAAAAATAAAAGAACTCTACAAGATCTATCTGACGTCATCAGAAGAGTAATATAAGAATAATGGGTGTACCAGAAAGAGAAGGGAGGGAGAAGGGAACAGAGAGCTTATTCAAACAAATAGTTGAAGAAAACTTTAAAACTTATGGAAACAACTGGATCCTCAAATCCAAGAAGCAAACAGAACATCGAATTATCTCAATCAAAAAAGGCCTTCTCCAAAACACAGTACATTAAATTTGACAAAAAATAATGACAAATACAAAATTCTCAAAGTAGCCAGGGGGAAAAAAAAAAAAGACAGTGTCCTGTAAAGGACAACCCATTAGATTATCATCGAACTTTTAAGCAGAAACTCTACAAGCTAGGAGGGAGTAAAATCAAATATTTGAACTATTGAAAGAGTGAAATAACCAGCCAAGAATAATATATCAAGCTAAGTTCTCCTTTAGGTATGAAGAAGAAATAAAGACTTTATCAGACACATAAAAGATGAGGAAATTTTCCACCATAAGACCTGCATTGCAGGAAATACTGAAGGGGGTCATTCTACCTGAAACAAAAGGACAAAAAAATACAAAACTATGAGTAAGATAGTTAACAGGCACAGAAACAGAAAATTATGACCCTTATTAAGAAGAGGGTAGTATAAGTTAAAAATTACATAATTGTTAAGTGTCAAAAAATATTTAAAAGAGAATATGACAGTTACTGCAACCTAGAAATGAACTCACAATATAGAGATAATTTTAGACAACAAAGACAGAAAAGAGGGAGTAAGAATCTGAATCATCAAAGAACAATGGAGATAAGATCCAAACTGAAGAAAAAAGACTACTTTATATATTAAACATTCCTTTACATAAATATAATAGTAACCACACAAAAATCCCAAAACTGAGACACATAACATAAAACAAACGGGAACAGAGGGAAAAACCATAAAACATTAAATTATACTACAAAGCAACAATAATCAAAACAGCATGATATTAGCAGAAAAACAGACACACAGAACAATGAAACAGAAATGAGAGTCCACAAATAATTCCCTGTATAAATGGGTAAATAATTTTCAACAAATTAGCCAAAAAAAAAAAAATACAAGGGAGAAAGAAAAGCCTCTTTAATAAATGGTTCTAGGAAAACTGCAAAATCACATGCAAAAGAATGAAACTGGACTACTATTTGCTAATATAAACCAAAATTAAATCAAAATGGATAGAAGACTTAGCTATAAGACATAAAACAATAGCTTGCATAAGAGAAACATAGGTACTAAATTCATGAACCTTGAATTTAGAGAAAATTTTATAAATTTGACCTCAAAGTCAAGGAAAGTAAAAGGAAAATAAATGAATGTGACTATATCAAACTAATACATCTGTACATCAAAGGAAACCATCAATAAGACAAAGAGATGATAAATTAAATGGGAGAATATATTTGCAAGCAACACCTCTGATGAGTGGCTAATGTACAAAGAACTCATACAACTCAACAACAAAAATAATGAGCAATCCAGCTGAATACCGGGCAGAGGACATGAACAGACACTTCTTTCAAGAAGATATTCAACAGATATATGAAAAGATGCTCAACTTCACTAGTTATTGGGGAAATGCAAATCAAAACAACAATGAAATACCACCTCACACCTGTTAGAATGGCTATCATCAACATGACAGCAATAACAAGTTTTGGAGACGTTGTGGAGAAAAAGCAACCCTCATACACTGCTGGTGGAAATGCAAGTTGGTACAGCTACTATAGAAAACTATATGGAGGTTCCTCAAAGAACTAAGAATTGATCTACCATATGATCCAGCAATCTCTCTACTGGGTATTTACCCACAAAATTTGAAAACACTTATCTGTAATGTTATATGCATCCTTATGTTCATTGTAGCATTATTCACTATGGCCAAGACATAGATGCAACCAAAATGCCCTTCAATAGATAACTGGATAAAGAAGACGTGGTACACATATATAATAGAATATTACTCAGCCATAAGAAAAGGTAAAATACTGCAATTTGCGAAAACATGGATGAATCTTGAGATTATCATGTTGAGTGAAAAGAGTCTGAAAGAAAAAGTTGAGAGCCATATGATTTCACTCATTTGTGGGATATAAAACTGACAGCAGCAGACTAACAAGACAAAGAGTCTCATGGACATGGACAACAGTTTAGTGATTACCAGAGAAAAAGGTGGGAGAGAGGAGGTAGGTAAGCGTTAAAAGGGTCAAATATATGGTGACAGAAATTTAACTTTGGGTAGTGAGCACACAATGCAATATACATATGACATATTATTGAATTGTACACTTAAAACTTATATAATTTTATTAGCCAATGTCACCCCAATAAATTTAATAAAGTAAAGTACATGACCAGAAACTATAAACTCCTAGAAGAAAACATCAGTAGTCAACTCTCTGACATTGCTCTTGGTAATGTGTGTGTGTGTGTATGTGTGTGTGTGTGTGTGTGTATCCTCAGACAAGAAAAACAATAGAAGAAGTAAACAAATGAGACTACATTAAACTAAAATTTTTTGTAAAACAAAGGAAATCATCAATAAAACAAAAAGACAGCCCACTGAATGAGAGAAGATATCTGCCAATGACACATCCAATAAGGGGTTAATATCTAAAATTTTTGAAGAACTGATACAACTCAGCACCAAATAAGCAAACAAAGTCATTAAAAAAACTCATAAATATTTCGATTAAAAAATGGGCAGAGGATTTGAATAGACATTTATCCAAAGAATACATACAGATGGCCAAAAGACATATGAAAAGATACTCAAAGTCACTAATCTTTGGAGAAATGTAAATTAAAATTACAATGACATATCACCTCACACCTGTCAGAATGGCTGTCAATAAATCAAAAATCAACTGTTGATGAAGATGTGGAGAAATGGGAACTCTCGTGCACTGTTGGTGCCATTGCAAATTGGTACAGCCATGATGGACAACAGTTTGGAGGTTTCTTAAAAAATTAAAAATAGAATTGCCTTATGACTCAGCAATTTGTACTTCTGGTTAATCTGAGGAAAACCAAAACACTAATTTGAAAAGATATATGCATCCTTATGTTGACTAAAACACTATTTACAATAGCCAAGATAGGGAAGCAGGTTAAGTGGCATCAATAAACAATTATATAAAGAAGTCGTACATATATACAATAGAATATTACTCAGCCATAAAAAAGAAATGAAATCTTACCATTTGCAGTAGTATGGATGGACCTGGAGAGTATAATGCTAAGTGAAATAAGTCAGACAGAAAAAGACAAATACCATATGATCTCACTTATATATGAAATCTAAGTAACAAAATTAATGACCAAACAATATTAAAACAGACTCATAGATACAGAGAACAAACTGGTGATTGATTGCCAGATGGGTGGGGGGTGGAGGGCTGGGGAGCTGGGTGAAAAAGTTGAAGATATTAAGAAGTACAAATTGGTAGTTACAAAATAGTCACAGGGATGTGAAGTACAGCATAGAGAGTGTAGTCAATAATACTGCAATAACTTTCTATAGTGCCAGGTGGGTATCAGAATAATGGAGGGATCACTTTGTAAATTATATAACTGTCTAATCACTATGCTATAGAACTGACACTAATATAAAATAATATAGAATGTCAACTTTAATTGAAAAATTAAAATTAAAATAAGTATTTGGACTCCAATCATCTGGTTCTGATGCTTCTATTCTTTCTTATAAAAATGTTTTGTTTTGATTAATGAATCTATACATAAATCAACATGCTCAGAAGGCATTTATCCTGGATGTAGTATATGCATGTTTATCACTCTATCTATACACAGCTACACACAGATAATATGAGTATGTAATAGAATTCACACATTCACGTATACTAAAATATAATTTCTAACAGTTCTTCAGTTTTCATATTAGTTCTATGGATACCTGCATATTAATAAAAATATTATAATAAGCAGACAAAATTTTAATTCTCATTTGAATAATTACTGATCACTTTCCTGTTTCTTTTATTTTCACAATTTATTTTTAATTTTCTTAGTGACATTGGTTAATGAAATCCAGTAAGTTTCAGGTATACAATTTAACAGTAAGGCCTATATATATCATTGTGTGTTCCTCTCCCATAGATTTCTGTCACCACATATTTGATGCCTTTTACCCCACCTACCTCCCCTTAACCCCTCCCCTCCGGTGACCACTAGTCTATTGTCCATGTCCATGAGTCTCTGTTTGTTTGTCCTGTTCATTTGTTGCTTTAGGTTTATATCACACACATAAGTGATATCATGTGATTTTTAACTTTTTCAGTCTGACTTCTTTCACTTAGCATGATTATCTCGAGGTCCATCCATGTTGTTGCAAAAGGCAGTATTTCATCTCTTCATATGGCTGAAAAATATTCCATTGTACATATGTACCACCACTTCTTTATTCAATCATCTATCATAGGACAACTTGGTTGTTTCCATGTCCTGGTCACCATGAATAATGCTGCTACGAACATCAGTGTAGAAATATCTTTTCAGATATATGTTTTCAAGTCTTTTGGGTAAATATCCAGTAGAAGAATTGCTGGATCATATGGTAGATTGATTCTTAGTTTTTTGAGGAATCTCCTTACTCTTTTCCATAGCGCCTGTACCAATTTACAGTCCCACCGGCAGAGTTTGAGGGTTCCTTTTCCTCCGCATCCTCTCCAACACTTATTACTTGTCCTGTTGATGACAGTTATTCTAACAGGTGTGGGATGGCATCTCACTGTGGTTTTGATTTGCATTTCCCTAATAGCTAGCAATGATGAGCAGCTTTTCATGCTTGCTGACCATTTGTATGTCTTCTTGGATTTAGCCTAAGAATAATTTGATATGATTAAAAGGAAACATTTACTTTCCATCTGTCTAGTAAAACATTTTGTGATCCTTGAACAAATACTGTTAAATATAATCAACCATAAACAATGAAAATACTAGAATTGTGTAGCTCTTCACTAAATTCATTGCTATTAATCAGGTTTCTTTGCTTTTCTTATCATAAAGCCTTTTCTATGTTACATTCAGCCTAACAAAGTTTGAGAATGTACCTACTTAGTAAATACATTTTCTTCCTTGAGATAGAAAGAATTGATGGAATCAAAGATAAAAACTTTACTTTTGTTCTCACCAGAACTCAAGAGGTTAATGATTGAAAGGTGTTTTAAGTTTTTCCACTTAAATAAGTGGTTCTCAAATTTGCCTATACATAGAATCAACTGGATAACTTTACAAAGATCATTCCAGGCTCCGTTCCCAGAGTAACTGATGATATTGGCCTGGAGTGGAGCAATGCTTCAATTTATTTTTTTGCCATTTTTATTGTGAATATATATATATATATATATATATATATATATATATATATATATATACACACACATATAATTTACTGAAAAGTAATGTCCATTAATAAGATCCCACAGGTAATACATCTGCACATGAAAATTTGAGATGCACTATTTTTAACTATGCTAAGAATGATTTCTATGTACTTTTTTCATTCATAAACTTGTTTCTGTGATTAAAGGGTGGTGCTGCTGTCATGTAGCAGTCAAGTAACTGTGAAGTATATATACAGACTGCAAAATAACTTCTTGAGATAGGAGAATGGTGAAATGTATTGTCCTGTCTTGTCATCAAAAATTCAGTTTATATTTGTAAATATATCACTAAATTATAGTGAAATCTACAATTGGATATTTTACTTTGATCTAGCAAATATATTCATATTAATAAATTAAAAACTTTTTAGACTACCTCTACTTAGCCAATTCATTGGTCAAAGTTTGTTATTCTCTTCATGAATAAAATGTATTAACTTGTTGACCTAAGTAAACTGTATGTTCTCAATTAAAATATTACCTTACAGCATGTCCTTACAGCCACTTTGGCTGCCAAAATTAGTTTTATACTTAGAAAAAGTTAGGCATGCATTCATCGGTATGTTTATATCAGCTGCTCTTGGTATTAAAATTATTTAGTTAAATTAAAATCTATGTTAGGTAATGAAATATGAATACAAAAATAATTGCTTCGAAGAAGATTAAACTTCTCAGAAAGACCTGTTAAAGGCAGGCTGCACAAAGATCTGTCATAGAATTATGTCTAAACAAGATAACTGCAGAAGAATCAAGAAAAGTACAGTAAAATTCTAGAAACATTTTGTACTCAGAAAACATTTCAAGATGTTTAAATACACACTATAATTTATGGGAACTCAAACTGGAAATCACAGAAAATGTATTATGGGTATGGTTTGTGTAATAAAGATGATGCATGGCTCTAATCAGTGAATATATATCCAAAGAAAAGGCAAAAGCCCTACATCAAACAATAGAGGATAAATGTATACTTATTTGCTTCAGTTCTTTTTGTATCATACATATTTAACGTATATAGGCATTTTTAAAAACACTTTATCTCTTCATCTTATTTCATTTTTCTTTGTTTTTTTTTAAATATTTTTTATTTGTCAATTATAGTTGGCATACAATATTATATTAGTTTCAAGTGTACAGCATAGTAATTAGAGATCTACATAACTCACAAAGTGATCACCCCAATAAATCTAGTGCCCCTCTGTCCACATACATATTCATTACAATATTGTTGACTATATTCTTTATGCTATACTTTATATCTCCATGATTATTTCGTAACTAGCAATTTGTACTTCTTAATCCCATCCCCTTTTTTAACTCACCCACCACAATCCCCTTCCCATCCAGCAACCATCAAAATGTTCTCTGTATCTATAACTTTGTTTCTGTTATTGTTGTAGTTGTTGTTGATTTTGTTCTTTAGATTCCACATATACATGAAATTGTATGACACTTGTCTTTCTCTCTCTCTATCTGACTTACTCCATTCAGCACAATACCTTCTAGGCCCATTATGCAATATCTTTCTTCCATACTTTTTCATTTAGTCTGTATGTATCTTTTAATCTGAAGTGAGTCTCTTGTAGGCAGCATATGTATGGGGCTTATTTTTTTTTATACACTCAGCAATCCTATCTTTTGATTGGAGCACCTAATTCTTTTTCATTTGAAGTACTTGCTCATAGATATATAGTTATTACCATTCTTTATTCATTTTTTTGATACATTTTTTTCTTCTTAAAGAAGTTTCTCCAACATTTCCTGCAATACTGGCTTGGTGGTGACAAATTCTTTTAGCTTATTTTTGTCTGGGAAGCTCTTAATCTGTCCTTCAACTCTAAATGATAGCTTTGCTAGATAAAGTAGTCTTGGTTGTAGATCATTTTGGATATTTTCTGACACTCCCTTATGGCCTGCAAAATTTTTGTTGAGAAATTAGCTGACAGTCTTATGGGATCTCCCTTGTATGTAACTGCTTTTCTGTTTCTGCTTTTATGATTCTCTCATTGTCTTTTACCTTTGGCATTTTAATTATGTGTCTTGATGTGGCCCTGTTTGGATTCATCTTGTTTGGGACTCTGCACTTCCTGGGGTTGTATGTCTATTTCCTTCACCAGGGTAAGGAAGTTTTCCATCATTATTTTGTCAAATAGGTTTTAAACTTCTTGTTTTTTTCCCTTCTCCTTCTGGTACCCCTGTGATGTGAATGTTGTTACACTTGATGTTGTCTCAAAAGCTCCTTAAATTATCTTCATTTTTTAATTTTTTTTATTGTTGCTGCTCTGACTGGGTGTCCTACACTACCCTATCTTCCATATCGATGATTCGATAGTCTTCTTCATCCACTCTGTTGATTCCTTCTAATATTCTCTTCATCTCAGATGTTATATTCTTAATTTCTTACTGGTTCCCTTTTATAATTCCCATCCCTACTTTTATGTTTTTTATTTCTTTGTTAAAGTTCTCACTGAGTTCATCTATTCTTCCTCTAAGTTCATTGAGCATCCTTATAATCAGTGTTTTAAACTCTGCATCTGTTAGATCGCTTGACTACACTTTGTTTTGATCTTTTTCTGGAGCTCTGTTCTGTTTTCATGTGGGACGTGCTTCTTTGTCTTTTCATTTTAGATACCTTTCTGTGTCTGTTTCTATGTACTAGGTAAAGCTCCTAAGTCTTGCAATCTTAGTAGCATGGCTTTGTGTAATAGGTGTCCTGTGGGACCCAGTGGTACAGTCCTGAGAGGGGTCCAGTGGCAGACCAAGTTTAGCCCCAGCCTGTGCCTCTCCTTGGCCACCTGGTAAGAGTCAGCAAGCAATCCACAGATGGCTTCCACATGTGTTGTGCTTATAGTTGCCTCAAGAGGCCATGCCAGAAACTCAGGCCGCCTGCATTAGTTCAGGGGTTGGAGCTGCTCAGCAAGAAGCACAGGGCATGCTAAAGACACCTCCAGATGTGGATTGGGTAGGGCTCCAAGTTAGGAGGGGCTGAGTTTCAGGGAATCCTCTCAGCGGAGCAACCTCTGTTATCCAGTTTGATTATGTCTCAGCTATGGTGGTATCTGCGTCCACATGCTGGAAGGTGGGAGGGCTCAACAAAGAAATGATGAATACCACCAGCACTGATGCCTGGGAGAAAGCCATCCCTCCAGACCTTGCTCCAAAGCTCTACAACTCATTGTCCCCCTGTATGTCCCTGGCACCCCCTGAGCAGCTGCAACTTAGAGAGAGTGAATCCATCACTGAGAAAGTTCGTTCATGGTTGTGACCCCTTTAAGAAGAATGTCTACACCTGTCAGCTACAGCTGCTATAGCCTCTATCTCACTCAGCCCATATGGGACTGGGCAGTCTCGCATCTCCGCCACCTACTACTGTTCCAAGGTGATTTCTTATTTCTCGTCCTAGTTGTAGGGCTTCTGTTCATCAGATCCCCCACAACTCTGCTTGCTGTTGACTCCATGGCTTCATCACAATTTGGTGTGGTTGCGAGAGGAGATATATAAAGCCTCTACCCTCTACACCATCTTGTAGACTTCTTCATCTGATTTCTTTCATAAACCATCTTACTACTGGTTCCTAGTGTGTCTGTTAAAAGGTTTCCTATTAGAATTAAATGAGATTTTATTCTTATAAGTAAAAAAATCTTCTAATAAAGGTTTGTTAAACTTGAGAATAAAATTTAGCTCTAATTTCTGATCTTTGTGGTTTAATTCTTGGTATGTGTGCATGAATGTATATTTATATGAAGAAAAATTTCCTAATGGTCTGGAATGAACATAATTTAATAGACTTTATCATTGTTAATTTATGAACATTATGATAAAATAAGTTATTATTTATTCAATGTGATATGAACTTTTTTAAATTACACAAATATACATAGCCAAATAAAACCACTATAAAACATCTGTTTGTCACACATACTATGTACCAAGAACTCTCTTTTTTGCATTCAGTTTTTCCCTTTAACAACTTTTTGTGATAAATACTATTTCATTCCTATTTAATAGATGAGGAAAACAAGTTTCAGGTAAAAAGGTAAAGAGCAGGGCTGAGATATAAACAAAGAAGTGTTTGACTCTTGAGCCCTTTGTGGGGTTAATCACCACATGACAATGAGCCTCTAGAATGTTCTCTGGAAGAATGGGCAGAGCACAAGTCAAACCGAGCTCACATGTGTGATTCACATATATTTTTGAGACTCTGGGTTTTAACCCATGTGCTATCATTATTACGTTTTTGTGTAATTTTGTGCAAGTGATCTATCCTTCGGTATCATTTTCCACATCTGTATAATGGAGTATGTATTATTTTAAATGTTCATGTCAGCATTAAAATATTTTATACTATCAGATGAGGGGAAAATTTTTGAATCTGCAGGTTGATCACAGACCCAGTTTCTCCTTTTCTGGCTTCATATCTCTTCTTGGTCTCTACTGCTCAGAATAGCTCTCTGAGGATACTATGGAATCAAACAAAAAAGTTTAATTGAATAGTTTATTAGGATTTGTGGTAGAGGAGATTGGAGCTATTATATTAGAACTTAACTAGAAACAATTTATACTTTTCAAATATCTGCTTTACCCTGATTTTTAGTTAACTATAATTTTCTGTTCATAATGTCTACACACAAAATGTCTAAATACAATACCTAGGCTATTTGCTAAGATTTTTCTCTAAAATTAAAATTCTACATCCTACTTGTATGTTAATGATTGTAGTATATTACAAATGAGCAAAGAATTCAGAGTATGCCTATGCTGATTTTTTTGTTCTCAACCAGTTTAGTTAGTCAATGAATGTCAAACATTTATTTGTTAAACTTGGAAAATACAAGTGATGACTTATGTTTTATTTGAAAAGTTTAGAAAAGTCCTATATGCTACATAACATTGACGCGATGCCTATCTAAGGAATGTCAAAGCCATCTGCAAATGAAAAGATTTTCTTATATGAGTCATTCATAAAGGTTATGAAAATCTGTTATATATTTTTAAATGTAATGCTTTTGCCGGCTAATGAACAATAAAATTCAGGCTATAAAAAGTTACTGAAAATGAATTACCTAAGCCAATACTTATATATACTGTGCAAACTTATCTTTCAAAATTATCAAATTGGGAATGGTTAATTAAATCCTGCTTCCAACCCCTCCCCCTGCAACTTTTTTGGCCTATAGGCTCATTCTCTTTAGTTCTCATTTAACCCATTTCCCATTTGCCTGAGAATACTCACTGGAGGTGCTTGTGGCTGCAGTGTTTAACCCTAGATAACACATGGATTTCAGTCTTAACTTTACTGCTAAAGTTTGCCACGAAAGATCTCACTTTTATTATTTTTGCATCACTCTAGCATATGAATGGTCTTTGGAAACAAATGACATCATTCTATTTATAGAATTCTGTTTTTAGTAGTAGTATTTCCATTTACAAAATATAGCGATTCTTGATCACTGAAAATGTCAAATCTTAGAAAACGTAGCATTCTTACACATATGTTAACATTGTTCTTGAATAGTTGTTAGCTGAAGATTCATTTGATAAATCCAATTTATGTATACATCTGTTACATTAGAATAAGAGAAAAATTCTGTTTAGAAAAAATTCTAACGAAAACAATTTATATATTTTATTTTCACATTGCAAACAAGTCAGATTTGCTTCAGCCTCAAAGAATGTGTTTATATAAAATTAAATTAACACTGGCAGTGAGCTGCACTTATTTTTTTTAAAGAGGAAATGGGTTAAAAAGATAAGAAAAATTACATATTATAAATTCAAGGCAGTTTTATAGAATATTCTAGTTTGTATGTGCTCACTCCTGGGTTTATTTAATTTGATAAAAAAGCCCATCATTTGCACACTACATAGGAAAGAGGAAAAGCCAAAATTAATCTAGAGTCAAATACTAGATGATATTTAGAAAGTAAAAAGTATTCTTTCTTGTTCTTTCTTTTGTTGATTCTCTTTCATAATCCCTTGAAGACGACTTTCTAAAATTAAAACCTAGGTGTTATTAAGTAATTATATAGAGTTTAAAATCTTATTTGATGAAATGTTAAGCCATGACAAAAAATAATATGAAGTTAAATTAAGAAATTCAGTAAAGTTGAATGCATTTGATAACATATTTTATTTCTTTGGGATTATCAGGGAATCAAGAAATATGGACAAAATAATACAATATAATAATTCTCTTAATCCAGTCTGCTGTCCATACTCTTCCAAATTTTGTCTTTTTAAGCTCTGGTATCTTATTTCAATATTATATAAGTGATCACAATCCAAAGTAATCTCTGGGACAATACAAGAGGTAAATTATTTTAATTATTGCAACCCATTTGGTGTTATTACCTTTAGAGGTGCGATCCTAGAGACATTCCCATTTCCTCCTTCATTTTTGACTGTTCACGATGCCTGTTTAATTATGTAAATGGAATTAATCCATGATTGCCCCTAAGAAGCCCAAAGGATAACTAGATTATATATTTATGCACAATCTGATATTCATTGAAAGTTCAGGTTTCTCCCATGCATTTTGTTATCATAAAAATAAAATGTGTTTAAAATGCTTCGAGAAATGATTATTTATCTATATTTTAATAAGCTTTTTTTTCCAGTTATAGTTGGCATACAATATTATATTAGTTACAGATATAGAACATAGTGGTAAGACATTTATATAACTTGCAAAATGATTACCCTGATAAATCTAGTACCCATCTGACACCATACATAGTTATTACAATATTATTGACTATATGCCTTATGCTATACTTTACTTCCCATGACTATTTTGTAATTACTAACTTGTACTTCTTAATCTCTTCCCCAATTTCACCTAACCCCAGCCCCCTCTCATCTGGTAACCATCAAAATGTCCTCTGTATCTATGAGTTCATTTCTGGTTTGTATGTTCTTTTATTTTTTTCTGTTAGATTCCGCATGTAAGTGAAATCATATAGCATTTCTCTTTGTCTGACTTATTCCACTCAGCACAATACCCTTTAAGACCACCCATGATGGCAAGGTGTCATTCTTTTTTATGGCTGAGTAATATTCCATTGTATATATGTGCCACCTTTTTATCCATTCACCCACTTATGGACACCCAGGATGAATCCATATCTTGGCTATTGTAAATAATGCTGCAGTGAACATATGAACTTCCACGTCCATTCAAAGCAGGATTTTGAGTTTCTTTAGATAAACACCCAGAAGTGAGATTATTGGCTCTTTTTTTTTTTTGTCTCTTATTATAGCCTTTGTTTTAAAGTCTGTTTTGTTCAGTACAAGTATTGCTATCCCAGCTTTTGTTTGTTTCCATTTTCATAAAGTCTTTATTTTATTCTGTGTGTGTCTTTCAATCTGAAGTGAAATCTCTTATAGGCAGCACATGCAAGGGTCTTGTAGGCAGTATATGCAAGAGTCTTGTTTTCTTATTGATCAAGTCACCCTGTCTTTTGATTAGAATATTTGACATTTAAATTTAAAGTAATTGGTGACAGATGTGTAATTATTACCATTGTATTTTTCATATTTTGTATTTTTCTTCCTCTTCTTCTTAAAGAAGTCACTCTAAGATTTCTTATAATTCTAGTTTGGTGTTGAACTCTTTTATCTTTTTCTTGTCTGATAAGCTCTTTATCTGTCCTTCAATTCTAAATGATAGTTTTGCTGGGTAGAGTAATCTTGGTTGTAGTTTCTTGCTTTTAATCACTTTAAATGTTTCATGCCAATCCCTTCTGGCCTGCAAAGTTTCTGTTGAGAAATATGCTGACAGTCTGATGGGAGCTCCCATGTAGGTAAATAACTACTTTTCTATTGTTGCTTTTATGATTCTCTCTTGTCTTTCAACTTTGGCATTTTAATTAAGATGTGTCATGGTGTGGGCCTCCTTGGGTTCATCGTTTTTGAGACTCTGTGCTTCCTAGGCTTATATGTCTATTTCTTTTTCCAGGCTAGGAAAGTTTTCCATTATTTCTTAAAATAGGTTTTCAATTTATTGTTCTCTCTCTTCTCTTTTCGGTACCCCTGTGATGTGAATGTTAGTACACCTGTTGTCCCAGAGGCTTCTTAAACTATCCTCGTTTTTTTTTTTTTTTTGCTGTTTAGATGAAGTGTTTTCTGCTATCTTCTTTTCTAAATCACTGATTCAATCCTCTCCTTCATCTAAGCTACTGTATTCTTCATGTCACTTATTGTAATCTTCATCTATGACTGTTCGTTTTTATATTTTCTATCTCCATTTTTATGTTTTCTGTCTTTGTTAAATGTCTGAGTTCATCTACTCTTCCTCTAAGTTCAATGAGCATCCTTACTTAAACCCAGTGTCTTGAACTCTGCATCTGGTAGATTGTTTGTCTTCATTTTGTTGAGTCTTTTTTTCTGGAGTTTTCTTCTTTTCTTTCATTTAAAACATGTTTCCTTGTCTCCCCATTGTGGCTTCTTCCTTGTGTTTGTTTCTACCTATTAGGTAGAGCTGCTGTTTCCTGATCTTAGTAGAGTTCCCTTATGCAGTGTTCTGTGAGGCTCAGTGGCACAATCTCCTTGTTCAACTGATCTGGGTACTCTAGGTGTGTCCCTTACGTGAGTTGTGTACGCTTTCTTGTTATAGCTGAGCCTTGGTTGTTGCTTGCACATCAGTTGGAGGGAATAGCCCTCAGGCTGATTGGCTGTAAGAACTGGCCTTGACTACAGTGGAGGAGCTATTCTGCAGGGGCTAACCCTACAGAACAGGATTTGCTTTATCTGGACTCTGGTGCTTGCCAAGTCTGCCCTTTGGGTGTGTTGTCCTTGGATGAGGCCCCAGGTTTTGTTCCAGTTCTGTCTGAATCAGGCCACCAGGCATGTGAACCCTGAGGCCTCCTGAGAAGGGCCCAGCCTGGGTCACATTCAGCAGCCAACTGTGCCCTGCCTGGACCACCTGGCATGAGCCACCAGGCAATCCACCAATAGCCACCACCCACTCTGGGCTTGGAGGTGCCTTGAGTGGCCAAGCCACAAACTGAAGCCACTTGCCACTTTGCTGGGCTTTGGGCTACTCAGCAAGAGGTATAGGGCATGCCAAGGCCAGATGCTGCCTGTTTAGGTTTTGTAAACCTTTGAGAGATTTAAGGAAAGTCTTCAGCATGATCCCAGCCAGGCTGTATGTATGGAAAATCCAGTAGAAGTGGCTTGAGTGCACCTGCAAGTTGGGGAGGGGCGGGTCTCAGGGAATCACCAAGGCAGGGAATCACCAAGGCAGAGTCATTTTGATGGAGACTCAGATATGGCAGCTGCTTGTGTCTGCATGCCAGGAGGCCAGGCTCAACAAAGAAACAGTAGATTCACTTGCACTTCAGTCTGGGAGGAAACTGCCCCTCCAGCCCTCACCCTGAAGCCAGATTTTTCTCCTATGTCCCCAGCACCTTTCAACCTGCTGCCCCAGTGCTAGAGCTCAGAAACAGTGTCTGTCAGGAGTTACGCCCATGTATGAACCCTTTAAGAGAAACGCCTTGTACTCCTGCAGCCCATCGTCTCACTCAGCCACAATCTCTGCTGGTTTTCACAAACAGAAATCATGGAGACATCTCTACCCAGCACTGGAATCTTGGGCTGGGGAGCCCGGTGAAGTGTTGAGACTCCTTGCTCCTCTGGAGGGAACTCCACAGCCGATATATCCTTCTGGACTTTTAACTGCTAAACATGGATATGGGACCAGCCTTATTTCATGTCTCCACTCCCTTCTACTAGTCTCAAGATGGCTTCTTCTATATGCCCCTAGCTGTATGACTTCTGCTCAGGTAGACTTCAGGTGATTCTCAATGATGGCTATTCTGTAGTTTAGCTGCAATTTTGATGTGGTCGTGGGAGGAGGCAAACAGAGCATTTACCTACTCTGCCATTTTAACAGAAAACCTTCACTGAGCCAAGGAATGATTAAAGAGCATGTGTCTTTAAACCATGTATTTCTTCTTATAGTGTCATAACATATATGCTCAAGTGCTTCAGGTTTACCTCAATAAAAGTTTGATGCATAATTCACTTTTTTAAATTCAATGCAACAAAATCATCAGTTCCTTTAACTAATAACAGGCTCGGGTGAAAGCAACAGCACTCAGGTAGCTTTTTTACTACAATGTGTGTAGTCATACAGTTATTTAGACAATGAAAAGATTTTTTCAGGTTTTTATCTGATTGATTTTGTCATTAAAGTCAGATAATAAAAAGGACGACATATAGATTGTATTGTTTGATTGAGTATGAAGATAAAATATGTGACCTCTAAAATTCCTTACAAGACCAAATTTTTATAGAATAAAATATTGCCTTTTGCTTATGTATGTCTTACTACCTATCAGATTCAGTTCAAACCATGCAATTTGTCATTTAGGTGGTACCCAGCTTTCTGTTTAATATAATCTTCCATTGCTTAGTATTTGTTTTCTTATTGTTTCCAATACACCTAAATCATACTTTCATTCAACTTTTTTTCTGTACCTGTAATGTTATTATTTTTCTCATCCTTCTTTCTGTAAAATATACTTTAATCAAGGCTTACAGCAGAGTCCTTTGCACCTTCCAGTTATTTCAGACTAATTCTAAGTTACATTTTCTCTCTTACAGGAATATCTTATGTACAGAACGATCATATATATTACTGACCACTTAAGAAACATTTTGCACCTGTTGCAGGATTTCTCTTTCCATTTAAATATTTTCAACATACCATGTGAGAAATCTCTTTTGTTTCCTTAAAAGCCTCAAAAACAATAATAGCACATTGCCAGAGCACATGACACAATTAACAAAGCCAGTGAAATTAATTAATGAGCAGATGCTAAGTTTAAAGAGAGAAGTGAGGGCACACATGGGCAATTAAATTAATTATAGTAAAATTTATAACATTATTATTAAGGTCATTTATGTATTTATTTTAAGAAAGGTAATTTATCTTTTCTTATCAGTGTCTGACTTTCCAAACTTAATTTTATCCTTCAAAAATGTAGATTTTCTGAGGAGCAATCCACCTAAGATTAGACTATAAAATTTTACTAACACTTGTAGAAAAAGTATGGAATTTTATTGAAATGATTATGTGATTAACTAGAATTTTGAAAAGAATCTTGACTTAGTATTTTGCTAACCACCCATTTCTATGGTTGATGTTGATCTTGAACCATAATATAAAACATTCCTAAATCAATACATTTGTCTCTTTATTTTTTTAAAGGTGATATATGCATTTTAGGTTACTTAGTGCCTCATTAATAATAACACTATAAATTTTACAAAGTCCATCTTTGAAAATTCTCACCTGAAACTCCCATATTTTCAGCCCATATTGTTTCAGCCATGTTGTTACCCATGTTTATTGATAACAAGGCCAAATGTTTACTTTTACTCAAC
The DNA here is from genome assembly GCA_028627145.1 of Eidolon dupreanum. Taxonomy (NCBI): domain Eukaryota; kingdom Metazoa; phylum Chordata; class Mammalia; order Chiroptera; family Pteropodidae; genus Eidolon; species Eidolon dupreanum. The sequence continues at coordinate 50,780,676 of CM053505.1, read as the reverse complement.
ACAGATTTTGGGGGTTGAGCTAGCTTTGTGTACCCAATCTAATATTCACACACTCTTTAAAAGTTAAATATAATAATGGATTTTAAATGGCAATATACTAGCAACCTGAATAAAACCCTTACTATGATATCCACACAAATTTGATAATACTGCTCTCCTTGACAAGAAAATGTCAGGTCACAAAATCAGACACAAATTATATGAGGACTGAAGAGAGACCATATAGTCTCAAGCCTCAGATGTTTTTACTAGATTAAATAACTTTTAATATTATTTTTATAGGTAGACATTTGAGGTTTATATCAAACATAAGAAGTTCACAGTGTTCAGATGTTCTTTATTAAAAATACCTACACACAGCTAGTTCATATTCACAGATGGGCAACAAATGTGCCAAAATGCAATTTTGAAAAACAAAATCACTGTATATATAATCATGCTATGTTTCTCTGGAGTTTCCCCATGATAATTTACAGCTATTGAGCACTAGAGTGGACAAACACACTGTCACTGTTGATTTCTAATTTAGTCAATGGTGATACATTTTTGATATTTTTATAATTATAGAAAAAAATTAAATATTAAATTTAGTGCTTGCTTTAATTTCTCAAATAGTATACCCACAAGTCTTTGGAAACAAGGGGATTGATTGTAAGATAGAACCATGTAGGAATACTAGATATTTAATCAGGAGAATTCAGGATTTTATGCATATTTCTAGTTTCTGGAATTATTGATTTTTTTGCTTAATTCTTTTTAAAACTTACATTAAGTCCATGTTTTGTAGGGGACTTTTTTCTTCTATATTTATTACCTTAATAACAATATATATCAACTATATCACTAGTATATTTTCAATTATTATTTTGTTCATCTATTTAGAACTTTTTTTCACTCAGTTTTCTCCATGCAGCATTTTATTCAAATTTAAATGGGAGGTTTTTAGTTTTCACTATTTGAAAGTACCTAAAATTTAAAATTTCAAACAGTTTTACTTCTTTGGACAAAAGACGCTATTTTTTTTAATTGTTGAAGATCTTTTAATTTTGTTAGTCTCCAGGTTATTTTCACTATGAATTAATGGTTTTTAATGTGAATATTACCTAATGAGAGTTTTTCTTCTAAATTGGCACTAGAAATCCTGTCCATAAAATGAGGTTTAAATTTTCAGTATGGCCATATACCATTACTTAAGGTATCCATTAATTAAATATATGTTTTAAAATGTTCAGTCTACTTTTTACTATTGAAATTTTATTCACTGCAATTAAAGATATTTAACACACTCTGGCAAAGATTGGCATTTCCATTTTATCTTTTTCTTTTTTCCTTAAGCTATGCCAACAGAAAAGTAATATCATCTAATTATGAAATCCTGCTATAATTTTTGAAAAATATATGTATAGTAGTTATGAAAGATGGTTCATTCATCTTCTTTCCATTCAGCTTCTTTTTGTTGAACCAAGTGTTAAACAGCATACAGGTAAATGTCAAAATTCAATGTGCACATTATGGCATGAATATATAAATAAAAATTAGTAATAAATGATAGATAAATAAAACTTAGGTTAAAAGACATCTATAAAACCCTTTGTATATGCCACATGATCTTAGAAGAGGTAAAAATAATATAGTAAATTCTCCTCATAGATACAATATGAAGCTAACTCTAGGTAAACTTAGTTTTGGTTTTGGTACCCTCCTACTTTTATAAGTCTACTGTGTATTGAGAGTGTTTTCTCACTGTTTTACCACAACTTGCATCACTAATGCTATTTGCTCATGAAAGAAAATGTACATGTCAAGTTGCACCTACATTCCTAAATCTCCATATATCAGCAAAAACAATGACAAAGACAATAATATATAATTGTACAGCTAATAAATCCAAACACTATACTAGGAGCTTTATGTATATGTGTTATTTTATCTGAGCATCTACCCATGGCAATAAACAATATAATATCAATTTCACAGCAAAATCAACCTTTATTTTCAGGATTGATTCTAAAACTTATGTTCTGTTCACTATTCTATACTAAAAATAATTTTTGAAATCAATTACAAATTTCCATAACACTGACGTTTTGGCAACATGGCATGAACTTTTATCATAGATGTTTTCATAACATAAAATCTAAGAAGTAATAAGGTTTATGTGATACCTTTCAGGTTTGTATGTTCATAGGATTTTATGTTAATCAGGATAAAGGTGAATATCTCATAGTGTGAAAGTAGACTTCTAGAATATATCACCAAAATGTAGGTCACCTTTGTGACATCAATCAGGAAAGAAGTTTGAATATTATTTTTTATTATTATTACAGTAAATAACAAGTCTTATTTATATGCTAACTATTCATTTTCTTGCTAATTTTATTTGCTTAGTAAAGGCAAAAGGAGATATTGAAGATTTAAAACACTAAATGGTTTATAAACCATTAAGATCATTGTTGTTTTATATTCCCTAGTGGCAATGATAGTTTCTAAAAACAAATAAGAAACAAATATACAAGCCATAAAAAACACTGCTACAAAATCTCTCCCTCACCACTTTCTACTGCAAAAACAAAAATAGCTTTATTTATTGCCTATTCCTTGTTAAACCAAATTATAACTTGTCAAAACCAAATCCATATTAGTGGATTTACAGCATGCTTTGGAGTTACAACACACCTTAGTGTATATCAATCAAAACTGTATTGAAGAAGATTTAATTTAAAATTAATTCTTAATTGATCTAAAGCATGAAATGAAAAATGTAAATTTTGAAAACATAAAAATTTGTTTACTGGGTTTTTCTGTGGTCTTCTCTAACAATTCAGAGCTCTAATTAGAAAACATCAGTCAGTAGTAATAAAACAACTATAATATGTCATTGATATACTGAGAAGTTATTTTTGTTAAATAATTACATTTTAACTTTATTTAACTTCTTAGTTTTGCATAAATAAATGCCTACAAGACCCACAAAAATTACAGTCACGTTCTGATAATTTCTTTAGCAACTGTTTTTCATGCATATTCTATAAGTATTCATTCATTTACTAGATTAGATACCAAGCACTGAATTTACTACCAATGCAGAAAAATAAAGAAAAAGAAGTATTCAAGGCTTACCCCATGTGATAAAAATTTTGAATTCTTGAAGAGGTTGTTTTGATGTCACTCCTATCTACAAATATCACATGCTGGAAAATAAAACTATAAAATGAAAGACTGTCTTTAAATATCCTGTATAAAGTAAAGCTAGATGTGCAAATCTAACCTATGAAATCTTTTGAACCAGTCTAAATGGTATTTCTATTGAAAGTTACTGATATAAATATACACCTGGTTATAGAAAAAATGACCATTAAAACTTCAAAAGAATGGTGTCACATTATTTGTTATCAATTAAAAATCAAAAATTGACAATTAAATTTTAAAATAATCCTGAAAAAAATGATAAGATGAAATAAATGAAAACAACAACAATAATCCTGGTAGAAATGTTCAAAGGGATCATTAACTACAATAAAATGGTTAATTCATTATTACTACTTGAAAGATGCTGTTATTCATATTTGTTGGGTGATGCATTTTTGAGCCAATTAGTTAATAAAATATATCTTCCATCTATTTTTTAATGTCCTAATGTATGTTAAAATATGTAAAAATTCTAATTAATTACTAGGTTAATGAAAAATTATCTGAAGAGTTAGAAATAGTATTTCCTTTATGTTTCTTTGAAGGAATTTTTTTAAAAAATACTTAGGATTCTAACCTTATCTAATTTTTAGAAGAGTGAAAAAGAGATGGACTCCTAGACATAACTAATTATTTTTCATATAGGCTATGCACAGTGAGATAATTCATTTCATAAGCAATATGCAGCTTCCCAAATGATTTGCTTGAGTCTATATTGTAAGTTAATGATTTTCAGGCAAAAAAAGTTATATATGGGCAGATTGAGTTTATTTTCATACCATTTGAAGATAATCTAATTAAGATGGCTGTGTTGAATTAATAAGCATATCAAACATTATAGTCAATAATAGCTTGATGTTAATGTTCCCTACTTACCTCTAACATCCCCAAATATATATATCTTTAGGTTTTGTATGTTTACAAATGATTTGATTACTTGTAAATACATTTTTCTCTCTTACCTCCTTATAGATGTCAGTAATCCTGTCAAAAAGGGAGATCAAGTTCTCTTTTAAATCTTAAACTCAGATGAAACTCTGTTAAACCTAAATGTTTCCTCTGTATCCTAGTACTAAATCAATGCCAATATTATCATCTAGGGAAAAATTGCTCCCTTTCAAAAAATACAATAATCTAAAGGTCAGAATCTATAATGGAAAGTGTCCGTCTACAAATTTTATAAATTCATCGTTTCTACCACACAAAATATCGACAAAACATTTTCTTCAAAAGTATGGTGACTTAGAGTTTTTGGTATTAAAGAAAATTCACTCTTTTCAGTAGCATTGTGAGGGAGAGTGTTAGGAATTCCGTACTTTTAATATTATTTCAAAAAGGCAATATTATACAATATAAGGTAAAGTTGGCTTTTTCCACATTTTCATCTTTAAAAAAAGAATATCTCCTACAGATAAATCTGTATTTTGTAAACTCAGTAGATCAAGTACAAAAGAATTCACTTTAGCTTTTAATTTTCAAGCATTAATCTCCAATTAGCAAAAAAATTTCAAAGTCAAGATTTTGTGAATAAAATGATATATTATTTTAATTGTCAGCACTAAGATCATATGCTATCAAGCATTACAGATGGATGCAAACAGCTGTAAACCTGACTTATTTTGTTTTATGCACTATATATAGTGTTGTCTCTAATGACAATGAACCACATATGACAAACTACAATTACAATAATTTGTATTTTCAGAATATTTCTAATGAACCAGTCTTCCACAACAGAAATAACACAATTATTTGTCCTCTGTGAATTTTAGATATATCATTAAGAACTATAGATTTAAAATTGATCACAATAGATGCTTCAAATTATTTTTAGAGGATAAGTGTTCAAAATTCAATTACATAGCTAAGACATTTACAGCCACTGAGACCAAACTACTTTGAAATGAAACCGTTCTGTCAGCAAGTTACCTCTTGTTCAGACAAACTTACTATAAAAATATTAAAATTATTATCATAAAAAATGAAGTCTAAAGTAAAATGAATAAGCTGCTCAATTGACACCGGAAATGAAAATTCTAGTCAAACAAATGCCATGGGAAATTGTGTAGTATTAATTCTTAACTGTTATTTTTCACATTTAATATTTTTCTTCTGAATGTTACTTAGTCTTATCTTTATCCTCAGATAAAATAAATAGAACACAGAAGTTCAAAAATGGAATCAGAACCCAAATAACATGCATTTTAAGATGAACTGTCACACAATTCTACAAGGACTAAAATTTGGCAGAATGCCATTTAGACGATATTTTCCAATGGGCAAAATCCTAAAGATGCTCACAGTACAATAAGCTCAAGTCAACTAATTTTAACCCTGGAAAAAATTCATTGATAACTGTTCTCAAAAGACTTTAAAGCAGATGGTAGGTCTCATATTCTCATATGAAGCATACTTTATATTTCTATACAGACAGAGGCTGCTAAAACTGAGTTTTGTTTTTTTTTTTTTTTATTTAACAATACACTGGAAGTTTTAAGAAAACTTACTGTGAAGATAGAAAAGTCATCATTTACTTTTCAAATTTTCTTCCACATCAACAAATCTGTGTGTGATATTATCTGTCAGTGAAGCTCACCAGGCAGTGATTTTCACAGGGCTATGCACTACCAGGGGTTTCAGAGAATCTGAGTAGTGAAGAAGTGTAATTTGAGAGTCCATCGGTTATCTTGATCTGCATCCCTTACAGGTGCATTACCAAGCACTCACCTTCCCTGAGAATCACTGATTTCTCTTTCCCTGTAAGGTATAAAATACTATGAACAAGGGCTTGTGTATAAAAACATCTAAACTCGATCTATCTTAGCCTTTTATTGGCCAGGTGGGATTATTCTTTTAAAATTTCATTAACTCCCTGACATTGGTTTTCAATGGCTTATTCAATTCCTAAAGGGTATGTATGGCAAATACTATTTAAAGAAAATAGTTATCTATGACATTAATCATCAGGCTGCTAACTTCCACATGGGTGCTATCTGGGTAGTATGAATCCGTAGGAGGGTCTCTCTGCCATCCTAGGGTTAGAAGACTCTCAAGCTGCTTCTTTTTTATGTGTCGATTGTCACTTTCAGGTCTTATTTTATCCCCTACCTCTCCAGAAGTTTCTTTTCAGATACTGTTGGATTTCTCATTGGTCAAGGTAAACTTTGTCATATAGGTGAAAGGGGAAAGTACTTAGCATTCTGATTCATCTTCTACTGAATAAATACAAAAGATTATTTATGCTAGCTCAAGTCATTGACCACTAACAAGAAAATTATTTATTTTTCTTATAAGCTAACATTTTTATTTTTATTGAAAAATGAAAGACCAAAAAATCCAGTATTGAGGCATCTAGAATGTATTTAGTTGGACCCTGGCATTGTCTGGTGCAGGACACATTCAATTCAGTATTCTCTATAGAGTTGTGTCTGGGCTCTGTGCAGTGTAATCCTCTCTTGCTTTATCAAAAGCCAGAGTATATGAGTCCATCTGATCCAGATTCACTCTACCATATGTGTTACAAAAGCTCTCCTGCATCAGAAGATAGGGTGAAACTATAAATAACCAGGTGCCTTGACAGCTGTGGCACAAGCTGGATTTATTTAGTTCATGTTAATTATACCATCAAAGAAACTAAAAGGCTAAATTTTCAAATGGCACAACAGTACCAGTATGCTCATTGAAACAAAGTAATAAGTTAACATATGAAAGTTGGTAATACTAAAAGAAAATAAGAGGCATTTTTATAAATATAGATGAAGAAAGGCCTTGTTGGGTGAGGCATTTGACCATCTGTCTTATCTGTGGGTAGGAGGAGCCATATCATAATGTGTTTTAACAGAGTTCTGTCTAGAACATAAAAGGCACAGAAGGAAATAAAGAGGGACACCAGAAAAGGGAGACTATGACAACTGGTACATTTGCCTGCATTATCTCCACACAGTAAAGTCGGGAAGGGAAAATTTCACTCTGATCTGGGTGGGCTGTATGAGAGAATAACACACAGCAGGGCAAACAGAATGGAAAGCATGGAAATCCACTGCTACATCACCAGCCAGTTGTTGACACAGACACACAATTCAATTCATGCTAATAAAAGCTATTAGTTCCCAGAGAAAATTCATTGACATTTCCTTTATGTTGCACAAATATGTTCTGCTAGAGTTTTATTATAACTCTGAAGTTAGCATCTTCAAGAGATGTCACTGTATCATTTGTGCACTTGTCTGTTTACAATGTGCAATTACAATGGCATCAGTAAATGCTCATTTGAGGCTCATAAATAAAATTCTCCATACCACTTTTAATCTCAAATCTATTTCAACAGTACAGTTAAACACTCCCATAACAAGTTCAAGTTGATTGCAATTAATAAAAGAATTGGATTTCATAGGATAAAATATGAACACATGCCAAAGTTCTAAAAGCAAAGATTATGTATCTTTTTATGTCTCCATTTATTTATGATGTCACTAACTGAATTTTAAGTAGACAAGCTTCATAATAGTTTACCACACCTATTTATGGCTATTGTTTAACACATTGACTATTAATATGTTCATGAGTTTTCAGGCAGGTATTTTCTATTTGAAGAGTGTTGTTAAATAATAATAATTTTGATATAATAATAATAATAATAATAATAAAATAATTAACACTTATGAATACTTATACTGTACTAGGTATACCCCTTAATGTTAGCAACAGCTTTGTAAGGTGGACATTATTATCATCTTATTTCCTAGATTAGCAAACTGAGAATCTGAGGTGTTAAATCACTTACAAATTTCAAAAGAATGCTTGATATAAGAAGTGGAATTCAAAACCATGGCTGTCAACTCTCTAAAACTACTAACTTGTAGGTATTATTGGTCAACAGCCCAGAGAAAAGAGAAACCTCAGAACATGACTGATTTGAAGTTCACGTAATAAAAATATAGGGTTACTGTTATTTCTTTCTGTCCCAGGATATATGGGCTATTTCATTCTCTGAAATAGTAGAGGATATTTTTCAAACTTCAAAGAATAGAGAACATTAGAATTCTTCGCATTATGTCTTCCAAATGGCCATAGAGGTGTGTGTGTGTGTGTGTGTGTGTGTGTGCGCGCGCGCGCGCGCGCGCGCGCACGCACGCATGAGAGAGAGAGAGAGAGAGAGAGAGAGAGAGCGGGTAGGTAAAGAATTACAAGGAAAGCACTAGAATAAATCTTCTCTTTAAACCTTCTCCCACTTCATTCACACTTAAATCTTCCTTTCTTAAAGGTGAGAAATAAGAAAAAAAGCTAAAAGGAGTAAGAAAAAAAGAAAAGAGAGAAGAAAAGAATAAAGGCACGTAGTGAAGGAGAGGAGATAGGAAAGACAAAAAGACATTTATCCTAATATGTTTAATTGTCTTCTCTAATGTGACTCTAAATAGTGAAGTGGCAAGAATACTGAAAATATCCAGTACCCAACTTTGTCAAAATTCGCTGTGATATCTTGGGTGAGTCATGACATACACTGCATTTAAACTTCCACATTTATAAATAAAGAAACGTGGACCAAATCACCTCCAGGGTCTCTTCCAAATAAAATTATATTTTCTCTAATAATTTTACTTTAGATTATAAGATAAAATATTATTTTAAAAGAGCATATTTAAGATAAGCAATATACATTTTTCAGTTTCAACATATTTTCAACTTCATAAATATGAACAAATAATATTTAATAATTTTCTAAAGTAATATGATTTTATGTACCAGTATGTTAGCATTGATATTAGGTACGACATTGTTAAAATTGAGCTTTATCTTTCCTTATACTTGTTTTTAGTATCTCCGTGAAAGTACAGTTTGATGCAAACTTTTTCTTATTTTAATATATATAAATATACGTATGTGTGTATGTATGTGTATATATATATACATATATATACATACATATATACATATGTGTGTGTATAATTCTTCAATATATAATCCCAAAATAATGCAAGCCAAATTGTTATTACAAAATTCATGAAATTGATCAAAATATATTTCTTAGTCATTTCAGGTTGCTCTCTTTTTCTACTTTGCACTGCCCTTTTAAGACAGAACAGCAATGTTTCAGATTGCTCACAGCAATGCCTGAAGTTTAGAACTACTGAAATGTCCTTCTAGCTCTCCATAAATATTATTTATGCTCTATTTATTAGGAGCAAAACATTTTTGTCGGCTCCATTATATTTTGAGATTAATAGATATCTATTGAATTTTAGTAGCTTAATCATAAAAATAGAAAAATAAATGCAACAGTTGAAATAAGTAACATATTAATAAAATCATAATCTTTTACCAAAATACAAAGTTTCTACATTTCTGTTCTTTAAAAATACCCCTTTCTGAACTCACATAATCTGTGTTTTCCTTTTAGCAAACTCTTTAAAAAAAGTTGTCTATACCAGATGTATCCAATTTCTCTCCTCTCATTCTATCTTGAACCCATTTGACCCAGATTTTCACTTCCAATGCTATTCTGAAAATTCTATTATCAAAGCACAAAAAACTTCCTTGGTGCTAAAATCAAATAGTTAATTCTCAGATCTCATTTTCTTGACTTACACTTGATATTGTGGATCATGCTTTCACCTTCTATGAAATATATATATCTTCCCTTGGATTCCAGTCTCCCACTGACTCTTAGTTTTTCTCTTATATCATACTGCTCCTTCTCAGTCTACTTTGCAGTTTCTTCTCATCTCCTCTGTTTCTAAAGGCTAGAATGTTCTGGAAATCAATCCTTAGACCTTTTCGCTTCCTCGTCTGTACTCATTTCCTAGGTGATTGCATCCATTTTCATGGCTTTAAATTCCATTTATATACTCTTAACTCCAAGCCAAGACAATTTGCCTAAAATACAGTCTTTTATATCTAAATATCTACTTAACTTCTTTCTTTGCATGTGAAAGGAGTATCACAGAGCCATGTGTTTCCCCAATATTTTACCCCCAAACTTGCTTCTTCACATCATCATTTCAATTTAAAAAATGCAAACTTTTATTTTTTTAAATTAAAAAAATTGGAGTCACCCTTAATTCCTTCATCTTTCTTAAATTCCATATTCAATACATTAAGAAATTCTGTTGGCTTTATCTTAAAAAAATATCTGAAATCTGAAAACTATCTTGCATATATACTGCTGCTATCCTGGTAAAAACCATAATTCACCTGAATTACTTCAGTACTTTCTAATTTGTCTTGTTTTTGCTCTACTCTCATTCAGTCTGTTCTCCAAACAGCAACCAGAGTGATCACCGTAAAACAAACATTAGATTATGCCACTTCTCAAAACCCTCCTTTAAGAGTTACCCCAGCCTGATTTCTTCATGCTAGTTGTTTGTCCCAGGAGCCACTGTTGAAAGCAGTTTGCAGTATTTTGAACACTTAAAGAACCAGTCAGAGCACATCCACCCCCTCAGATATACAAGTACCAGTTGCCCAGTGTCCCCTTTTCAAAGGTTTAAGTCTTAGGCCCACAGAACCCTCCTCTGCATTCATCAGACATAAGCACCAACTGAGATGCATCTTCTCCTCAGAGGGTTTTAGTTATATACAAAATGTAGCAAGCCTAGTATAGCAAAGTTTATAATTGATTTTAACAAAATCTCTTGAAAATATTTAAAAGCAACTACCTGAGGACTCTGAAATATAAACAAAAACAAGGAAGATTGTAGAAAGGAGTCAAAACGTGAAGAAGCAACACATTCAGGGATTAGAATATCCATACATTTTTCCCCCTTTTGTCTCATGGATTTGCTCATAGGGTCCCAATTGCAAAGCTGAGCTAAGGAGTGTAGCTTGCAGGTAAATTATCCAAAAGAAATTGAATCTTTCTGCCCAGAGAAACCAGAAAAGGGTCAGAGAATATGAGGAAAGTCTTAGAAACAGAAATGTTAAATAAAGAGAATTTCTAATTCTGTGTATGAAACCCTGCAAGTCCCAGGCTGCACAAGCTAAAGAAAAACCCAAAGCAGAATAGCAAGAAGTTTTGAGAAATAAACTATGATATAAACCTAAGCTTCACACTAACCCATAAGGCATGCATGCACTGAGTTAACCAAAACTTCATTGCAAACTCTTTCAAAATTGAGATTATTTTAAAAATTTGAGATTAGAACAACTGTCTTCCAAACAAACAAAAAATCCACATTAATCAGAGAATTCAAATAGAATTGAGGATCTATACCACATAACATTTGACATAAAAAGACTTAGGATATTATAACCAACTCTAAAAACTTAAGAAAAGAAATGAACAGATTTCAATACTAAGAGTAGCTAAGTATATCAGACAAAGATTTTAAAGCAGCTATTACAACTATAAACTAGCTCTATGAGATAAATGGAAAGATGGAATTTCTCTCTCTTTCATAGTATTAGAACCTATAAAAAAGTATCCAAATGAAAATAATATCTAAAATAAATAATTAATATGGTTAATAACAGAATGGAGATGATAAAAGAGTCAATGGACTTGAAGAGAGATCAAGTGAATTTGTACAATCTGAAGAACAGAGATAAAAAAATAGGAAAACAAAACAATAAATGGAGTCTTGGGGAACAATAGGACAATCTCAAAAGTCCTAAAATATGTCATTAAAGTCTCAAAGGAGAAGAGAAAGAAATCAGTGCAAAAAAAATGTGTATATTTGAAGAAATAAGAGCCAAACTTTCACATTTGATGAAAGAAAAAAAAAAAAAAACACAGATTAAAGAAGCTGAGCAGACCCCAACTTAAAGAAAACAATGGTCAGATACATCATAATCAAGCTACTAAAAACAATAGATTATGAAAAACTTTGAAAACAGCTAGAGAAAAACACCACATTAAAGTTAGGGGAGCAATGATTTGAACAACTACTAATTTTTTGTCATTAAAACATATGGAGACCAGAAGACAGTGGAGCAGCATCTTAAAATGATGAAGGAAAATCACTATGAATCTAAAAATTTATGTTCACTGAAAATCTTTTTCAGGAGAAAAGATAAACAAAGACTTGATCAAAAGAAGGGAAACATAAAAGTAATTGCTTATAGCCCCCTGCTCTAAAAATGCTAAAATAAGTTTTTCAGCTAAAAGGAAATGATAGAAACTTGAATTTATTAAATTTCTTTCTCAAAAGAATAAATTTATAAATATTATATTTTATTTTATAAGTAATTAGAGGTCTGTCTGAAGGCAAGTAGAGTATTTTCAGGAAAATGAAGAAAAACAAGAAAAAAAGTAAATATATAGGTAAATATTAAACTTTTTTCTTCTTAAGTTCTTTAAAATATGTATCTTTGTCGAAATCAATTATGTAAATTTAACCCATAGGACAGCTATAATGAAAAGGTTGATGGGGAAGAGTAAAAGAAACTTACATGGTTGTAAAGATGGTACATTTTCAATGAAATGGTAAAATATACCTCTGAATAGACTGTGAAACATAACATATGCATACTATAAAACCTAGAGCAAGCACTAAAATGTGATACAAGAGATATAGCCAGCAATCAATAATGAAATTAAACTAGAATATGAAAAAAAAAAATCAAAGAATACAAAAAAAGGCAAGAAAAAGAGAGAGGAACACAAAAGAGAAGGGTCAAACAGAAAACAATAACATGGTAGAATTAAATGTGATTGTGTCAATAAACACATACAAATAAATAGTTGTAACACATTTATTAAGAAATTGTCAAGTTGAATTAAAGAAAGGCTCAACTATATTCTATCAACAAGAAACCTATATTAACTGTAAAGATATTGATAAGTTAAAAGTTGAAGAATGTTAAACAAGACAAAGCTGTCTGCTACCACTACTGTTATTCAGTATAATATTGGAGGTCTTAGTGAGTGCAATCAGGAAAGAGAAAAAATAAAAGGCATTCACATAAGAAGTGAAGAAGTCAAACTGTCACTATTCATGGATAACATGATTCTCTATAAAGAAAACCCTAGACTCCACAAGAACACTACTAGAAATAATGAAAAAATACAGTAAAGTTTCAGGATACAAAATCAATGTTCAAAAATCCATAGCATTCTTATACTTTAATAATGAATTGTTAGAAAAATAAATGAAAAAAAAATGCCTTCAGCAATTACAACAAAAAGAATAAAATGCCTAGGAATAAAACTAATGAAACATATGAAGGACCTTCATAGGAAAAATGTAAATTATGAGACCCTATTAAGAGAAATTGAAGACACAAAGAAATGGAAAGATATTCCATGTTCCTGGATTGGAAGAATCAACATAGTTAAAGTGACTTTATTATCTAAAGCATTATACAGATTTAATGCAGTCCCCATCAAAATCTCATCAAGACTTTTTAAAGAAATAGAGCAAAAAATCATCAGATTTCTGTGGAAGCACAAAAACCCCAAATCCCAAAGCTGTCCTAAGAAAAAAGAACAAGGCTGGAGGTATCATTCTGCCTGACTTCAAATTATACTACAAAGTGACAATAATCAAAATAGTATGATATTGGCAGCAAAACACACGGACAAATGGATCAAAAGTGGGAGTCCAAAAATAAACCCATGTTTATATGGACAAATCATTTTTGACAAAGGAGCCCAAAACATACAGTGGAGAAAGGAAAGCCTCTTCAATAAATGGTGCTGGGAAAACTGGAAAGCCACCTGCAAAAGAATGAAACTAGTCTGTTGTCTATCATCACACACCATAATTAACTCAAAATGGATTAAGGACCTGAATATAAGACCTGAAACAATAAATTGCATAGAAGAAAACATAGGTACTAAACTCATAGACCCTGGATATAAAAAAGATTTTATGATTTGACCTCAAAGGCAAGGGAAGTAAAAGCAAAAATAAATGAATGGGACTACATCTAAAAAGCCTCTGCTCAGCACAAGAAACTGTCAACAAGGTAAAGAGACAGCATTCTGAATGGGAGAATATATTTGCAAACAATGACTCCAATAAGGGACTAATATCCATACTATACAAAGAATTCATACAACTCAATAACAACAACAACAACAAAAACTACCCAATGAAAAAAATGGGAAGATGATCTGAACAGGCACTTCTCCCAAGAAGACATACAAATGGCCAACAAACATATGATGGGATGCTCAACTTCACTAGCTATTAGAGAAATACAAATCCAAACCACAATGAGATACTTTCTCACACCTTATAGAATTGCTGTTAACAATAGGACAAGTAATAACAAGTATTGGAGAGGATGTGGAGAAAAAGGAACCCTCATACACTGCTGGTGGGAATGCAGATTAGTACAATCACTATGGAAAACAGTATGGAAGTTTCTCAAAAAACTAAGAACTGATCTACCATGTGATCTAGCAATCCCTCTACTGGGTACTCATCCAAAAAACTTGTAAACATTTATCCAAAAAGATATATGCACACTGACATTCATAGCAGATTAGTCATGGTAACCAGGACATGGAAGAAACCAAAGTATATTACAAGAGATGACTGCATAATGAAGCTGTGGTACATATATACAAAGAAATATTACTCAGTTATAAAAAGGTATGAAATACTACCATTTGTGACAACATGGATGGATCTCGACATAATCATGCCAAGCAAAATAAACCAGATAGAAAAAGTTGCAAACCACATAATATCACTTATATGTGGGATATAAATTTAAAAACAACAAACAAACATGACAAACAGAGACTCATGGACATGGACAATAGACTAACGGTTATCAGAGGGAAGGTGGGGGAGGTGGATGAGGTAAAATGGGTCAAATATATGGTAACGAAAAGAAATCTAACTATGGGCAGAGAATACACAGTGCAATATATATATGCCTTACTGTTGAATTGTACACTTGAAACTTATTGGATTTTGTTGATTGATGTAAATCCCAATAATAATAAAAAGGAAAAGCTAAAGTATGGAAAAAGATGTCATGCAACAATGATCAAAAGGAAGTTGCAATGACTATATTAATATCAGAAAAATAGACCTCAGGATTAGGAATTTAACCAGAGACAAAGAGGAAAATATATAATGATAAAAAATTAATAAATATATAATGATAAAATAATTAATTATAGATTCTCATTATTATTATGAAAACTTAATAATCATATGTTATACAATTATTATATAATTATTCAGTTTTCATAATAATAAGAAGAAGCTATAATATGTAATATATAATATATATTAAATTTTCTTAATATGTATTATAATATGTATAATTATTAAGTTTTCTTGGTTAATTATTTTATCATATATAAACATATATTCAAATTTATATAATTATACATTTATGTACATATGTGCGTGTGTGTGTATGTGTATGTGTGTGTGTATATATATATATATAGACACATTCCATATAACAGAGCTTTGAAATATATGAAGTAAAACCTAATAGAACTGGAAAGAGAGAATAAAGAAAAACTTTTAAGTAATGCATGGGCTAAAATGTATGTTGCAAAGGAAACTAGAAATCTTTTGGGCTGAATGAAAATAAAACCACAACATACTAGCATTTTTAAGGTTAGTTGAAGTGATCATTAGAGGGAAGATTATAACATTAAATACTACAAATTAAAAAGAAGACAGTTCTCAATTTCATGTTCTAAATTTCTACCTTAAGAAATAATAAAGAAGAGTAAATTATACCCAAAGCAAATAAAAAGAAAGAAATAACCAAAAAAAGTACGGAAATCAATAAAATTGAAAACAAATAGAAAACACATTGAAATCAGAAGCTGGTTATTTAAAAAATCCAAGGTGTGAGAAAATGAAAATAAATAAAACACAGGATTTAGTAAATATTACATTTACTTATAATGATACTATTGCTCCTAACAAAGTAAATCTGAAGACAAGATGATTAGAGTTTGAGCTATCTTCTATTTTTATATGGACAATTTGATTTTATTTCAATCTATTTCTTTAGAATTTATGAAAATCGTTATAATTATATAAGCCAACTGATGGATGAGGCATGATCATAGAAACTGTCTGTCTTTATTGGTCTACCAAAACTGAATGATCTAATACTGTGTATCAGGGAATTAGAAGCGAAATTTGGAAACTACAGGGTCTCATTCCCTAGCATTCTTAAAATAGCTCAAAGCATTCCTAATATAGAGCTGGAGCTTTCAGAGTCCCAATTTGAGCACCTTGAAAAATTTAGATTGTGTTACACAAACTACAAATCTATATATATTCAAAAATTATGACATTTTTAGTCTTGATTTTTTTTCTAAAAGAATAAGATATTATGAACATAATTACAAATGAATAATAGATATGATACTCAAAATATTTGGAAAGCCATTGTAAATAAATATAATTTAGGATTTAATTAAGAAAGAGATGATAGCTGTGAAAGCCTTGGTCACACATGCATTGATGACTTAAATGATGATTGAATTGTCTCTGTAACTATAATAGAGTCTTTTGGTAAAAAGTCTCAAAAGTTAACAGGCAAAAGAATAATGCCATATATATTTCATCAGAGAAATTTAAAAAATGAAACTATAAACTTATTTAATTTTCTTAGTATATTTTCTTTGGTATTTTGTTCCTCTAGCCATTACATTGGGTGTTTTCTCAATATAACCTTTCCTCTAATAATGGGATTTACTCTGGATATGTCTGGGAATACTCACATTACAATAGCGAAGCCCTTATTAAATTTATCAAGCTTTGCAGAAAGTTGGCTTTGTGTACTTATTAGATTCTGATTTGTTGCCCCAGGAACTTACATGTCCATGAAATGGCACTTGTCTGTCAATTTTTCCCCTAGTAAACAAATCATTAAATGAATTATGACAGTAGATGAATATATGGAAATAACAGTGGGAAAGCAAGTGGGAAGCTATGAAACCCCTGATAAATAGTTCATAAAATTTTGTCCTTTAGTGCTATTTTCTCACTATTCTAAATATGTCACATTGCACTAAAAAATAAAATTTACATAGTTATTTTTTCCATTGAAATCTCTTATGCAAACAGCACAAGGTAATTTGATGCCATTCTAGGAATAATTTATGAAAAATCTCATAGGGACTAATCTTGTGTTGTTCAAAGTTAAGAATCTCTTTCTCCCTACCAGTTTATTGGCCTGATTATCTAAAGAACCCTTGGATCTTGGTGATTATAAAAATAGCAACATCTATCATTAATTTTCGAGTAGGTATTAAAAATCAATAAAAGCCAGATTTGGTAAATAGTCTATCACTTGAACGCAAGTTGTATTCCTGAATTATTTCTTTTTCCCAACAATACACTGTTTTCTATATGTTCTGAAAGGGCAAGCAGGAGGGTAAGAATACATTATTTGAGAGTGATCTTTGGAAACACTGCAGAGTGAGAGATATCCCTAGATCTCTCCCCTTGAAACAACAATAAGCTGAACATCTAAAACTTAACAACAACAAAAAAACACCTAACCTGCACACCAGCACATCTGAGTGTGATATCTGTGCATAAGAGCTACCACAGGTCAGAACCCTGGGTGTCAAGTGATGGACTGGGAGAAACAAAGATGCTGCCTCTTGCAACCACCAGAGTGCCCTGTAGGAGGAGGGGGAGGGGAGAAGGTGTGGCAACTTTCCTGAATAGTCCTGCATGGGAAAGTTGTGAGTTCCAGGCAACCAGCAGCAGGGCCCATGCATCAGAGCAGAAGGCAGCGAAGCGAGACAGCAGAAAAACAACAGTTGATTTTTACCAGCCGTGGTTACAAAACCAAGGCTGAGCCATAGCCTCAACCCCTAAATGTTGGGAGCCGGAGATGTTGAGAGCCCTTTGTAAGGAAATATCAGTTCCTGAAACCCTGAAGGAAGGATAAGCATCAGTTCTTGAAATTCCAAGGGAGGAGTTTTTCTCTTGGCCTTATGTTAATTCATGTTAATCGCAGCTATTGTTTCTGGATACTTGTGGTTTTGTTTTGAGCAGTTTGTCACGTACTCAAGCTGTATAAGTATACGGTGCTAAATAAACTCGAGGCTGCAGCTTTGACTGTATGCCCTCCCGAGATCTTTCTCTCTTCTCTGTCTTTTTTCCTAACCCTCGCTCCCCCACTCAGGACTGTTCGACTCTGCCCGGCTGGCTCCGGCACCTAAACTAGAGGGCCTTTCCCCCCATACCCACTGAAACTGAACACCCTGGAGCCCAAGGGGAATCTGAGCAAACTCTGCCAAGACTGTCACTGACAGGGACGGAAACTGAGGGTAGCGAGCATGATTAAATTTTTTAAAAAGGCATTTTAAAGCTTTATATAAAGCAAGAATCCTAGAAGTTTAGATGCCACCTACTGGAAACCAAAAGAAAATCACCTTCTTTGCAGCAGGCTAAAGAGAGAACTTCATATGATATATTTTCTTTCTGGAAAAATAGCAGAATATATTTCCATTAATGCCTAGGAGGAGAAATAGTCCATTAAACACCATGAACAATCAAGGTACCAAAACATCTCAGAAAGAAAGGGAAAAAATCTCCCGAAAATAGGCTTATAGACATAGAAATATGTAACTTAAATAACAGAGAATTCAGTATGGCACTTCTGAAAAAACTCAGTGAGTTTCGAAACGAGTCATATCAACTATTTCAGGAATTGATAAAACAGTTGAGCAGAGCAAGGAGATTGAAACCCTCAAAAAGAACCAAATAGAACTTTTGAAGATGAAAAACACACTGCAAGAGTTGAAAAATGAAATAGCAAACTTGGGAAATAGAGTCGAACAAATGGAGAAAAGGATCGGTGACATCAAAGACAGAAATCTAGACATAAATTAGAAGGAGGAAGAGAGAAACTGAAGAATGAAAAGTAATGAAAAAGAAATATAAGAAATAGCTGATACCATTAGGAGAGGAAACATAAGAATAATGGGCATTATCATAGGTGAAGAAAAGTAGCAGGAACTAGGAAACATTTTCAGACAAATAGTAGACAAGATTTTCCCAAATCTAAGGAATGAGTTGGAGCTTGGAATTCAAAAAGTCAACAGAACACCCAATTACTTCTACCCCAAAACCCTTCATCAAGACACATTGTATTAAAATTATAAAAAATCAACGACAAAGACAGAATTCTCTGGGCAGCCAGGGAGAAGAAAATGGTAACATATACAGGAAAATCCATTTGATTATCCTCAGACTTCTCAGAGCAAACCTTATAAGCCAAGAAAGGAATGGAATCAAATATTTAAACTACTAAGAGAAAAGAACAACCAGCCTAGAATAATGTATCCAGCTAAGCCATTCTTTAGATATGAAGCAGAAATTAAGACTTTTGCAGACATACAAAAATTGAGGAAATTCTCCACTACAAGGCTTGCACTATAGGAAATACTGAAAGCGGTCAGCTCACCTAAAACAAAATAACAAAAAAATAAAAAATACATAATTAGGAGTAAAGTGATTATCAAGCAAAAAGAAACAGAGGAGTGCAACTTTTCCTAAGAACACAACATTACAAGCTTAAATAATAACAAGAGAACTGTTATAATAAATAGTAATGAACGTTCGGCATACATTGGGATAAACTGAGATAACAATGACTGAAAAGGGGAGGATTTAAAGATCCAAATTCACAAAGTGGAATGGAGACAAGGCACATGCAGAAGAAAATTGACAACTGTTTATATATAACTATTCTTTACATATTTATAATGGTAAGCACACATCAAAGATTTGGAACTGAAATATATAACATAAAACAAGAAATACCAGAGGAAAAACCCATGGAAGCCAACCAAAATAAAGAAAACAGAAACACGAAGACAAGGAAGAATGGAAACACTGAGCTACCAGAAAGCAAAAGACAAAGTGGATATAAGAAGACCTCATATATCAATAATCATCATGAATGTGAATGGACTGAACTGACCAATTAAAAGGCACAGAGTTGCAGAATGGATCAAATACAAAACACAACTGTATGCTGCCACCAGAAGACACATCTCAGCTCCAAAGACAAATGTAGACTCAAAGTGAAAGGGTAGAAAATGATATTTCAAGCAAATGGCATTCAGTGAAAAGCAGGAGTAGCAGTAAGAATATCAGATAAAATAGACTTCGAAATAAAAAAGGGAAATAAAGACACCGATGGACACTTAATAATGATAAAGGGAATTATGCACCAAGAAGACGTAACACTTATTAATATCTATGCTCCCATTCAGGGAGCCCAGAAATATGCCAAGCAATTACTAACAGAACTAAACAGAGAAATAGAATAAAATACTATCGTAGTAGGGGACCTATATCCCACTGTTGAATATGGACAGATTATCCAAACAGAAAATCAATAAGGAAATAACAGCCTTAAAGGATACATTAGACCAACTGGACATAATTGACATTTACAGAGACTTCCCTCCCAAAACAACTGCTTATACATTCTTCTCTAGTGAATATGGAACATTCTCAAGGATCGATCACATACTGGGACACAGAGATAACCTCAACAAATATAAGAGGGTTGAAATCATACTAACCATTTTCTCTGATCATAATGCTTTGAAACGACATCAACTGCAAAAAGAAAGAGGAAAAACCACAAATACATGGAGATTAAACAACATGCTACTGAAGAATAACTGGGTCAGAGTAGAAATAAAAAGAGAGATCAAGAGATACATAGAAACAAATGATAATGATAATACAACATGTCAAAAAACTTTGGGGACATGAAAAAAGTAGCCATAAGAGGAAAGTTCATATCATTAGACGCCTATCTTTACAAAAAAGAACAAGCCCAAATAAACAACTTAATGCTTAATCTTAAAAAAAAAAAAATAGAAAAGGAAGAACAAATGAAGCCTAAAGTCAGCAGAAGGAAAGAAATAAACTTAGAGCAGAAATAAATAAAATTGAAAACAAAAATAAAATAAAACAAATGCAACAAAGAGCTGGTTCTTTGAGAAGGTTAATAAAATTGACAAATCCCTGGCTAGACTCACTAAAGAAAAAAGAGAAAGGACACAAATAAACAAAATCAGGGATTAAAGAGGGGAAATTACAACTGTTATCACAGAAATACAAAAGATTATACAAGAATAATATGAAAAAGTATTTAACACCAAATTTAATAACCTAGAAGAAATGGACCAGTACTTAGGTAAATATAATATTCCTAGACTGAATCAAGAAGAACTGAAAAATCTAAAAAGACTGATCAGCAGAATGGAAATTGAAACGATCATCAAAAACCTACCAAAAAGTAAAAGCCCAGGACCAGATGGCTTCACCAGTGAATTCTATCAAACATTCAAAGATTTAATACGAATTCTCCTCAATCTCTTCCAAAAAATCAAAGAAGAATCAATATTT
The DNA here is from genome assembly GCA_028627145.1 of Eidolon dupreanum. Classification (NCBI taxonomy): domain Eukaryota; kingdom Metazoa; phylum Chordata; class Mammalia; order Chiroptera; family Pteropodidae; genus Eidolon; species Eidolon dupreanum. The sequence continues at coordinate 50,759,170 of CM053505.1, read as the reverse complement.
CCCAAGTCATTTTATGAGGTCAGTATTATCCTGATACCAAAACCTGGTAAATATAACACAAAAAAGAAAACTACAGACCAATATCTCTCATGAACACAGATACAAAAATCCTAAATAAGATACTGTGAACTGTATACAGAAAGATATTAAGAAAATTATACACTATGATCAAATGAGCTTCATCCCAGAAGCATAGAGATGGTTCAACATATGCAAATCGATTAATGTTATACATCACATAAACAAATTAAAAAATAAGAATCATGCGATTATATCAATAGATGTAGAAAAAGCCTTTGAAAAGACACTGCATCCATTTATGATCGAAACACATAACAAAATCAGTATAGAAGGAAAATATCTTAACATAATAAAGACCATCTATGGCAAACCCTCAGCTAACATTATATTTAATGGTGAAAAACTAAAAACCTTCCCTCTAAGATCAGGAACAAGGCAAGGCTGTCCAGTATAGCCACTGTTGTTCAATATAACATTGGAGGGCCTAGTGAATACAATCAGACAAGAGAAAGATATAAAAGGCATCCAAATAGGAAACAAAGAAGTCAAACTGTCACTATTTGAGGATGACATGATTCTCTATATAGAAAACCCTAAAGACTCCACAAGAACACTACTAGAAACAATAAGAAAATACAGTAAAGTTTCTGGATACATAGAAACAAATGATAATGATAAGCTTTCCTATACTCTAATAATGAAGTGTGAGAAAAAGAAGTGGAAAAAATAATTTCTTTTTCAATTGCAACACAAAGAATAAAATGCTTAGGAATAAATTTAATGAAACATGTGAAAGAACTACATAAGGAATACTACAAGACCTTATTAAAAGAAATAGAAGAAAATACAAAGAGATGGAAAGATATTTTGTGTTCTTTGATTGGAAGAATCAACATAGTTAAAATGATCATATTACCTAAAGCATTATACTGATTTAATGCAATCCCCATCAAAATCCCATTGGCTTTAAAAAAAAATAAATAGAACAAAAATATCATCAGATTTGTATGGAAGCACAAAAAACAACAACAACAACAACAAAACCCAAATTGTCAAAGCCATCCTGAGAAAAAAGAACGATACTGGAGGCATCACTCTGCCTGACCTCAAATTATACTACAAATCGACAGTAATCAAAACGACATGGTATTGACAGGAAAACAGACACACGGACCAGTGGAACAGAATCGAGAGTCCAGAAGTAAATCTATATTTATATGGACAAATAATTTTTGACATAAAAGCAAAAAACATACAGCGGAGAAGAAATTCTCTTCAATAAATGGTGCTGGAAAAACTGGAAAGCCTCATGCAAAGGAAAGAAACTAGACAGTTGTCTATCACCACACATCAAAATTAACTCAAAATAGATTAAGGACCTGAACACAAAACCTGAAACAATAAAATGCATAGAAGAAAACATAGAAACCAAACTCAAGGACCTTGGACTTAAAGAGGATTTTATGATTTAACCTCAAAAGCGAAGGAAATAAAAGCTAAAATAACTGAATGGGACTACATCTAACTAAAAAGCTTCTGCTCAGCAAAAGAAACCATCAACAAGGTACAGAGACAACCATCCAAACAGGAAAATATATTTGCAATCAATGCCTCCAATATGGGCCTAATATCCAAAATATACAAAGAACTCATAAACTCAATAACAACAACAAAAACGATCCAATCAAAAAATGGGCAGAGGACCTGAACAGACTCTTCTTACAGGACATAAAAATTGTCAACAAACATGAAAGGATACTCAACATCACTAGCTATTAGGGAAATGCAATCAAAACCACAATGAGATACCATCTCATTATTACCATCTTATTATAGCTATCAGAATAGCTATAATCAACAAGGACAAGTAATAAGAAATGTTGGAGAGGATGCAGAGAAAAAGACCCCTCATACACTGCTGGTGGAACTGTGAATTGGTACAGCCACTACAGAAAACAGTATGGAGTTTCCACAAAAAAACTAAGAATTGACCTATCATATGATACAGCTGGGTATTTACCCCAAAGACTTGAAAACCCATATCCGAAAAGATATTTGCACAGCGATGTTCATAGCAGCGTTATTCACAGTGGCCAGGACATGGAAGCAACGAAAGTGTCCTTTGATTGATGACTGGCTAAAGGAGCTGTGGTACATATATACAATGGAATATTACTCAGCCATAAGAAGAGATGAAATACTGTCATTCGTGATAACATGGATGGACCTCAAGATAATCATGCTAAGCGAAATAAGCCAGACTGAAATAGTTGAAAATCACATATCACCTATATGTGGGATATAAACCTAAAAGCAACAAATGAATAGGACAAACAAACAGAGATTTATGGACATGGACTATAGGCTAGTGGTTACCAGAAGGTCGGGGTGGGGGAGGACGCAGGAGGTAGATGGGGTAAAGGGGGTAAATTATAGGGGGTTGGGGGAGGGGGAAGTGGGTAAAGGAGATCAAATATATGGTAACTGAGGGAAACTGGACTTTGGGTGGTAATCACATAATAGAATATACAGATGTCAAATTATAATACACACCTGAAAATTATATAATTGTATTAACCAATGTTACCCCAATAAACTTAATTTAAAAAAATCTTTAAAAAATTATTTTACAGTGTACTATAGGTGCATAAAGTTCTTGGCAAATTCCTAAAACTTGCTTTGCTTCACTAGCACTTTTTTTCTAAATGAATAATTCATGATTATCAAGGAATAGAATACACCTAAAGTTTGTTAGCAGATCCCCAGGATATGGATTACTTATTATTTAAATATCACAGAAACTTCTAAATAAAATATTATTCAGAAAAAAAAAAATTCAGGAAATTTTATTTGTTGCTGCCTCAAAAAGAAAAGTCACATAATACAGTTGAAATGAAGATAAACTTTTGTGATTACCTCGCCATTTATACTTTCTGATTATCTGCTATTATGGATAACCAAGAACTTGTTCAGTGATGTAAAATATATCATAGGGAATATTGTCAATAATATTGTTATAAATATGTATGGTGCCAGGGGGATACTAGACTAATTGGGGAGATCGCTTTGTAAATTATGTAAATATCTAACTACTATGCTGTACACCTGAAACTAATATAAAATAATATTGAATGTTAACTCTAATTGAAAAATAAAAATTAAAAAATATTATTTGTTCTAGTTTGACATTTTTGTCTCAATAGGCAACAAAACTTAACAGGAACTATTTCACACACTTATTCAAAACTACTAGTAATAGCAGGGGCATTAAAGCAGAATAACAAAAAAGTAGATTAACTAGCAGGTAAGGTAGAGACCTGGCTTTGGGCAATAGCCAGCTATGTTGGAAGTGGTGGTAATTAGTAGTCCAGATATGTGCAAATGTAGCTCTGTGGAAAGTTAGCTGAATTTTACTGAACATCATATTGAAAACATGAAAATCTATCTAATTAGGTCAAAAAGCCTATTATATTAAAAATGAGCAACTGAACACATCCTATGCAGCAAATCAATTTGTCAGAACTGGGTTAGTCAAGGCTTAGCTTTCTAGTAAATGGAATAAGAACAGGCTTTTGCATAAGGAAGGATAGAGACCAAAAAAAAAAAAAAAAAAAAAGAAAAAGAAAAGAAAAAAGAAATGGAAGAAAACAAAAAAGCAAAAGTGTATGACCATGGGTATAAGCCAGTGATTTAGAAGTTGTTCAATAGCAAACTAAACACATTAAACAACCAGCAAAACATCTGCAATATTCATAGCCTATAACAGTTTTATAGTTTTCTTAACCAGTATTATTGCCTTTAAATTTAAAGTGAGCAAGGAGCAAAAAGTTTAACAAAAATTACATGTATAGATTAGAGATCCCTAAACATTGAAATATATTTTTCAAGTCCATATTGAGTATTCCTTAAGTGCTTTTCTTGAAAGAAAATTAGAATAGCATTCTATTTTAATAGTATAAGTAATTAAAAGATTTGTTCGAAGGCTAGTACAGAAGATCCATTATTCAAATACTGACACATTTGGGAGCGATGCCAACTGTGACCAATGCAAACAGACCATATATCTTTTGTTTTATACTGACTAAATTTATAAAAACCTAAAAGAATAATACTAATTTGGCAGCTGTGTACCTGGTAAGACATTAGCACTGCATTAGGAAAACACACACACACACACACACACACGCACGCACACACACACACACACACGCACGCACGCACACACACAATTAAAAAAACAGGTTTAATACTTTGGAAATACCAACTTACATAAAATGCCAAAAACTAATATCTATTTGCTTTTTTTAAATTCAACTAACCCTATTTATTAAATTGTACTAGGATTTCTATTTATTGTTACCTTTATTTTAACAAATCATTAACTGTTAGCAGATGGCATTTATTTCATGCTTAATATACACTACACCATCACCCAGAAAAGGGCTACTATAGCTTAAAAAAACACTTCTTATTATCAGTCACCCATCTAAAATTGCTAATATCAATTGCTAAAGTCAATGAGATGCATTTATATGAAATGAATTGTCCAGTATACTAAACTTCTAATTATGAGATGATGTTAAAAACGAAGAATGCCATTAATGTGGTTTGGATCACGGAAACGCAATAAATTATGCACAACTTTATCCATTTTTAACAAATAATCAGTAACTAGAATAAATAAAAGCACCAGGTCTAATGTTTTTAAAGAGAAATGTATGCTAAAAAAAACAAAAAACCAAAAAAAAAAAAAAACAGAGGAATCAACTTTCTAACTTCCATTATCGATTAAGCCCAAATCTTCTTTTTAAACATATCACATTCCTTTTTTCTCTTTTAATTGAATGCACAGAAGTTTTTCATAGTAAATATTCATAAGTTGACATAAGAAAACACACACACACACACACACACACACACACACGCACATCAATAGAATACCTGTGGCTTTTAATTGTTTAGAAAATGTTAGAAATATCTTAAACTCAAGTCACTTGGGAACCATCATTATACTTACATTCAATACAGTACAGTAAGAAGTAAAAGCAAAAACAATGTTTACTTTCCTATACACATATTAAAGCCATTATTCCATTCATACAAAGTGAAAAAGAACGAAGCATATTTAGATTTTCCTAATAATATAAAGCTTGGGAAATAAAATATTACTGCACATTAAGTCAATTATAGAATGTAAATAATTTAACTGTGGAATTTGAAACTTGTGCTATTTCATCTATTAGTGAAAACATACGTTCAGCATAAATTGTGTTGTGGAATTCACATTTGCATGATTGATATTCAGTAAAGTATGCAAATAGGCCAAACATACTTCTCACTGTAGTAATAAAGATAATTTTTTTCTTTCCTTAAATTTTCATTTAATTCAGCTTTAAAGTCACTAAAATAATTTCTTCTGAAAATGTTTCCAAGTTGTCTACACTGTAAGTTCTAGATTATTTTCATGCAAATGAACGTAGACCTGTGTTTTAGAATGTTTCAAAACTTTTCATTTCATACTTATGAAGAATCAGTACAATACTATTGTACTGACTATTGATACACTTATACTTTCATTAATGGACTAATAGTTTAATTCATATTAAGAAGTAGAAATTGAAGGAAGCTGAAGATGGCAGATGAGGTAAAAGCAGATTCACCTCTTCCAAGCTCTGCATTGAAATTGCAACCAAATTGTGAAATGATCAACCTGGAGAATCACCTGAGGTCCAGCTGATCGTAACACCTCCATCTGATAATATAAAGAAGGAGCCACATCAAAGCCTATAGGAGGGGCAAAGTTGTGAATCCTGCTGGACTGGCACCCCAGGGTGGTGGAGGATCACTGGAAGGGAGAGCGAGACTGCAGAGACTCTCTTGAAGGAGAGGGGTATCCTGGTCTAATTTGGGGGCTCCCCAGCCCAGGGGCCCAGCCCAGGGAAGAGGAGATTCCAATAATTCTGACTGTAAAAATAAAAGGTGATTCCTAGCCTCTGGTTGAGGCTGAAGGAGACTGAAACCCTAGATGCCCTTTTGAAGGACCCACACACAGGCTTTCTGACCTGCAGACACTCACCTGGGACACTGGCGGTGGGTCAGAGGCTTGCCCATGATTCTTACCGAGAAAGTCTGTGTTACCTGGAGGCAGAAGGAGGGCTGGTAGGGCGGCCACCATCGTACCTTAGTCTGACCCTCATATCGGGCAATATACAGACCTCGCCTGCTTGACAGTGCAAACCCCTCCCACATGACCAATTCCGAAGCTCTGGCCTGAGGAGATCAGCCCTTCCCACCCAACCCGCAGATTGCCCTGGGCTTCTGTTGGTGGATGGCTGCCACACCCTGCGCCTATTCAAGGAAGAGATTTCCCAGCTGGCAGACAGTGCTATGAGTATGCATTTCAGAAATAGTTACAGGCAGATCCCTGCTGCAAACAGGGACTTAGGCAGATATCAGGGATCTGTGGGAAGTCCCAGACAGAGCTGGTCTTGCTGGGATCTGGGACTTCTGTGGGAAAGCACAAATAGTTAAGTTGCATCAAGACTGAGGCTGCATTGATGTGACTGGCATTGTCTCTCTGACACCTTGCCCCACTCTACCCACAAATTGACCCAGGTGGCCCATTGACAGTGAACTGCCACACCCTGTCCCTCCCCACTTCGCCCCACCCACCAATCTACCAATCTACACTGGCAACAAACTTTGGCTAGCTCAAGGTGGGCACTGCACAGAAATCAGTGGCAAGTAGACCTCAGCTACATGCAAGAGTTGCAATAGTGTGTGCAGGGAGCACAGGAGTCTGTGGGAGTGCCCCAGACAGCAGTTTGTCTCACTGCGATCTGTGACTACAGCGGGATTGTGCAGGCACAGATGTTGCAGCAACACCGAGGTTGTATTGGTCTGACAGCCCTCGTCTCCCTGAGATCCCACTTCACCCAAGGCTCAAAGTGCCTACAGACCATTGACAAGCAGCCTCCTGTGCCCAGCTTGGCTCTGAAGCTGCTCTTTCTGCTCAGGCAATAGCCCTTGGCTAGCTCACTGAGCACATTTTGGGAAAACAAAGAAACGTGCCACAAATGAAACAACAGGAGAAAGCTCCAGAAAATAAGCTAAATGAAGTGGACACAAGCAACCAACCAGAGACAGAGTTCAAAATAATGGTTATAAGGATGCCCAACGAACTTATGGGGAGAATGGATGAGCACAATGAGAACCCCAACAGAAAGATAGTAAGCATAAAAAGGACATAGAAACCATAAAAAAGGACCAGACAGAAATGAAAAATACAATAACTGAAATGAAGAATACACTGGAAGGATTTAACAGTAGATTGGACGAAGCAAAATATTGAATCAGCTAACTGGAAGACAAGGTAGCAGAATACATCCAATCAGAATGACAAAAAGAAAAAAGAATTTTTAAAAATGAAGATAGTTTAAGAGATTTCAGGAACAACATGAAGCCTAATAATATCCAGATCATAGTAGTACCTGAAGGAGAAGAGAGAGAGCAAGGGATTGAGACTATTTGAAGAAATAATGAAAGAAAACTTCCCTAACCTGGCAAAGGAATTATACATACAAGTTCAGGAAGCACAAAGAGTCTCAAACAAGAGGAATTCAAATAGACACACACTAAGACACATCACAATTAAAATGTCAAAGGTCAAAGACAAAGAGAATTTTAAAAGCAGCAAATTCAAGGCAGCTAGTTACTTACAAGGATACCTGCATAAAAAATGTCTGCTGATTTTTTTAATGGAAACTTTGCAGGCCAGAGGGACTAGCACGAAATATTCAAAGTTATGAAAAACAAGAATCTACAACCACAAATACTCTACCCAGGAAGGCTTTCAATTAAAATGAAAGGTGAAATCAATAGCTTCCAAAAAATGAAAAAAGCTGAAGAAATTCTTTGCCAACAAGCCAATACTACAAGAAATGTTGAAGGGACTTCTGTAAAAAGAGAAGGGATAAAAAAGAAAATACAAACAATAAATACAAATACTAAAATGTCAGTAATTATGTACCTATCAGTAATCACTTTAAATGTAAATGAATTAAATACTCCAGTCAAAAGACATAGGGTAGTCGAATGGCTAAGAAAAGACCCATGCACATGCTTTCTATAGGAGACCTACTTAAGACCTAATAACACTCACAGACTGAAAGTAAAGAGATGGAAAATGATGTTTTGTGTAAACAGAAATGGAAAAAAAGAAAGCCAGCGTACTGATGCTTAGATAAAATAGACTTTAACACAAAGGCTATAATAAGAGACAAAAAAGGGCATTAAATAATGATAACCAAATCAATAAATTAAAAGGACATATCCCTACTAAACTTATATGCTCCCAACATTGGAGCACCTACATACATAAAGCAATGATTGACTGACATAAAGGAGAGATCAATAGTAATGCACTCACAGTAGGAAACTCTAACACCCCATTGACACCAATGGACAGATCTTCCAGGCAAAGAAACAACAAGAAAACAATAGGCCTAAAAGACACATTAGACCAAATGGATTTAATAGACATTTTCAGAGAAATTTACCCCAAAGCAGCAATGTATACACAGTCTTCTTAACTGCACATGGAACATTTGCCAGGATAAACCACATGCTAGGACACAAAATGAGTTTTAATAAATTTAAGAAGATTGAAATCATATCAACTGTCTTCTCCAATCACAACTGTATGAAATTAAAATTCAACTACAAGAAAAAAACTGGAATATACACAAATGAATGGAGGTGGAATAACATGCTACTAAACAATGAATGGGTTAACAATGAGATCAAGAAAGATATCAAAAGATACCTAAAAACAAATGAAAATGAAAACACAATGACTTAAAAATCTATGGGACACAGACAAAGCAGTTCTAAGAGGGAAATTCATAGCAATACAGCCTTACTTCAAGAAACAAGAAAAAGCTCAAATAAGCAATCTAACCTTACACTTAAAAGAACTAGAAAAAGAACAGCAAAGCCTAAAGTAAATAGAAGGAAGGAAATAATAAAGATTAGAGTATAAATAAATGAATAGAGTCTAAAAAAACAATACAAAAGATTAATGAACCAAGAGCTAGTTCTTTGAAAGGATAAACAAAATTGACAGACCTTTAGCCAGTTTCATCAAGGAAAAAAGTGAGAGGACTCATAAATAAAATCTAAAGTGAAAGAGTAGAAATAACTATGGACTCCACAGAAATACAAATGATCATAAGAAAATACTATGAGAAATTATATGCCAACAAATTGGACAATCTGGAAGAAATGGACACATTCCTAGAAACATACAATCTCCCAAGACTGAGTCAAGAAGAAACAGAAAATCTGAATCAACTGATTATCACCAAAGAAACAGAATTGGTAATCAAAAACCTCCCCCAAAACAAAAGTTCTGGACAAGATGACTTCATAGGTAAATTTACCAAACATTTAAAGAATTAACACTTATTCTTCTCAAACTATTCCAAAAAATTCAAGAAGAGGGAAGGCTCTCAAACTCCTTTTATGAGGCCACCATTACTTCATCCTAAAACCAGAGACATTACAAAAAAATAAAACTATAGGCCTATATTTCTTATGAACACTGATGCAAAAATCCTCAACAAAATTTTAGCAAACTGAATTTAGCAATATATTAAAAATATCATGCACCATGATCCAGTTGGATTTATTCCTAGGATGCAAGTTTGGTACAATATCTGCAAATCAATTAATGTGATATACCACATTGTCAAAGTGAAAGATAAAAAGCATATGATCACTTAAATAGATTTAGAAAAAGCGTTCAACAAAATCCAGCAACAATTTTTGGTAAAAACTCTCAGCAAAGTGGGAATAGAGGGAACATACCTCAACATAATAAAGGCCATATATGACAAATCTATAGCTAACATCAATCTTAATGGGCAAAGGCTAAAAATGCTTTCCTTAAGATCAAGAACAAGGTAAAGATGCCCACTTTCACCACTTCTCTACAAAATTGTATTGGAAGTCTTAGCTACAGTAATCAGACAAGAAAGAGAAATAAAAGGAATCCAAATTGTAAAGGAAGAAGTAAAACTCTTGTTATTTGACGATTACATGATATGACATATAAACAACCATAAAATTCCACCCAAAAACTGTTAGAACTAATCAATGAATTCAGTAAAGTAGCAGGTTATGAAATAAATATTCAGAATTCAGTGCCATTTTTATACACCAAAGATGAACTTTCGTAAAGAGAAAGTAAGAGGACAACCCATTTATAATTGCACCAAAAAAAATAAAATACCTGGAAATCACATTAAGCAAAGAGGTAAAAGTCCTGTTCTCAGAAAATTGTAAGTCATTGAAAAAAAAAATTGAGGATACAAATAAATAGAAGGACATACCATGCTCGTGGGTAGGAAGAATCACCATCATTAAAATGGCCACACAGCCCAAAGCAATCTATAGGTTCAATGCAGTCTCTATCAACATACCAATGACATTTTTCAGAGAGCTAGAACAAATAATCATAAAATTTATATAAAAACATAAAAGACCCCCGAATAGCCACGGCAATCTTGAGAAAGAAGAACAAAGTTGGAGATATCACATTACCTGATATCAAACCATACTACAAGGCTACAGTAATCAAAACAGTGCTGTACTGGCATAAAACCAGATACATTGATCAATGGAACAGAATAGAGAGCCCAGAAATAAATCCATGCCTATATGCTCACTTAATATATGACAAAGGAGGTAAGAATATACAATGGGGTAAAGACAGTCTCTTCAATAAATAGTGTTGGGAAAATTGGACAGATATATGCAAAAAAAACAAAAAACAAAAAACTGAGCCACTTTCTTACCCCATATACAAGAATAGACTCAATATGGATTAAAGACTTAAGTGTAATACCCGAAACCATAAAACTTCTAAAAGAAAACAAAAGCAGTAAACTCTCTGATACTCCTAACAGTCATTTCTTTTCAGATATATCTCCCCAGGCAAGGGAAACAAAAGAAAAAAATAAACAAATGAGACTACATCAAACTAAAAATTTTCTGCTCAGCAAAAGAAATCGTCAGCAAGGGAGAGAGGTAAAATGACAACCATCTCAATGGGAAAATATGTTTTCAGGCAATGCCTCCAATAAGGGCCTAATATCTAAAATATACGAAGAACTCAAAAGACTCAATAACAACAAAAAAACAAATGATCCAATCAAAAAATGGGCAGAGGACCTGAACAGACACTTTTTTCTAGAGGACATACAAATGGCCTACAAACATATGAAAAGATGCTTAACATCGCTAGCTATTAGGGAAATGCAAATCAAAACCACAATGAGATACTATCTCACACCTGTTAGAATAGCTATAATCAACAGGACAAGTAATAACAAATGTTGGTGGGGATGCAAAGAAAAGGGAACCCTCATACGTTGTTGATGGGATTGCAAATTAGTACAGCCGCTATGGAACAGAGCCTGGAAGTTTCTCAAAAAATTAAAAATGGATATACCTTTTGACCCAGCAATTACATTTCTGGGTATTTATCTAAAGAAAACCAAAATAATAATTTGTAAAGATCTATGTACCCCAATATTCATGGCAGCACAATTTACAATAGCCAAGATATGAAAGCAACCTAAATGCCCATCAACAGACGATTGGATAAAGAAGTTATGGTTCATATATACGATGGAATGTTACTCAGCCATTAAAAACGATGAAATCCTACCATTTGCAACTACATGAATGGATCTAGAAGTTATTATGCTGAGTCAAATAAGCCAGATAGAGAAAGATAATATCATATGATTTCACTTATATGCAGCATTGAAGGAACTAAAACAACAAACTAATCAAAAACTGATTCACAAATATAGAGGACAATTTGGTGATGGACAGAGGGGAGGGGAGGTTGGGAGGTTAGGAGAATGAGGTGAAGGGTTAAAGAAGTACAAATTAGTAGTTGATAGATAGTCACAAGGATGGGGAGCACAGAATAGGAAATACAGTTAGTATTAATATATTAACTATGTGAAAAACGAGAGTAGAGAAGGAACAATTAGGGGGATCGTTTTATAAACTATATAAATTACTTACCAAAGTACTGTATACTTAAAACTAATAAAAAAAGAAGTAGAAATTATGTTCTTTTAGTGACATAAAGGTACATTAATATTATAAATAAACGTCCATGATCTCTTGGAAATTATTTTAAGAGGATGAAATTATAGACACACATATGTTCATTCATATGAGGTAAATCATCTCTTCTAGGAAGTTAAGTAGTTCTCCAGAAAGCATTAAATTCTCAAGGGGAAGATCTGAGAAGATTACCTCATGGCTTTGTTAGAAGAGAGGAAGAGGTATCTTTCTGAAATACATTGGGATTCTTCCCCATAACAATAGCCTATTGTTATGGAGAAGACTTTACTAAAGTCTTATCTCTGCTGGAGAAAAACCATTTCTTCCACTCCAGTCCCCTCTAGCCTTCCTGTCTCACCTAAACAGTTAGTGGGGGGAGCTATTCCACTTAAGAAACACTTATGATCATTACAGCTCTCAGATGCAAACCTTCTAAAAAGACTAAAATTTATACCTGTTTATAGAATGTTCCATTCCCCCATACTTTACCAGTACAACCAACAATATTTGAAATAGTTTAGTAAAATATTATTGGATTATAGCTGAAAGAGTTGCAAGGCAGACTCTTAAGAAGAAGTACCTAGGGAAGCCCAATGTTAATAGAGACAAAAACAAGAATTTTAGTGGAATTTGAAGACTCTGTAACCTACGGGTACTGCAAATATTAAACACAGACCAAATCCTAACCAGATTAATATAAATTCTTACTATAAAAGTTTATTTACCTCAGTTTTTATTACCCAATACTACAAGTCTAGCTTTTAACAGAAAGTAACAAATGTATGCCAAAAGGCAAGCAAACACATAGTCTGCAGAGACAAATCATTAGAACCAGACTCAGATGTGACACAGATGTTGAAATTGTCTATCAAGAATTTTAAAATAACCATGATTAACATATTAAGAATTCCAATGAAATAAAGTAGACAATATGCAAAAACAAATGGATCTTAAAATCAGAAAGATATGAACTCTAAGAAAAATCAAAAGGAAATGATATAGATCAAAAACACTGTAACAGAAATGAAGAATGCCTTTGATGGGCTGATCAGTAATCTGGACATGGTTGAAAAAAGAATCAGTGAATTTGAAGATTTGGCAATAAGAATGTCCTAAAAATTAAAAGAGAAAACAAAAGAAAAAATAGAGATGCCTGGAGCATTTTGCAGCATAATAAATTAAGGACATTTGTGCCTCAAAAAGTGACAATGATGAGTGTATAAAAGGGATGCAAAAGCCAACTTTAAAGAGCTCTTTATGGCCAAAGACGGAATGATTTGAACAACAAAGTAAAATAACATTAATTTATAATCTAAAGAATAAATTAAATTTCCATGAGTGAATACTGATACAAATAAGGGATTGAATATATATGAACAAGGGAGATGAGACAAATTTTTTATATAGAAAAATTCCAAATAATTTATGTAGGCACTCTACCATCAATGAAGTAGAACATAATTCCCCAATCCTGAAGTGTGGGCTGTCCAGAGCATGAAAAAGAAATAAAAGAATAACTTTATAATAAATAAATCTGACAAATACTACCTCAGTCAAGTTATCAAGGCTAACATCATCAGTGACAAGTCATGTGGACAATGTGTAATCTGGGTAGGATATGATGACTACCATACTTCCCTCTGTAGTCTTCTTCCTTAAATCCTATCAACTCATTCCAGTTATGAAAAAATCATCAGAGAAATCCAAATTGTGGGACACTACAAAATATCTGAGCAATAATTCTCAGAATCTTATCAAAAACAAAGAACACCTGAGAAACTGTTATAGCTGAGAAGAGCCTAAAGACTAAAGGCAGTGTGGTATCTCTGATTGGATCTTAGACCAGAAAAGAACATGAAGTTAAAAACTGAGGAAATCTGAATAAAGTATGGATAATAATGTATTAATATTGATTTATTAATTATAACAAATGTGCTATACAAATATCAGAAATTGGATGCAGGGTATATAGGAACCCTGTTTTGTTTTCGCAATAATCCTATAAATCTAAAAAATCTCTAAAATAAAAGTTCATGTAAAAAATTATATCAGACGGTCAGTTACTACATTTGAATTGATATACTTAAACACAAATATCTCCTACCCTGTATTCCTTGGTTAGAATACTGATTATAAGCTATATTAAAATAAGAATCATTTATTAATTTGTAAATAACATATTGTCTAACTTTGCAATTCAGACAGTTGTCTTTTTAAGAACACAACATCTGAGTGTGCGTTCCTGCTAGGAAACGTAAAACATATACAATTTATACCCTTTATAAAGTTAAAATATACTATTTTTATTGAAGGGTAGTTCTATCTGTAATTGAAAAAAGTAAACTACAAGTAGCCATCCATCACATGAATTAAAAATATGATTATGTTCAAAATAGAAATGTAAATATAATCCTACATATAAATATAGAGAAAGCATGGCACAATTCTCAATTACTAGGCTAAAGGAGAGATAAACAGAAGCTTTTTAAAGCTATGTTGACTTTTGCTTTGTTTGATCCAGTTCCTAAAACAATGCCAGTAATATATTAGTTGAACAATGAATATATGTTAAATATATGAATGGGCATTATGGTTAAAATGATAGATCATAGCATGGTTTTAGAACTAATTAAATTTATATATAAATAGAGTTAGTATATCTGTTGCCACAGTAGTTCAGAACCCTAAAATAATATTATACATTGCCCACATTCTCTTTGGCTGTCCTCCTATCTCTCCTTAGATTAACCACCTAGAATAAGACAGGATGTATTACTTAGTGATATATGCTTTTTTTCAAATGGGGCTCTGGGGAATTAAGGGTGCTTTTAATGTCAGGACTGGTCTTGATGTTCTTGCTAGATTAAGAAAAATAAAACTAAATTTCAATTATTATCAACAAAGTAATTATGACGACTTGATGGCAATATAAGCCATAGTATGAACAACCTCCCTGCCTCATGACATCTGAGAGATTATTGTAATTATGGCATGTATATGATATTACTATTTAAAGATTCAATTAGTCAAATGTGAACTACTCTTAATGCTCAAAGGATTGAAGGACCTGTACTTTCTGGATGTCAACACTGTCAGATATTTACTATTGATTTGTATGTTTTTCACCAGCACTGGCCCAAAATCTTCTCTCTATCATTAACAAAAACTAAGTAGGTGAGGAAAAAATCTAATATACAACAAAAAAACCTTAATTAATTAAAAAGAGGAAATGAAAAATAAAGGCACACTTAAATTAACCTAGGAGTGACAGCAAAGTAATAATTAAATGATATCTCTACTTTATGTGGACCACAATTTGGGCTTTGTAAAAAACAACATAAGAAATGGCAGGAGCATCTTTTGCTTACTCTCAGTTATTCTGATTATTCCTCTATGAAACAGTATGTTTAATCTGCTTTCCCTGTTAACTCTTAACTGTCCTGAAAACAAAGCACAATCACATAATTTTGCCAATTTATTCAACATGAAAGGAAATACATGTCTAATGTGTCTTCATAGCATTGACTTCCTCAAACTTTCTCTGACAATAATCTCTTGCAATATATTTGGATTAAATTTTTTTCTGCCTTATATGTTTGTTAATTTAAAAAAAAAAGATATATAAAGAAAACATGGAGGTTATTTAAACTGTAACCTGCTGACTTTACCCACTTCTGTAGCTAATAACATAATCTAAATGGCTTTTCTTGAATTAAGTCTTTTTCTTACTAATACCACATAGATCTACATTTCTTTTTAGAGAATATGCAGATACTGTACTTTTTTCTTACCCCAAGTCACCAATTTTTTCTTTAATAGAAGATCAGTATCCTTTCATGGCATCAAACACCACCTGACCCTCATGATATCCCTCAAGCAGTCTTTACTACTTAGGCATTTTCTTTTATTTTCCCATTGTCCTTTATAAATTTTTGGCATTGTCTATTCAAAATGTGACCTCTGAAACCCTAATAGCCTCTACTATATTTTATAATAATAAATATTATGTTTGGCTTCTGGATATATAAGTTATGAAGTTCTTTAAGCCAATTTGGCAAAAGTTAATGACAATCACAAATTATATTTTCCTTTAAATCTTGAAGACATCTACTATCTCTTTTCAAAATTATCCTCTCTTCACCCCCATTCTTATTTTCCTTTTCATGCATGTGTAGCATGAAAATCCTCTTACCTGATACTACAGGAGCAATTCTGTGTAAAGGGTACTACTCAAGTACCAATTTCACTTTGAAAATATCATAAGACTATATCTTTTGTTGCTGTGCAATTAATTCTTAACATTGACAGTATGCTAACAGGAAAAAGTCACTCTATATGTACCAAGAAAGTGGCTCACTCTATCTCTAGCTAAACACCTGGAAGGATGCCTACCAGCAAGCAATGAAAGAAGAGATAATCATGCTTAGTAATACCTAAGTTTAATTTTCCTCCCTTATTTATGTTCTTTCTTATCATTTTTCCCACTAATAATGATTGGGGGAGGGAACCTTGAAATGCATAAAGAAAGTTTCTTAAAAAAATTATTCCCTAGAGGGAGGGAAATCTTTATTCACTTATAGATACATCCTTCTAAATTCTTTACAAAATGTTCTACAGTAATATTTCTAGTTTAAGTTCTGCTATCACCAGTCCTATGTTTACTTTAAAAATGTTAAAAGATAGGCTTTTAAAGTGCTGGGGAAGATAAATATTCCACCCCTCAAAGCATAAGTCTTAAATAAGCAATGTATTGGCATTGATTTTCAGTAAATACATATGGCTAAGAGTCCACTAATTGAAATAGAATAAGCAGAAGCAAAATGAGGTAAAGCAATTAACTAAGAGTAACGTGAATCGAATTGACTTGTGGACCAAATCTTCACTTGAGTTTAGCCATGGTTACTTTTTAACCCAGTTATTAACAAAGTACAATTTCAAAATAACGCATCTTTGCAATTTTATGAACCACAGAGTTTGAAATTTTTTACATTCTAGAGCTAGGGTGGAAAAACACTGCTAGCTCTATCATTTCAATCAAATAGCATTTTCTCTTATTGTCATTTACTTACCATTTCTACACTACACTTCCATTAATATACATAATTTGGATGGCTTATTTGCCAACATAAAATTTATTCATAGAATAAAATGATTATAGTGACAAGAAAAACAGCGCTTTATCTTCTACCACTTGAATTCAAAGCAATTAAGAGCTGGGAAAGTTTACCATTTGACGTGGCCTTTACACAGAATGTTAAACCAAGTTCTAATTTAAATATTGTGTGGTATGCTCATGTCTATATGAGATAGCTGCTATTTAAGACTGTCCTCTGCTGAACTATGACAACATCAGGCATATTATTGGATGACACATAACTTAATTCTAAAAACCCATTTGGCATTGTAAATAGCATCCCTCAAACTGGTCCTGCATGATTAAAATAGTATAACCACAATCAGAGGAAGCACGGCAGCAAAATAAATTCTACCAAACTACTTTAAAACTTATTTCACATTAGCAAATGATATCTTTCCCCTACCAGTCCTTAGGAAGTATATAATGTACCATATATTAATGTAAACATTTCCCAGCTTAAACTGTATCACTCTAAACTTAATTAGCCAAGTATTTTAAAAAATATTTTAATGCTAAACATGTATTTATACAGATCAAATGTATATAGACTTATTTTAAAACATAATTCTGTAAAGAATGGCAATAAACAAGCAATTTCTTATAAATACATGCATTCTAGTAAACTACGGCAAACACTAACATTTGGGGTGTTTCTTCAGCATTCTGTATGAACTTAACAATGCAAATTTATTTCTATGCATCCAGCTTTATGTAATTGAAAATTTTGAGAATTTACTTTTAAGAACTGCATGTTGGTAAAAGTCCAACATGTTGGAGTACTGCTATATATGTCCAAGGGTATTACAATATATGTTCAAGGATATTTATTGCAGCATTGCCTGTTTTAGCAAAAATCTGGATACTACCTAAATGACTGTCAATAGGTGAAATCAATACAGTTGATCATTTCATTAAAGTACTAGGCAGCCATTAAAAGTAGTAAGATAGTTGCGTATATGTGTGTGTGTGTTTTTTATGTAGACTTCTACAAGACATTTTAAGTGAAAAAAAAAACAAGGTACATACACCTTTACACAGCATTTTTCATTTGGTAGTATTTTGAAAATCATTTATACACATAAGTATAAATGCTTATAAATTTGGGGGAGTGAAGGGCAGAAAAAGCTTTTAACAGCAGTTCTCTGTAGTAAGAGATCATTGTGAATAGTGAAGAGAGGTACTGAGGGAGACACTGACTTTCTATTTCATGCCTTATACTGATGTTTAAATGTTTTACCATGTATATGTTTCACTTTTATTTTTAATATATCTGGCATTATATTTGGTACTAACATTATGAGTCATTTTATTTTCTTCATTATTCTAAACTCCAAAATAATGTACTTTGTAACAGAAAGTGAAATAGAGCCACTAAAAAGAAGAAATACAACTAAAGCTTTGTCTATAAGAAAATAAAACAAATAGGTTAACTCATTAATTTAGTTAAACAACAATTATCTTCTAAAAAAGGAACCAAAAAGACCACTTATTTACCAGAGTGAGCTGATCTGAGAATACAAAATGGTCCATGAAGCTTCCTCTAACTGAGTAGACTAAACCTAAGGCCTTTATTGTTCAGGTCAAAGACAAGTGAATCTCAAAGGGTTCAGAGACTTTGTGAAATCATATACAAAACATTGCATCTATGTGTATCATTCTGAGGGATTTATAGCTCGAATTTGATAGGAAAGTATCCTTTATTAATATTAACATGTACTAAATTTTTTAAGATATGTCAGATATGATACTGTTTTGCATTTCTTATGTCATTTCATCCTCAAAATAATCCAATGAAATAGATATTATCATTGTACACCTTTAAATAAAGGAGGAAATTTGATGGATGATGAGTATGTGACTTCCTCAAGGTCACAACCAAACACCAATTGATCTGGCATGAAAAAATAATTTCTGTCCCTTAAAATTTTTCATTTTGATATTAGCTTAGATAAAATGGCAGAGCCCAGAGCTGGTTGTGTTATATGCAGTTAAATCTATTCTCTAATGCCTGTCTACCTCAGCCATCCACCAGATGAAGTAGAATTTAGTGATTAGTTTTGAAGACCAACCTGTTTGACCAGTCACACAGTTTTACTTAAACTCTGCTAGAAGAGTTCTGAAATTATGTAAGCAGGATGGCAGTAAATTGTAATCTAGTTGTAGCTCTGCTATTTATTTTTCCCTTAAAAAAAAAACTTTCTTTTTGCAAAAGAACAAGGTTCCCATCCCTATTATCTCTATATATACAACTTTAAGATAAACACCAAAAGGCAGTATATTTTTTTTTCTACAGAGTAAAGCTTGAAAAGCATAGAAAGTGTAAATCTCATAAAGATTTTGTTTATTAGCAAAGAGAATATATGTAATTGAAATTTTCATTCCATATATCTATGTGATCCAGGTAAAGACAACTTTTCTATACAATTTGAAGATAAATGAGGGTAGGTTGAAAAACATTCATACATTCATTTATTTCAGAATATGGTATAAAATGTAAGTATTTTAAAATCTGTTTCTATCTTCTTTCATAACTTTTGATTCCTGTGAGGGTAGAAACATAGTTTTGCTAGATTGTTTATTTGAGTATTTGTGAGAGTAGGTTGGTTCAATTAAAAAATGTACAGATATCACACAACATTTGTAATTTTTTTTATCAAAAGGAATTTTGCTTTAACATTAAACAGTAAAACTTTAGTGAAGTCTTCTTAGTTAAATTCTGCCAGTATCTCCACAATGTGCAAAATTAATTTCAATTTAATCTTAAAGATAAACTATTCAAGTCTAATGAATTACTCAGTTTTATTTACCATTTTTGAAAATTATTATTAAACCTAAGAAAATTAAATTCTACAAAAGAAAGGTGAAAAATGTGAGTTGCTTTTGTTGTTATTATTGTTAGATTTTACCTAGGAGACAAAGCTTTGCTTATCATCCAGTTTTCTATTTTTCTGATTGCAATCTCATTTCACTTGTCCTTGATAAGACATGTTTGCAGTGACCTCTAGCTTGTTAAATATTACGCAGAAAGTTTATGGACTTTCCCATAACCTTGATTAAAAGCTTGTTGAGAAACTAAATGCTGAAACAAGAACTTTATTTGAAAAGCAGCTTGAGTGCTCCATGCTGATTTCTGTTCCACTAATAGTACTTATAATCAGCAGTCACTGGCATAAGACGAGGCCAGAGGTAAAATATGGAAAAGCAACCTTTCTCTTCTTATGAGTTATTGTAGTAGCAAACTAAATGAGGTGTTTAAAAATTGATTTAGCAACCAGAAAAGATTTTTTTAAACCCATGGGAAGAATGTATGAAGTGACTTACAAATTTACATTCTACAAAGTAAGTAGTAAGTATATATCTGATATATATCTTTGTACACATATATAAACAGATATTTGGGTACTCAAATACACAAAACTCATAATGTTTCAAGCCAAAATAAGTAGAAGATTTGTAAATTTTAAAATTGAAGATCTAGGCAAAAATTATTAATTCAGACTGATCTGAGTTCATATAAAACCCAGGGGAATTTCAAAGATATGAAGAACCTTCATTATCTCAGGATAGATAGTAATCCTCTACTTAAATGTCTAAGTCATCTTATCTTAAATTGGATAAAAATGAACTTACTGTCCTTTATTAGTGATTTATGGTTTATCATTTCTTCAATGTATAATTTCATCCTGGAAGCTCTCCATTATCAGTAACTCAAAAGGCACTATAGTAAGAGTTCCTGGATTTAAATGCACTATTCACCTTTAATAAGAATCTATGAAAATCTACTACATTTAGTTTCAACCTGCTGTACTTTGAGTCTCTTTTGTTTTGTTACTATATGTATAAAATAAGTTACTAAAATTATTCAACATTACTAGATCTCTGCCTTCAACAAATGCTTAGATTGAAAAGGTAATCTAGAAGCTCAGAAAGAAATGAGTTCTCATATAACATTTAAAAAATAGAAGTTGATACCACAGCTTGATCTTCTTAAAGTATATTTTTACTATATTGTTTCTTACATTTATTTATATTTTCTTTTAAAAATAAATTTCATATCTAAGGTATCTATTTCTTACATTATTTATAAATGATCTATGTCAGGTCAGGTTTTTAATGTAAAAACTGCCACTAATTTCTGATTGAATTGTAAAATAAGCAGAAGAAAACATTTGAAGATGATAGGATTTAAGGAATTATTAGTATTTTTAAAAGTCTTATGAAATATTATTCAGTGGTCATTCTTATAAGTAATGTTGACATCAGAAATATGCCATAATCTCAGAGAAAATGTGACTTTGTTGTTTAATATTGAGTGATCAGGAAAAATGACAATCTAGCTATTACTCTATAGTGCAAATAAAAAAATAGAAGATATTTTATCAAGCTAAATTTTCTTCACAGGCTTAAAAAACCTACTATTATATGAAGGTCTCCATTATTTTCATAGATAACTTTAAAGTGTCTTGGGGTTTAAACATGTCAAGCAGCCTAACTTAAAGTCCCAAGACCTTTAAGTACATAAATTAAAAATAATCCATTAAATCAATGTGATAACAATGGGAGTTCCTTCTGTATTAGTTTTTGTATGGTAGGCACTAGAGTATCAGAAATTGTGTCTGAAACTCTATCAAGATAGACTTCACGATATCATCATCATTAGTGCCCTTAAAGCAAAATAGGAGTTCTTGCAGCATACTGTATTACATACTGTGTTACATTTCTTAGAAATTATATTTTAATGGAATTAAGATATTCAAAATGATTTGGCTTCAGGGATATATCAGATATGTAATATAAGTCCGTATATGGATCATTCTAGAAATAACACAAAATATACATTATTGAAAAAATATATATGTGTGTATTTGTATTGTATAAATAGAATACCTAATTGCTCCCAAAGAAGGACTATGTTTACATAAGGGTACTCATTCCTTTCTCTTATCTGTACTATGTCTTCTAACAAAAATACAATCATTAAACATTATTACTAGGCCTATGCTGAATGAAGCAAGTTTTTTCAAAGTATATTAAAAAAGCAAGGTATAATTAACTTCGTCTTTACCTGCATATATCCTCACTTCCCATCACCAATGAAATCTGATAAAATAATCATCTCTATTCACCAACTCACAGATGGAAGGTTAGACTTATCATTAACCCATAAAAAACATAAGCCCTCAGTAGGTTTACAGGGAGAAAAGTATATTTTTTATCTCAACAATTAGCTAAACAATATTTTCTTCAAATGATTAAAAAAACTCTAAATTATGATATATACGTGCCTGCATATACATTGGGAAAATGTATGAATTATAAATACATATAAAGGGCAAAATGCAATAGAATCCATTAAAAATATATTGTTAATTGTTCATCTTGTATTTGCCTGAGAAGCAATCGTGAAATTTTGTGTTATTAAGCAAAGATGTAAAAAAAAAAAAAAAGTGTGGTAAAAATACCCCCATAAAAGGCCTTAGACATTTCTGATAAACTAGTGGACAGTAGTGGAGTGGCCTCCTTCATGAGCCAATTCCATATGACACATAATAGATGTAGACTAGTTATATAACATTTCATCAACAACCTCTCCCGCCATTCTTAAAGCAGTAATAAACAGTGTCACATATATTTGTAAATAAATTAAATAGTATATGAAAAATGATACATTTTGGATAATTTCAGTTACCCTTTAAAATGTTAAAATAAAAAAAAATATGCCTCAAATAATAATAATTCTTCTTAGGTAATACTTTTTACTTCAAGTACCCTATGTTTTATCAAAATTCTCTAGGAAAATTTTCTACTGTCTCTACAAACTTATGCATGATTGATTCAGGACTTAACGATTCGCTGACACTGAATCAACTTGTATAGTAGAATACTTTAATGATCTTTTTAAAAAAATGTGTTTTACTGCTGCTTGTGATCTTTTAAGGTGTTTTCTTTATTGTGTCTAATATTTCTTAAAGTATTGTCATACCTATTTGTCTACCAGAATTTCTTTTAAAGCTTAAACTAGGTAAGATATTCTCCTAGATATTTAGCTGGTGAGTTTTTGAAGTAGTCTAAGGTTTCACCCTCATTTTGAAGTTATCATATTTTTAACATCACATATCATTTTGTTAAAAACAAAAATTTACATTCAATCCTTTGGGAAGAATAATAGGTATTAGTGATAGCTATTATAACAGAAAAAAAACATAGAGGATTTTAAAATTGTTATTTAAGTGAAAAATAATGTTATATATGGGAAAATTGAACCACAAAATTATAGAAGTATTCCAAGATTATTATTTTACAAATATGTGACATAAGCCTAAAACGAATAACTGACTTCTTCAAGGTCAAAATGTTGATTTACAGAATCTAGATGTCTAGATGTTAGCTACAAGTTTCCCTTATACCCAAAAATGTTTTTTCCCCACTGCATATAAAATATTAAGTACATACTTGCCTATTAATTTGATGAGAAAGTTATTATTTCCTTCAAAAACAGGAAGGAGTAATTTAAAGAGAACAGTAAGGTTTAATTCATGCATTTAAGGGCTATTTATTTTTCCATACAACTGAGTATTTCTTTTAAAAATCGTTTATATATTTGTTGAAAGATATAGATTCAAGAAAGAGGAGAAAGAATACAGATGACACATTATCATTTGATTTACAGTAATTTGTTAAAACTGCAAATCATTGCTTCAAGAACTTTGATGCATGCTTTACACTGTATTAGGTAATTGCTTGTTATAAGTCAGCATAGGCTGAAGTCTGATAAGGTATTCAGAATTCTATATGCATAGCAGTTTCTTTACTAACTTCAAGATAAAATACTTTAAAATAAATTTCATTGGTTAAAACCTATTTTTGTGCTCACACATGATTATTTAGTAAAAAAAAAATGGCATTTTTCTGTGGGGCTACTCGCAATAAATCACTTTAAAATATTCCAATAAATGCTTGGTCTCATATGATACAACCATTGTACAGAGTATGAAAATAAATATTTTATAATGAAATGCTCTTGTGATGAAGCAAAAAATGAGGCTGCCATGTATATACAATAAGAACAATATTAAATTTGGTTTATGTCTCTGAAATTATTCTCAATCTACCCCTTCTAATATATTGATCCACCCACTTACAAAGAAAAGTATACAGTCTACAAATTTCACTTTTGGCTCTATGATTATTATTGCTGCTGCTGCTGTTGTTAATATCCTAAACTATTCATGTCTGAGAAAAGTTCTAATGGTTAGTTAATTTGAGAATTCTAAAATAATTTTATAAAAAAGTAATTACTATATTATTATATTTTATTTACTATATTTTAAACTGTGTGAAATTTTAATTCAAATAAGTGATAATGTTGAATAGAACTTGGCTACTTTTGATTCTAACTATGAGATAGAAGGCCATATACCATGAGATATAAAAACACATCTGCCTGAAATTTTCCTAAACATCTATATTCAGAAAGTATCATGCATACTAAAAACAGATTTCCCTTCATTTTATGACCATTAAACTCGAGGCATAGAGCCTCCTAAAACATACTGGGAGGGGAAGAGTAAGGGGAAAGATTGGAAAGAAAATGAATGATGATAATAAAACAAGATACAAGAACAAATAATCAGTCAATAATTCTTCACTCTTTCAAACTAAACTAAGATATATTAGTAAGCAAAGAGATAAAGAAAGAAATAAAACTCACACATAATCAGCAGTTATCCAATTAAGGTTCCCATCATAGAATACCTCCATATTGAATTGCTAAGCAAATATGCTTTTTCAAAACTATTAAGGCTTTAACAACAGGACATTTCTCTTTTTCTATGACTCTATAGGCACACACAAAAAGCAGATTCTTCTGGATACATGAAAAAGTAGTAAAAAAAAAAGTCTAGCACTTCACATTCAATAGTAAACTTATCTGTTTCTTAGCATTTACTCTCTGTGACTTTCTCGGCTTCCTTTATTCACCTTCCCCATTCTGATAAGAGTTCACAGAAATCAAAACATCAACACTAGCAATGATCCAAAAGCATTCTTAATCAGTTTGTAATGGGAAGCATAATGACTTCATGTGTATATAAGATGGATGCTGACAGGATTCCTTGACTATGCAGTTAGTACTCTACTTTGCTAATGCCCTATCTACCCTGTTGTTCTGATTAGTTTCTTAGAAATGGAGAGCCTGTATGTAGCTGCATCTAGTGTTTAACCACACCTAGATGACATAGTGATATAAAAATGGAATGCATTGTTTTTCAAATGAGAGTTGTCAAAAAAAATAAGATGCAGTGTGCACTTGTGTGTGTGTGTATCTGTACATGTATCAAGAGACAGTAAGGAAAAAAAATATTTTTGTTTAAGAATTAAATGAGTATACACTAACACTTCCAAACTATCTGGAATGCTTTTCTACATTTCAGTATAAGACTTATCCCATAGTGTCTATAATATAAACTCTAGTCCAGTAAATTTTGATATATTTTAAAATATAACATAATGTCCTCAGACTTTATCAAAGATCATCTTGAGTTATTTTAATGTCTTATTCATCATAGTCAAGCATTGCTCTGGTCTCCCTCATCTCTGTTTTGGTCAGCTTCTCAACACATTGGTCAGGACATTGCTACTCACAGAATGGCTCCCAGACTAGCAACACAGACATCACTCAGGGGCTTGTTAGAAATGCAGAAGTGTGTATGCACATGAAATTTTGAAAAGTACTGTGTGAGAATATGCATTATCCCAAGAAAAAATAGTACAAAGTGCTATAAGCACATGTATATACTCAGATACATGTACATAAACTCATTTAATACAACAGTGCTATGAAGCAGTTGTTATTATTGTTCCTTTTTAAAGATGATGACCACTGAGGCCCAGGGAACTTAAATGTCTTATCAAATGTCATATCACTAGTAAGTGGCGGAACTGAGAGTATAACAAAGCAGTCTGGTTCCATCACATTAGAATGGTTCTCTTCATAACTAAT
This sequence comes from Eidolon dupreanum, assembly GCA_028627145.1. Lineage (NCBI taxonomy): Eukaryota > Metazoa > Chordata > Mammalia > Chiroptera > Pteropodidae > Eidolon > Eidolon dupreanum. The sequence continues at coordinate 50,732,867 of CM053505.1, read as the reverse complement.
TGTTTAACCATACATATTGCAGCAGCACCTGGGTCACTTTTGTAGATGTAAGATTAAAAGTGGAAATGGAAGAGGACAAAACTTATCTGCACCTCCTACATCTTAGTGTGTTTTTTAAAATCTTATGAGAATTAAAATTCTCCAATTACAGAGTAAAGTCTACACGGTAGTGGGCAAAGAAAATCAATGTTATAACATCAAGGTCTCTTAAAGGTCTTAGCTTGAATTTGCTACAATATATATATATTTTTTCCTTTTGAAAAATCAGTATTGCTGAAACAGCTCAGAAAACTCAGTTTAAAATATGTGATTAATTTCACCTATTCAGTGGTCTTCATTCTCTGCCTTGAAAGCAGTCTGCTTTTATCCTATATTGAGTGATAATGTACAGACAGATTCACTTCAGATTATTGGGCATTATGGGATCTTTGTAGGTGAAAGTTTTTGTTTTGTTTTGTTTTGTTTTGTTTTTACTTAGTAACATTTCATGTCTTTTGAAACTCTGAGGGGATGTTTCAAAGATTTACATGGGTATTGAATTGGGTTCAGTGTGTTTAAGATCTTTCCCCATGATATTTGGATTTCAGATATTATATTTTAGAAGCTAAGCTGTTCTGTAATGGCTAGTTCTTTCAGAATGGAAGACTTAATAGTTCAATATGAAAGCACTTTAATTGTAATTTCAATATTTGGACTTAATTCTGGTTGAATCCTGAAACTCTTTTCTACTTGAATAGAAACATATATTTGCATGATGTTTTACAATATATACTGTTCTTTTGTCTAATTCAATTCAGAATCAACCCTGAAAGAGGGGACAAAACATTAAAACCTATTAGTATTTCAATGTTTGCAATAGTTCTAAACTAGTAAAACTAGCTTTTATAGAAAATTATCTCTGGAAAAAAACAAACAGCAACAGCTGAACAAAAAACATGATGATCTAACAACCGTGGAGGCCTTTGGTGCACTCATATTTCAAAAATATTTCTGATGAGTTCTGCTTCCTTCTAACTAGAGTCTGAATTAAGCAAAAAATCCTTGAATTTTTTGTTAATGTTTAATTTAGTCTTAAATAATGTGATTATTTGCTACATTCTTTAAAAGGACTTAACATGATGTGCCTCTGTAAAATTTGTTCCCCCTTCAAATCCAAGCCAAGAAGCATTTATGCACTATGAGAACACATATTTTGCCAACAGATGGGTAAGGTACAGTTAAATAGAACAATAGAACTATCAATTAGGAAAGAATTGTGCAGTTCAGTTCTGCATTAATTACATGCATAGATCTAAATGAAACACAATATGTCTCCAACCCTGGAAAATGAGACCATTAAAACAAAAACTATAGTGTGTAAGTGAGCCTTGCAATATACTACCAATGAGACAAAGAATAGGAGTAGAATTTTCTAAAAGTCAATTAAAAATCATCATTTCTACATGCCTTAAATATTTTGCTCAAAACATTTTTTTAATTTCAGCATGACTTTCTCAATCCAGAGAATTAGTTTCCATGTCATCAATTTAGTATAAATAAAAGCTAACAGATTTCTAAATTAATTAAGGTAATCTTCACATAATTTAAAATTTGAGCAGAGTGTGCCTCCTTTTTAGCTCCTAAAGTTATCCTGTTTTCCTCACCAGTTCTAATTATTGTCCATAAAAGACTATTGTAATGTTTACTATAAACATTTTTACTATACGGCATATTAACAGTAGACTTGAGTCTGTTAAAATCACTTCTGTTAATTGTAACTTCATCATTCCACGAGAAAGCAGAAGTGGGATAGAATGCCAGGAATTTCAGAATAGAGGAAGTGTTGAGTTTTCAGCAGATTGGATAAAGGATATATTTACATATTCATTCTGTATCTCACCCCCACTTGAGATTCTTTATAGGTGATTTTCACCATATTCATAAGAAATTTGACTTCTACAATTCATTTTAAATATAATTGCTCTGTAAGTAGCACAAACACAAAATAATTAACTTATTATCTATGTTGAATAACAATAATAAAAATTAGCTAACTTTCCTGACATATGACCATTAACATTCAGCAGATTTGCAATTTTTCCTATAAAACTTTCACTGGTTAGCACTAATAGTAATTTTAGAAATCAGTACTTTATATTGCTCAAATTGCCTTTCCAGTTATAGAAGATGCTAAATGGAAACCTGTTTATTATTATTATTATAGGATTTAATCACATATATTAAAACATTTTTCCATGTTGATAAATTAAAACTATATTCCAAATTTGTTCTCCGTATCTATGAATTTGTTTCTATTTTGTTTGTTCACTTACTTTGTTTTTTAGATTCCACAAATAAGTGAGATCATATGGCTGGTGATCACTTCATAAGGTATATAAATATCTAATCATTATGTTGCATACCTGAAACTAACACAATATTGTATGTCAACTGTAATTGAAGATAAACTTTAAAAAAAAGAGCCTGTAAAAAACAAAAAAACATAAAAACCACAATCGCCTTGAGGGATGGTATATACTTAAATTTTATCCTTGTCTATTCTCAAACTATTGCTTCATTTATTGCAAAAAGGTAGCTGCTTACTAACATTAGTGAATTTTCCAGTTTAAAACATGATAGACGTCAAATTTTGGTTCAAGACATTAAACTATCACTTAAAAGGACTAAATCTCAGTCTTCTCATTTGCATAATGAGGGACTCATCTTAGATGACACAAAGGTCCCTTACAGCTTTAAAATTCAAAGACTATATAAAAGGCAATACCTGAACATGTACACTTCTGGATTGTAATAGTTACGAGATTATGATCCTAGATGGGACATTTATTGACATTTATAAAATCCCCTCATTTTATAGCTAGGGAAAAAAAAGACACAGTGAAGTTAAAAGCCCTGTCCAAAGCCACAAAACTAGTTAATTGTAGTGGTTGAATTAGAACCCTGGAATAAGCAAAAAGATGGCTTAAAAGAGATGATCTGCTATGGTCTGTGTTAAAGAGATTTTATGAACAGTGATTACAAAATAAAATATTATGATAAAATTATTAGTTAACAACCCATTGTTTTAAAAAGTATAGTTTAAATAGATACCCCAAAATAATATTTAACATCACCTGCTTTCTCATTTCTTTTGAGAACTATACAAATTACAAGAGAAGAAATTTCTGAGAAAAAAAAAAAACTTTTAAAGTGTCATGTACTTTATTTTTGTTTTATTGGAACTGGAACAAGTTCTATCACTGATTAAAATGGGGCAAAAAATTTCATTCAGCAAACACTGTCACTTCTATTCTCTATTGAGAATCTTCAACATTCAATAAAGAAGCATAAATTCTGGTAAGACAGATTGTCTATAGGTATTTACTATTTAATGAATTACTTGACATTCTCACTAGTTGTTGAGTGGTCTGTTGATGTAAGCCATTATGAGAGCTGCAAGCCACTGTATAATCTAAAAGTATCATAAGGACAAATATGTTGCTATAATGATCCTCATTCATTAATATTTATAAATTATTTTTAATCAAGAAATTGGAGTGTGGCTAACGATACTAAATATTCTGAATCACTCCAAAGTTGCATCTTGCACTACCAATTATATTATCTTTCAGAGAACTACGCAAATGAACAAACGGCAAACAATATTATCTTATAGGCAAAGAAAAGTGAGGAGTGAGAGTAAGATAAAAAAAGCAGAAGAAAGACAGAAGAAGGTCATAAAAAGAATTGTCTCATGACTCATAAATAAAATGTCAAATGAACTTTATTATATGATATAGTTAACCTAATAAAAAATTGGAAGCAAAAGAAGGCTTGTGGTGAAGAGAAGGCCACCTATTCTCTATCATTAAAGGTATTTATTCAAGTTTAGTGACATTCCAGACCTTATGGCATTGGCTTTCAATTGCTTGCTTGTGCCAAGATCCCAGTGTTTGTCATTTTCAAACAGAAAAGAGAAGATAAGAGATTGCTTTGCTTCGAGTAGCCTGCTTTTGAATGATAAACTTCTATTTAATCCATACTAGATTTAAAATACTAAAGATACAGTCATCTTAGAGACTGTCACCCAAATGGAACCCTGCAAATGTCTTCAAATTCCCAACTTTAGAGATATACTTTTCATTTTGATCCATGACTTTGTGACTTTTTAAAGATTATCTCTAGTATAAATTCTTCATTGTCTTCACAAAACCTAGATACTGCAAATTATAAGCCATTTTTCAATTGGTCTGTGTTGCGATTGCATTTCCCATATAAGAAAGTTGGAAATCATAGGATGGTATAGCAAGATTTGTTTCACCCATTTTCTTATTATGATATATTTTTTCAAACTTTCATAAATTTGAATAAAGAAAAAACTGACTTTGCAAAAGCAAGTCAGTTTAAGTGATAAAATTAATATATATTATAGAGCAACTGCCACTAGATCACTGTTTATATCTGCCTAAGCTCATTTAATATATAAACTACTATCAAGTGTGCCTTATTCTTTCCCAATCAATGGCAGACAGCTTAACTCTTGGGTGGAACCGTTTTTTTCTAATCTATTTATATACGCTTTTATTTATATAATACATCAAAGACTAAAATAAGCTGGTAGTCATAGACAGTATTTATGACTGCAATGATTTTCCTTTGAGAACAAAAAATAAATGATTTTGATATTATTGTTAGCTTTAAAAATATGAGTCTATGTGAAGACTTTTATTATTATTTCAATAAAAGGATAAAGCTATATGTCATCTCTTGGCAAGGTAATGAAAGTTAGCAAACATTTATCTTATAACTCCAGAATCCAGGAGCATTGAGTTCAGGACCTTTCACCAACTAGGACATAACTAATAGGACTAACAACTGATAATATCACTCCTTAGAAATACTGATTAATTTATCTTTCAAGATACACGACTTCTGGTTTGCTGAACTGATTCAAATTATTTATTTAACTATTTTGCTCCCCTCACTCCCATGGACTGACACTACAGACAAAAAATAAACACAGTTTTAGAAAACTATCTTTCAAATGCATATACAACAGAGAAAGAATTACCCTGGGTTGATAATTAACTTTTAAAGGAGCATAACTTCTCTTTCTTAGGTTGAATACATTTCCCATTTGTTTCATGTAATGATATTAACAAAATGACAGCCTTTACTTTTCCTTTTGTTGTAATACAGGAATTGATGTGTGGGTTCCCATAAAAAATACATTTTAAAGAAATATGGAGGGCCTACGCAGTCAAATATCCTGGGTATTTGGCAACAAAAAAATACCTAATTAACAGTTATATGATTAACACTTGCTAAACTGTGGATTTAGATGATTTTCTGGACATCCTCTGGAAGACTACGGGCTGCTGTCCCTACAAATATATAAACCATTCTTCTTCTTTTTAATGAACTGAATAGTATTTTCTTTAAATTTTTCAGATGAGAATAATTAACACAGTACTTGTATATCAAAATTTGCCTGGAAAATTATTTGGACAGTTTTATTTTGTCTTTAGATATCTGACCCCTTATGTTCTTAACTATGAAGGGCTGAATTTTAATGATTCATCATTAATTGATTCTTTTAAAATTTTATAGTTTTATTTTTTTAAATTTTACCAGTTGTCTACATTTATGATTAAATATTCAACTAATCAAATGTTCAATTAGTAATTATCTTAGTGTTATTCATGCCAACAGTTTCAGCAGATCAAGACAAAATTTGGTATTTCTCTGAGTAATACTCTAATTAATCAAATTAGTTACCTGTTAGAATATCCATGGTAACCCAGTACAACAGTTAATGCTGTTTATCAATTGAATTGATGTGTGTTTGTTTTTGCCAAATTAACTCATTAGATTACTGGTAGAGGATCAATCAAAGTGTGTTGCCAGGGAAAGATAAATTACTTTCTTTTTTGTGAATTAATCAGTATCATGTTAGAATACCAAGTAAACCTGATCTAGTGAATGAAAAATGATTGTCAATGAGTTGTTAACCTGAGATATAGTTTATCAGAGAGATTTATCATTTTTAAATTAAAAATAAAATATATTCTTTATTTTAAATGTTGAACTTTTTAGCTCTTAATGCTTTTACAACTTTATTTTTTCTTTTGTATCATAGAAGTTTATAATGTGAAAAAAAGCATTAACATTTTTTAAAAGTTGATGAAATTTTACACATAAGTTTTGTTACTTTAATTCCAAATTTTAGACACTAGATCAGCTATAACATTTTCAAACAGAGTGACTTCATGTGTGAAATGACCATATCCAGTGAAAAGGTTTTAAAAATACAGGTAACATAACTTTTACAGTTGAAGAAAATTAAAACACTGTTAAAACTAAGTCCTTTGTTGCCTTTCACTTAGGAGGATTGTCTCTGAAAATAAACTGATTTAGAGCAGATAAACTGAAGATTGACTTGAATCTCTTTGGAAACATTCTGTTTCACCATTTCTCTTTCAGAGAAGCATAGATGTTATCTATGATTATTAAAAATATAATATGTCAGTAGATTGCTATCAATTGAGAATTTACCTTTTTCTCTCCAACTTTCCCATACAGAGAGAGTAGTGATACATTTCTCTGTAAGAAAACACATACACACACATTCTTACTTCATATGTATGAACTATTCAAAAAATCTGATGTTTAATGTGGTAGACCTTTGCTAATATTTCCATGCGTCTCAAAACTTAGTCTGAATTATAGTATCAGAGCAATGTTCTACAAAAAAATTGGAAAGCATTTTTATCTTTTCTCTTTATAAATTATATTTTACCTAATGTAGTTTAGTGTGTTTAAAGTATTCCCAAGAAGAAAACACTGTCCTCAATTAATACTGTATCTTGATATATAAAATTCCTAGAAGTGACAGTCACACCCTGCTCTCTACTAAGGCCACACTTTTGTGTGTCCTTACAAGATCCTTTGAAAATGCAAAGGCGTTACCTGTTAGAATATCCATGGTAACCCAGTACAACAGTTAATGCTGTTTATCAATTGAATTGATGTGTGTTTGTTTTTGCCAAATTAGCTAGTTTCAAAAAGCAGGGTCTCTTTGAAAGGGTACACATACTTGATAGGGTTATGGTGGGAGGAAAGCTCTGGGACATAGGCTGTTAGCCAAGAAAGACAAAACTGCATAGAATGTCAAGAAGTGACCTTCATACCAAAGGGTAAAGTCAGAAGATTGCAGTTGTGCAATTTAAAAAATTCAAAACGCCTTCAAATGGAAGGAGGATATTTTATTAAACTTTTCTCCTGAAAGAAAAAAATAATTGGATTGCATTCTCTTGTTTCTTTGTCTTAAAAGGGAAAATTAATATTCTTGGCAAAGGACTCCAGAGAGCGGATAACAAAATTTCTTCATCTAATCAACAAATTTCTATCAACCTGAGAACTATATTTTAAAGCAGTATTAATAAATCCCTTTAGCAAATTTTGGGAGAAATCTTATTAATAAAAGTTGTATTTCTATCTGTTTTTGTGAAACTTACAAGGAATTTTCAGAACTATGTATTATTTTGAGCAATTCATTAGCAGAAAAGAAAGCAGATTGAGGATGTAATGCCTTTTGAAATATGAAATAGGAACTGCATAAATTAATTCCATTGCTTAAGGATAACATTTATTTCCTCTAACAGTTTACATTTCTATTTGTGGTGCTATTGACTAACACTGCACAGTTTATTGGCATCTGCGCCATATCACAAAATCCATTATTATGTACTATTTCAGAGCTATAAAGGTTGTTTTTTGTTTGTTTGTTTGTTTGCTTGTTTAGAATTAAAGTAACTTATCATCTGTATTAGCCTAAAAAGGTTATTTTGCTTTGACAAATTTTGCATCAGCTGTATTTTCTTTTTAATCAAAACAGAACACATACATGTACTATGTTAAAAATCTCACTAGTATGTCTTATTAAGGTAATAGAACTGTTTTGAAATGAACTGTTGTGCTTCTTTCACTTTTAATAATAAGGCCCTTTATTGTCCAAAATGGAATGCCTAACCAAAAAGTTTTTTGGAACATGGTTTAGAAGGAAGTTTCAGGTCCAGTGGGAGAGTAGGTAGTTAATATTACTCATAGTAAAAATAAACTTTAAACATTGACCCATAAATATTGTTAGACATATACAGAAATGGACTTTCATTTTTAATTATCTCTATCCTCTGTATACAGTTATTAAAATAACAAGTAGCAAAAGTGTATTATTTGTATTACCATTATTATTGCCTGCACCCATCTCAATTTTAAAATAAAGCCTAATTAATAAAGAACTTTTTAACTTGGAATTTACCATTGCTTCATCCTTTAATTATGAACAAAATATTTAATGGTCAAAATAATAGTGCCCATATTATTAGAGAAGATAAATGTTTAGTCTCTAATAGAAACAAGCTTTACAAATAAAGCTCTTAAGTATGTCATTGTTGCTAACACTCACATTCTTAACTATAAATAAAATCAGTTCCTGTAAAGAATTTGTTATCTGGATATTTTTAAAACAACTACTTATTATTAGATATAATTGAGATCAATAAACAAAATGTTAAATGTTTTGTAATTTCTAACCCATACCAATTCTCCCCTTTTTATTATCAATAATATCCCATTTTAGTCTCATTAAGCTTGAAAGTTCATTTCAGACTTAGATTCACAATGTGGATGCTTACTCTGAGTTCATTCTTTAATTGTTGTTGTTCAGCCCGCTAAGAAAAGACTTAGTATGACATATGCAAAAGAATCAATTTTATATAGTTTATAAAAACGATGTTCATTTCATCTCTATATTATTATCTATTCACAATACAGTGATAGGCCTACAATTAAAATAATAATTCATGTAGTAAAAAAGAGCAAGGACACCTTCTTTAATAACATTCGTTACTTATGATCATATTCTTATTAGAGACTGACTTTGATTTTATTGTAGTGGTGGATACAGTCACAAGTATGTATTTCTACCAAAAGTCATTATGTCTTCTTACACCTAGTAAATGAAAGATAGATTAGCATTGCATGTTATAGTACTTTTCATCCTCAAAATGAATATTGATAAATTATTTTATGTATAGAATTGAATATGGGGATAGCAGATGTTTAGGACTTTCTAAATTTCGTGACTAAAAAGTATCTAAAATGTTTATAGTAAAAACACCTTTAAAATCCAGTGTTTACTCTTGTAAAGAGAAAAAGATTGGTGTTATGGTACCATTGATTCTGTATGTTTAGTCTTAGTTTAATCAATACATTTCCCTTAGTTTTTGGAGTTTCAAAAATAGGGGTTTAAAATACAATGATGGGAAAGTCATTTTGTTCTCAAAACCAGATGCTTTATTTAAATTATATATACATACAGTCTATAATGCTCAAGATAACTTTTCAAAATTTATAATTTATATTACTTTTTATATTTATTTATACTAATTTATATTTTATATGTTTATGCTAGTTAATTTTTTCATATTTGCTTATACCTATGTCTCTTCTCTGTCACATATATGGTATGCATTTTTGTACTTACATATTTTTATGTATATAAAATATATAGAGAGAAAATAATAATTCTTAGAATTCAAGAATCTTCTGAGATATGCACAACCTTATCAAATTTTGTATTTCCCAAAATTATGAGGAAGCACAGATGTTCAATACATATTCAAGATAATAAATTTAATGAAGTTCTCTACTTAGTATCAACTTCATAATCTTTTTTAAGAATTCAACAGTTTTGGATTTTTCAACATATAGCCTTTATGCTTCCATTCTGGAGACCAAATCTGAATGTCTCTGTAAACAGTAACATAGCATAAGGCATGTGGTTTCAGAACATTATTGAAAACCTCAGACTAACTGCTCTGCATTGGAGTCAGGATCTCTTATGTCCTTAAAAAGATAATTTTCTATGGTTCTTATCTCTTTTAAAAAGAATAATAATAAAATCTAAATAAATAATTTATATGAATTATATTCATAATTTATATGTACACTAATAAATAAATAAAATAAAAAGGCTGGTTATATAGATATAAATACATGTATATATAAATAGAAATTCTTATCTATGCCTAAACAAAATGACTATATTAAATTTCATAATACATTTTATCCAAAGTAAATATGATCACACATTTCAAATATTATAAACTGATACTCATGTGCCTTTCATCTAATTCTGTATTTTTACCTTTTAAAAATGTGTAACTTGTATTAACATAATTAAATGGCCATTGTTAAAATGGCCATAATTGATTGACACAGTAAGCCCATTTATACCGCAGGATAGGGAGGCATCACTTACTGGATTCAGGATCAGAATTGCCATCCCCTTCAGTGCGGTTGTTGGGTGCAGCATGATCAAAGTACTCCTCCTGAGGATAACCAAGGGGCAGGGTATGGGATGTGCTAGGCAGGTTGCCCACATCGTGATCACAGAGTCCACCATCACTGCTGCTTTCTTGAGAGCCTTCTGGTAGGTGAAATGTGACATGTCGCTGGGACTGAAAGAAAGAAAATTACACAGTTTCAGCTATGATCTTAATAATTGATTAATGCATTCAATTAAGAAAATATATCATTTCAGTTATCTAGTGAAGTCACAGTAACATTATCTAAATTAGGAAATAATTTTAGGCTTTTCTTAACAGTCAGCTCTGTGTTCAAAACTGCTTCATCTAGCACCAGAGTTGCTTCCATTATATTTTGACACAAGGTACATCCAGATGCAGACTGAAAGTCAACTTGCTCTAAAGCAAGGGAATGTCAGCCTTTATAAACATTCAAGCATTTTAACAAGAATTTATTTAGCTACTGTTTGACAAGAATTTATTTTTTGAATAATAAGCATGAATAAATATAACAAATTTTTATTGTTGAGACAGTAAATCATAACAAATTTATTCAATCGTGCAGGCTTAGAAAATTAAAAGTACAAATCATTTTCTCAAAGAATCTTAGGGGCAATATTTTGAATTGGATTTTATTTAAATCAATTTTACACTCTAAAAAATGAAAATAGATGGTATAAATAAGTTGATGGTAATTATAAAAGCGAACTATAGGTATCATCTTAAATAGTAATTATAGCAGAATATAAAAAGTATATACATACCAAAATGTAAAGATGAAACATTTGGTTTCCAAAACAGGAGGTTTATTACATCCAGTAAGGATGATAACTCCATTAGAAGTGTAGTATTTTTGTTTGTAACATTGCTGTATGTAGTAGCTAGTCTCCAAAGATAACCCCTACAATGGACTTCACCTCTTGGTATTCAGACGCTAATGTAGTCCTCTACCACATTTAATTTATAAAAGATGTTGTGTAACCGAAACTTGCAGGTTTTGTCTTGCTGACTTGGAATATTAATTCTGGGGAAGACCAGCCACATTTGAAAGAAGTCTGACTACTATCAAGCTGTGAGGAAGCTCAAGCTAGCCACTTAGAAAGACTGCATAGAAAGAAAGTACAATACCTAGAGAGGCCCAGCTGTTCCACCACTTTAGTTCAGGTACCAGATGTGTGTATGTGATGAATCTATTCTGGACATTACAATTTATGGACTCATTTGAGTCATCCTAGCCATGTCCACATTTAAGTTACTTCATTTCAGTCACCAAACATTGTGAAGCAAAGACTGTTTTTTGTTTTATGCTCCAAAGATTAAGGATAGTTTGCTATGTAAAAATAGATCAACCGAAATACTTCACTATTAGCAGTATGAAATATGCAATTAAGAGGTAATTATTTGATTTTGGAGAAACATGGCAAAGTGAGTGACATCTCCGAATCTCTCCCCTTGAAACAACAATAAGCTGACATCTAGAACTCAACAAAAACCACCTAAACTGCGCACCAGCATGTCTGTGCATGGGATATGCCCATAGAGCTACCACAGGTCAGAACCCCAGGTGCTGGGCAGTGGACTGCGAGAAATAAAGAAGCTGACTTCTAAAGTCACCCGGAGTTCCTTCTAGGAGGAGGAGGAGGAGAGAAGGTGTGGTGAATTCCCTGAAAAGCCCTGCCTGGGAGAGTTGTGAGTTCCACGCAACTGGCGGCCCATTCATCAGGGCAGAAAGAAGAGAAGCAGGACAGCAGAGAAACAACAATTGACTTTTATCAGCTGTGGTTGCAAAACTGAGACTGAGCTGCAGATCCCAACGCACAACACAAAGGGCCCCTCCCCCCATATGCTCCGAGAATGAAACTGTGGAGCCTCAGAGGAATTTGAGCAAATGCTACTGAAACTATTGCTAACACTGACAGGGACTGAAACTGAGAGTAGTGAGAGTGATTAAATATCTACAAAAAATTAAAAAGACATTATTAAGGATTTATATAAAGCAAGGATCCTTAGTCGCCACCTACTGGAAAACACAAGAAAAGTGACTTTGTTGCAACAGGTTAAAGAGAGACCTTTATATAATGTATGTTCTCTCTGGAAAAAAAGGAGAACACACTTCCATTATTGCTCAGGCAGAGAAATAGTCCATTAAACATTATGAACAATTAAGGTAACAAAGCATCTAAGAAACAAAGAGAAAAAACTCCAGAAAATAAGCTTATAGCCATAGAAATATGCAACTTAAATGATAGAGAATAAAGGATGATACTTCTGAAAAATTCACTGAGTTCCAAAATGAATCATATCAACAATTTCAGGAATTCAAAAAATAACTTGATGAACAGAGTAAGCAGATTGAAACCCTCAAAAATAACAGAATAGTTCTTCTGGAGATTAAACACACACACACACACACACACACACACACACACACACACACACACACTGCAAGAGTTGAAAAATGAAATAACAATCTTGGGAAATAGAATCAACCAAATGGAGGAAAGGATCAGTGGCATCGAAGACAGAAGTATAGAAATAAAACAGAAGGAAGAAGAAAGAAACCAAAGAATTAAAAATAATGAAAGAGATACAAGAACTAGCTGACACCATCAGGAGGGGAAACATAAGAATAATGGGAATTCTCAAAGGCGAGGTAAAAGAACAGGGACTAGAAAGTATTTTCAGACAAATAGTGGATGAGAATTTCCCAAATCTAAGGAATGGGCTGGAGCTTGGAATGCAAGAATTAAAGAGAACACCCAATTCTCTCAACCCAAAAAGGCCTTCACCAAGACACATTGTATTAAAATTATCAAAAATCAATGACAAAGAAAAAATTCTCAGGGCAGCCAGGGGGAAGAAAAATATGAAATTATTAAGGAAAATCCATTGGATTATTCTCAGACTTCTCAGTGCAAATCTTATAAGCCAGAAAGGAATGGAATCATATGTTTAACCTATTAAGTGAAAGGAACTACCAGCCTAGAATAATGTATCCAGCTAAGCTCTTCTTTAGATACGAAGGAGAAATTAAGATTTTTCCAATATACAAAAATTGAAGAAATTCTCCACTATGAGGCCTGGGCTACAAGAAATGCTGAAAGGTGTCAGCTCATCTGAAGCAAAATGACAAAAAAAAATACATAATTAGGACATAATTAGGAGTAAGGTGACTATCAGGCAAATAGAAAAAAGTGCAAACCTTACTAAGAACGGGGCAATATAAGCTTAAATGATAGGAAGAGAATTACTATAGCAAGATAGTAATGCACATTCAGCATACATAGGGACAAATTGAGACAACAATTCCTGAAAAGGGGATGATTCAAAGATGAAAATTCACAAAGGGGAATAGATATAAGGCACATTCAGAAGAAAATAGACAACCACACACACACACACACACACACACACACATATATATATATATATATCTTTTACATATTCATAAAGGTAACCACAAACCAAATATTCAGAACTAAAGTACATAACATAAAATAAGATGAACTAGAGGCAAAAGTCACAAAAGCCAACCAAAATAAAGAAAACAGAAACATAAGAACAAGAGAGCAATGGAAACACAGAGCTACCAGAAAGCAAAAGATAAAGTGACTATAAGAAGACCTCATATTTCAGTGATCACACTAAATGTAAATGGACTGAACTCACCAATAAAAAGGCACAGAGTTGTAGAATGGATCAAAAAACAAAACACAAACATATGCTGCCTCCAGGAGACTCATCTCAGCTCCAAAGACAAGTATAGATTCGAAGTGAAAGGATAAAAAATGATATTTCAAACCAATGGCATTCAGAGAAAAGCGGGAGTAGTGGTAAGAATATCACACAAAATAGACTTCAAAATAAAAAGGTAAAGAAAGATACTGAGGGATACTTCATAATGATAAAGGAAATCATGCATCAAGAGGGAGAAATATTGTTCTTATTGATATCTGTGCTCCCAATCAGGGAGCCCCGAAATATGTAAAGCAATTACTAACAGAATTAAATGGAGAAACAGAACAAAACACTATCACAATAGGGGAACTAAATACCTCATTGTCGGATATGCACAGATAATCCAAACAGAAAATCAATAAGGAAATAACATTCTTAAATGACACATTAAACCAACTGGACATAATTGACATTTACAGAGCCTTCAACCCCCAAACAGCTGCTTATACATTCTTCTCTAGTGAACATGGAACATTCTCAAGAATCAACCACATATTGGAACACAAAGATAGCCTCAACAAATATTAGAGAGTTGAAATTATACCAACCATATTCTCTGATCATAATTCTTTGAAACTGGAAATCAATGGCAAAAAGAAATTGGGAAAAACTACAAATACATAGAATTAAACAACATGCTACTGAAGAATAACTGGGCAGGGAAGAAATGAAAAGAGAGATCAAGAGATACATAGAGACAAATGATAATGATAGTACAATATATCAGAGCTTTTGGACATGGCAAAAGCAGTCATAAGAGGAAAGTTCATATCATTACAGGCCTATCTCCAAATACAAGAACGAGCCCAAATAAACAACCTAACACTTCATGTTAAAAAAACTAGAAAAGGAAGAACAAATGAAGCCTAGAGTCAGCAGCAGGAAAGAAGTAATAAAAATTAGAGCAGAAATAAATGAAATTGTAAACAACAGCAAAAAAAAAAAAAACAATAGAAAAATAAATGCAACAAAAAGCTGGTTCTTTGAGAAGGGTAATAAAATTGAAAAACCTCTGTCTAGACTCACGGAAGGAAAAAGAGAAAGGACACAAATAAACAAAATCAGGGATGAAAGAGGGAAAATTACAACTGACATTGTAATATTTCTCATGATACAGTTGCAAAAATCCTGAATAAGATATTAGTGAACCATATACAGCAATATATTAAGAAGATTATACAGCATGATCAAGTGGGCTTCATCCAAGAGGCACAGAGATGGTTCAACATTCCCAAATTGATTAATGTGATACATCACATAAACAAATTAAAAAATGAGAACCATATGATCATATCAATAGATGCAGAAAAAGCCTTTGACAAGATACAACATCCATTTACGATCAAAACACTTACCAAAATCAGTATCGATGGAAAGTACCTTAGCATAATAAAGGCCATCTATGACAAACCCTCAGCCCACATTATACTTAATGGTAAAAAACAAAAAACCTTCCCTCTAAGATTAGGAACAAGACAAGGCTGTCCACTATCACCACTGTTATTCAATATATCATTGGAGGTTCTAGCGAGTGCAGTCAGGCAAAAGAAAGATATAAAAGGCATCCAAATAGGATACAAAAAGTAAAACTGTCACTATTTGCGGATGACATGGTTTTCTATATAGAAAACCCTAAAGACTGCACTAGAACACTACTAGAAACAATAAGGAAACAGTAAATTTCTGGATACAGAATCAATGTTCAAAAATCCATAGTGTTCCTATACTCTAATAATTAAGTGTCAGAAAAAGAAGTGGAAAAAATAATTCCTTTTGCAATTGCAAAAAAAAAAAAAAAAAGAATAAAATATCTAGGAATAAATTTAATGAAACATGTGAAGGATCTATATAATGAAAACTACAAGACCTTATTAAAATAAATCGAAGAAGGTATAATGAAATGGAAAGATATTTCATGTTCTTGGATTGGAAGAATCACCATAGTTACAATGACCATATTACCTAAAGCATTATACAGAATTATTACAATCCTTGTCAAAATCCCATCAGCATTTCTTAAAGATATAGAACAAAAAACATTAGCTTTGTAAGGAAGCACAAAAGACCCCGAATTGCCAAAGCCATCCTGAGACAAAAGAACGAGGCTGGAGGCATTGCTGTACCCAACTTCGAATTATACTACAAAGCGACAATAATCAAAATGACATGATAATGGCTGCAAAACAGACATGCGGACAAGTGGACCAGAATCAAGAGTCCAGAAGTAAATCTACATTTATATGTACAAATGATTTTTTACAAATACCAAAAAAAAACCAAAAAAAAACAAAAACATACAGTGGAGAAAGGAAAGACTCTTCAATAAATGGTGCTAAGAAAACTAGAAGACCACCTACAAAGGAATGAAACTAGACTGTTGTCTATCACCACACACAAAAATTAACTCAAAATGGATTAAGGACCTGAATATAAGACCTGAAACAATACAATGCAGAGAAGAAAACTTAGGAACAAAACTCAAGGACTTTGGTCTCAAAGAGGATTGTATGAATCTGACCTCAAAGGCAAGGGAAATAAAAGCTAAAATAAATGAATGAGACTACATCAAACTAAAAAGCTTCTGCTCAGCAAAACAAACAAACAAACAACAAACAAAAACCATCAACAAGGTAAAGAGACAACCATCTCAATGAGAAAATATATTTTCAGGCAACACCTCCGATAAAGGCCTAATATCTAAAATATACAAAGAACTCATACGACTCAATAACAACAACAACAACAAAAATGACCCAATCAAAAAATGGGCAGAGGATCTGAACAGACACTTTTTCCTAGAGGACATACAAATGGCCTACAAACATATGAAAGGATTCTTAACATCACTAGCTATTAGGGAAATGCAAATCAAAACCACAATGAGATACCATCTCACACCTGTAGAATAACTATAATCAACAGGACAAGTAATAATAAATGTTGGAGAGGATGTTGAGAAAAAGGAACCCTCATACATTGCTGGTGGGACTGCAAATTTTTACAGCCTCTATGGAAAACAGTATGGAGTTTCCTCAAAAAACTAAGAATTGATCTACTATGTGACCCAGCAATCCCTCTACTGGTTATTTACCCCAAAGATTTGAAAACCCATATCCAAAAAGACATTTGCACGCCGATGTTCATAGCAGCATTATTCACAGTGGCCAGGACTGGAAGCAACCAAAGTGTCCCATGATAGATGATTGGATGAAGAAGCTGTAGCACACATATACAATGGAATATTTTTCAGCCATAAGAAGAGATGAAATACTGCCATTTGCAACAATATGGATGGACCTTGAGATAATCATGCTATGCAAAGTAAGTCAGACTGAAAAAGTTGAAAATCACATGATATCACTTATATGTGGTATATAAACCTAAAAGCTACAAATGAACAGGACAAACAGAGACTCATGTACATGAACAGTAGACTAGTGATTATCAGATGGTAGGGGGTAGGCAAGGAGAGAGGAGGTAGACAGGGTAAAGAGGGTCAAATATGTGGTTACAGAAAGAAATCTAACTATGGTAGGTGAACACACATTGTAAATGTATATATGCCTTACTATTATTGTGTACAACTGAAACTTGTAGTTAATCATTGTCACCATAAAAATAAATTATTTAATTAATTAAAACATATATAGATAATTTTGAAGAAATGTATACATATAAAAGGTCACAGAAAGTACTAGGATTTTCCATGACAGAATATAGGTACTTTCACAAATTTTAGTTTGACAGTCTACAATTGCTTCAGATGGAAATATGAAAATATTTGAAGATCTGTGTTATAGACTGAATGTTTGATGACTAGCAAAATTCATATGTTGATATTTACAGGTGGAGTACCCAACATGATAGTATTTAGAAGCTGGTCTTTGGGAGATGACTGGTCATGAGGGTGGAGCCCTCATTAATGAGATTAGTGTCCTTATATAGTGTCCCACTCTCCTTTTCTCATGTGAGAAAGCTAATTTTGTCAGTCCGGCAAAGCTGGATTTGACTGTTCTCTAAGAAGCCTTATGTTCATTTAATTATAGGTTAAAACTCATTTAATTCCAAAAAATATTTTAGTTAGTTGTTAAAATATTTTTATTCACTTCAAGTAAAATATATAAACATTTTACTCACAATTTTTTAAAAAATACAAGAAATGGAAAAATAGCATTTTAAAATACTTGAAACATTACATTGCAGGCATTTATTTACAAATAGCAATTGTATATAAATTAAGGATAACACTTAACAAATAGATTAAAAAATTATCATATGTAAAATAATCCAGTTTAGCACATTACACATTTATAATTGTTTGTAGCATAATGCATAACTGTTAAGAGATATTTTAATTTTTTATAAGACACAAGTAATATATTTCAAGTATATACATATGTTTATATATATATAAAATGTACCATATATACAGTACATAGTATGTATATTATGTGTCTAGTGTGCGTGTATATATGTATGTATTTTTATCATTTAATTTTTTAAAGTATTATACCTAGATAAAAGAATCTATGAATAAGAAAACAATTACTGGTGACAAAAATAAATTAATCTAGAATTTAAAATGTGCTGGTTAATCATGGAGTCAGATTTCAACAGAATTAAAATTGCCAATGAATAGAAGGAAAATTGTGTCAAATGTAAGGGATGTAAGGGAAATGGAGTTTTATGTTCACTTGCTTATCAGTGCAGAAAAGAACAAGGCAATTTAAGTTTAAAAAATGTTATCTCATCCTAGGACACCTATACTAGTAACTTAACTAAAAGCCTTTGAAAAGGAATGCCCTAGAGTTAATCTGTAATTGGCCTGGTCATGTACTTATCCCCAACACTCTTGACACTCATAAATTGAATCCACTCAGGGGTAAATAAAAGAGAATAAATGGGTTTGTAAGGACTCCCTTTAGTAAACAAAACTGCATTTGGTTTCTTCCTGAATGCACACAAAAACACCACAAGCACTAGCACTATGTTCCAGAAATGCAGTTCTTCTATTGGACATTATCACATATATAGCTTTGATGTTTCAAAAGTAGAGAAGTCATATTAATAAACTAACTTTATATTAACTTTAACAAATAACGGAATGTCTCAAGTGGAGAACAAAGTATGTTATTTCATTATTAATGTCTCTATATCATTTTAAAATAGTATAAAGTTCATACTGGGGATTTGATTTATTTCTCAATTGACAGTTTCAAAGTTTACAGTCTGAAACACTTTTTTACCTATTTTTATAATCCATAGAAGGCATTCAAATATTACTAATTAGACATAATATTCTCTTTTTAATTCACCAAATTCACAAGTGGCTCTATATTTGCACAGGTCATTTTATAAATTCTCTAAGAAATATTTCCATAAGTGAAATTATTAGAATTTAATTGTTAAGGAATTCTTTTAAAGGGCTTCTGAAAAATGTAGCTTTTAATGGAAAAGAACGATTTATTATTTTTCCTATGGTTACTTTAATGATTTCTATTTAAGCTTGCATTTTGCAATTTGTGACACTTCCAGATAGAGCTGAACATAAAATAATTATATGAACTTAATTTATGAATCTTTTGTAGTAAATTTTGGAAACTGGATTTAACTCATTTGCTTTTTAGTTTTTTGATTTTTTAAATAGTTGAATCCTTTATCTCTGAGGGCACTTTTTTACGCAGATTTATCATATGAAGATAGTCAAAATGCAGAGTGTTTTTAACTAATATATTTAGAAATAATCATGAAAATAATTTCTTAAGTCACTGTTAGAGAAGGATAAATAATTTCCTTTTTTCAAATGTTGAAGATGATTGCTGTGCAATATAAGAGAGCTATTACATTAATGACTATGTTGCAATTTGTCTGTCTGCACCCCCTCAAGGAAGTTGTGGCATACAAATTAAACAATCTATTAACTGTAATAGTAACTTTATGGAATAGAAATAAATCCTGGATCATTCATGAATAAATATCTGTACCAAATGGATAGTTATTTTTCTGCTGGAAAGAGAAAAATCCACAGGAAGCCCCACCTTATAATCTATACTTGCCTTGTTTTTAGCTCAAATCAATCAAAATTCCAGAATGAGTAAATGCTCAAAAATAATACTGGTGTCACCTGGACGAATCATTTACAAGCAAACTATCAAATTCTCTACATTACTGTGTCCATTATACTTCACAAAGGCACAATTTCATGCTAAGCATTAGGTGAATATTGTTACATTTCCATAACATGATGTAAGTGGCATTTTAGAAAGGTTAAGCTAGCAGCAAAGAGGTTGCATACAGATAGGCCAGTCTGTGAATCTCATTATGGAATGCTTGAGTATCATGTTCCAGAGGGCTCATTAGAATTACCTGTCAAAGTTTTCATACTGATCAAACAACCTTGCACTTCTCCTCACTCCAATTCTAATACATTCTGACCCAGCCTACCTTAGATTCTCTGCCATTGCCAGTAACTCTGATTAGAAAGGGTAATAATAGGTAGGGCTATTATTTTTTAAAGATTACCACGTGTAGGGTTGTTTTTAATTCATACAACAAATATTATCAATATTAAACTATTAAGCATATGTTGGGCTTCTGAGTTCTGATATTTTATAATAATCGACAACTTCTGGATGTCAGAGATTGTCCACATTTTTCCATGGGTACTATTTCTTATCAAGGGAATTTATAATTATTCAATATATCATAAAATAAAATGTGAAAATATCTTAGGAACTCAACTTGAGACTTTCATATGCATTATATGACCAGCACACATATCTCACTGGTAGGTCATAATCCCCAGTATAAAACTCCCAGATGACATATTTTATAGTAGGTCTTTACTATTTGACCTTATACTTTGTAGTTATAAAACTTCCTACTGTTCTAATTCAAGTCATCTTGAGGAATAGATTAATTAACCTAATTGTTTTTTTCACTGTTCCATTTCATAAAATTTGAATGGTCTGTCTTATTTCATTTTCCCTTTCACATTCTGTTCCTAAAGTTTTTACCCTTTATGGCTTTTATTTTTTTAATGCCAGACCATATTACTATCATATACAGAAAGTTTTTCATGATGCTCAATTGTCCAAGAATCAGATCTTCCTTTAGCTCTATTTACCTATTACATTTTTCCATGGCACTTGGTAATTTTTTAAAATTTATTTTATTTATTTAATTTTGGCAAATAAGTCAGATGTATTTCTTTAATGGTTAGAAGGCTATGTGGTGTTACATGAAGACATCTTTCCTTGAGTCTTGATTCATTTAAGCTCAATCAAAATGAAAATAATCTACTTGTAGATAGGTATAATGAAGCTTCTTTCTAGAATGTTGGTGATTATAAATTGTAAAATTGACAATCGCCAGAGTTTTGTAAACTCTCAAATTAAACAGTATTGTTACAAGTGTACAAAAGGACAATTGTGTGACTAACAATGAAAACAGGACAAAACTAAACTTAACATGCTTTGAAACTGGCATGTGTCCAAAAATGACATTCAGTAATATTAAATCCAGATGTTAAAACTAAAAGCAGACCATCACAATGATCTCAAAGATTAAACCCAAACATTAATTTAAAAAAAAAAAGAAAATAACAGTAACATCTATGTTTTTTTGTTGCTAACCATGACTAGGTTTAGTGACTTAACATTTAAATTTAGGATTTACCATAGGGCCTTCATTATCCAGAAGCAGTTATATGGCAGCCTCAAACTATTAAGAAAAAAAGCCATACCAGAAAGCAAGACAGAAATAAAAGGCATGTAAATTACTAAAATATATGTCACTAAGTTCGTGCTCAGAATATCTATCTTACTCTCCTTTAACAACTTTGGTTATCTGGTTCTTTAGCTTAAAGTGTATTAGAAAGGTTGGTAGTGCTAGGAATGAAAGCATTGATAGAAGGAGAAATTTCCACCCATTATCCCTAGATCTGCTTCCTGTATCTACAGAATAAATATGATTTTTCTTCTACATGACAAGCCTGCCAGTGTTTGGATATAGTTAAGCCTCGTGTACTAATATTCAAATTTCAAGTTAAAATTTCCATCCTAATTTGGCATGGTTTTCAGAACCTTTTCCATCCTATTAACTTTTTTCTTTTTGCCCATATAATTTATTTATGTAATAAACAAAGTCAAACTTAAGTATTTAACTCTCTATTGCTGGAAATAACAGCAATAAATGTTATCTATGATATATGTTATCTATCATAAGAGATGATAGATATATCATTTATAAATCACATATGTGACAAATAATCATTTTATTTTTCAAAAGATCAGTCAATATTTAACATTTTCTAGTTGTTAAATTATTTAAATTTTGTTTCCATAAAAGAAGCACAAGTTTTGTTTTAAATAATGTTTTGCCTCAGATGTTACTTCTTTATATTTGCAAAATAATTTTTCCATCGTCATAGTTATACATGTCTAATTGATGTATTTTAAAGAAACCAAATGTCATTCAAGCAACAGATGGGTTTGTGATTTGAATTATATAGGTTGGAATCATTACAGTACAGTGAAAGATAAAATACTTGGCTTGTCATTAATTGCATAGACACTTGGAACAAAATATTCTCTTGTTTAACAGTATCAGAAACCCACAACAAAGAATGTAGTGGCACAACAGTATGGTGGTTACCAGAGGGGAAGGGAGGTGGGAGAAACAAGAAGAGGATAAAGGTAATAAAATGTATGGTGGTGAGCACACAATGCAATATACAGATGATGTATTATAGGATTGTACACTTGAAACATATATGATGTTATTGACCAAATGTTACCCCAATAAATTTAATTTTAAAAGAATAAAAAATAGAGTTTGTGATTGTGATCAAATATCAGTTTAATAATAATAATGACTAAAACATTTCATAATAAAATATGAGTGTGCACATCAGCTAGCACACTAATTTCTTTAGTGTGTTGTACCAAACATTGTACTAAAACAATCTGTTTGTTTTAGACCCTTTCTAGAGTATATAAATGATCTTTAACTTTACCTTCTTCACCTGGTGTTCATCAGCACATCAAAAACAACTGCTACACACATACAAATGGTATTAAATAAATTCAAAATGATCACGTTACAAAGTTTAAAAAACAGCAAATTATTATCACGCCATGGTCCCAGGAGAAAACTGATATGGCACTAACTTTTCATTGCTTTTAAAAGTTACGTATATGTATCTCTTAAATATATCTAAACTGAGAATGAAATAGAAAAACAAATAGATTTAGTCTCCTAACTTAAAACCCTCAAATCAACCTTACATATTTATCTTAAATATATTATCTAGACCTATTGTAATATTACTTTTGTTGCCTTTCATTACATTTAGGAATTAGGGAGAAAAAGAAATGTGATTTTGACAAAATTAATAACTAGCTAATGCAATCAGCTATCCTGAAGGAGTCATGTCTAAGTGCCAAAATGAGTACTTATAGACAAACAGGGACTTTAACAGAAAAGTATGCAGTCTATGAACAGATCCGAAATAGGGTTTGCTTTTAGATCTGGTGGTTTTGAAAACACTAGATCATACAAGCCACCAAGTTAATGTGTTAATAATGTAGTTTCCTATGTCTGAACAATAAAATATTCTGATTGAGTAGGTTTAAGGTATGATTCAGAAGTTGAGGCATATGATCTCATGACCACAGTTTCTGGCAGGGGGAGGAGGGGAAGGGAAAATAAGATGCAATGATTAAATTTTCTAAATATTTTTAAATAGGAAACTTATTTGACACTTTACAGCAAACTAACCTCATTAGAATAATAGAATTCTAATAACATACTCTCATTAGAAAATTTTTTTAAATTATTATAATTTTCATAGAATAGATATTTTCTTTTTGCAACAATATTTTATTTATCCCATACGCTACCTTGACATTCATGGAGAGAGACAGATAAAGACAGCTCATAGTGAATTTACTGAAGGGAAGCTGAATATACTATCTCTAAAAAATTAATAAACAGAATCCTCATTTAAAGTGAATTTGGGAGGCTAGAAGGAGGAACTCCCATACACTATATCGATCACAACACATAAAAAGGGAAACTCATTTGTAAGAGCCCTTCCCCACTTCTTTGTCACCTCTATAAAAGAGCTTCCTTCTCCTTGTTTTAGTGGACTTACACATGGCTCACCAAGGTTGCATGTACCAGCTTGCAATTCCTCATTGTTCCTGAATAAATCCATTTAATAGAGAAATATCTGATTGACATTTTGTTTATGGTAAACATATTTGGTGGCCCTTATGATGATCCAGAGAAGACCCCTGATAGCTCCAAGGCTGGTGAGCAAACAGGTGAGGCACCCATTGAGCTCATTGAGCTTGCTGTTTTTCATGGATCCTGGAGTTGGAGGGTAAGTTTCCTCCTGGATCTTAGTCTCCACCTTCTTTGTATTTTGAAGCTTTCCAGCCTCCCTATTTCAGATCTGTTCATAGGATTCATACTTTTCTGTTAAAGTCCCTGTTTGTCTATAAGTACTCATTTTGGCAGTTAGACATGACTCCTTCAGGATTAGGCTGTCTCTTGAGACATCACTAGCCTTCAGCCTGATTCCCTTTGGAACCAGACTCTCTCTACTGAAATTAGCTGGTCCTCAGTCCAGTTCTAGACCAGACTATTTCACTAAAACTCCCAAAAGTTTTTATTTCTGAAGTTCATTCTACAGTTTGGTTTCATATATACAAATTGCAAAAATTCCTACAAAACACAGTAGATCATATTTTACAATTTTAAATGAAGAGTGTCATGTCTAGAGCTATGAAGTTCCCACTATATTAAAAAATAATGTCTTTTAGTGCTTTCCACTTATACCTTAACAATTCTTCAGTAAGTGAACATACATCAGGTAGAATAATTATAATTGTAACTAGAAATTATTTAGAATATTTTCTCAAATGTCTGAAAATGTTTTTAGTATTATTGTTTCTCATCACTACTGTGCAAAGATCTATTTTGAAAATAATTATTTTGAACACTTTTTTTTTCAAACTTTTAAGTAAAATATAAGTGACTCATAAGTAAACGACTTAAGAGCCATGAATGCAATGCTTAAGATCTGGTGACACTTTAGGAAATGCCATTAGGTGATGTTTAAATTTAGAGAGAACGTTAAAGTTTGAAACATTAAGTTATTGTTATAAATAAGTAAATATTTTTTTCAAAAAGTAATACTGAAAAAATTAACAGCCAAGTGCTATTTATTTTGTTGACAGAAGAATGTAGCAGAATTCTATCATTTGCTTCCACTTTGAAGTCAGCCACTGGAAAACAGTTTGCTAATCAAGAGTTCACATTTACTTAGCAACAGTGGGCAACCAGGTAACTTAAAATTCTTCACAGTTTCCTAATAGAAATATGGTACAAAAGAATTAATTTAGCTCTATTGTTGAAAGATGAATTTGCTATATATTAGTGTTGCTGGATATTTTTGCTTCGATAGCATAATGGGACTGCAAATTTTCAAATTTTTCAGTGTGCTTAAATTAGATTAGTTTGCATTTTCCTCTGAAATAGCCTATCCATGAACCTATTCAAATTTGGCTGTGGCAATAAAGCAAAATAATTACACCACTTTAAGGAAATAATAAGTAGCCTGATGATAAAAGTTAACTCTAAGGTTAAAAGTTGATCATAAGAAATGTAATAAATTTAAATTAAAAACAATTGCTCACCTCACAATTCATTTTTTCTGGCTTTGTTGAAATAATAGACAATTAGTTGCTTATGTTTGCATTGTACAATTCAAAGAGTTTTTTAAATTATAGTTGACATACAATAATATATTAGTTTCAGTTGCACAGCATAATGATTAGAAATCTATATAACTCACAAAGTGATCACCCCACTAGTACCCATCTTCTCCCTTACATATTTATTACAACACTGTTAACTATTTTCCTTATACTACACTGTATATCTCCATGTCTATTTTGTAACTGTACATTTGTACTTCTTAATTCCCCTGCCATTTTTACCACCCCCAACTCTCTGCTCATTTAGTAGCCCTCAAAATATTCTCTGTATGTATGAGTTTATTTCCATTTCTGAGGTTGTTGTTGTTTATTTTGTTCTTTAGATTCCACATACACATTAAATCATGTGATATTTGTCCTTCTCTATCTGACTTATTTCATTCAGTGAAATACCCTCTAAGACCATCAAGGAAATATCTTTTTCCATGCCTTCATTTTAGTCTGTGTGTGTGTCTTTTAATCTGAAGTGAGTTTCTTGTAGGTAGCATGTGTAGAGGTCTTGTTTTCTTATCCATTCAGCCACTCTAACTTTTGGTTGGAGTACTTAATTCTTTTCCACTTGAGGTACTTGTTGATAGGAAAGTAGTTATTACCATTTTTCAGTCATGTTGTTGATACAGTTTTTTCTTCTTAAAGAAGTACCTCCAACATTTCCTGTGGCACTGGCTTGGTGGTGATAATTCCTTTAGCTTATTTTTGTCTGGGAAGCTCTTTATCTGTCCTTCAACTCTAAATGATAGTTTTACTAGATAAAATATTTTTGGTTGTAGATCCTAAGTTTTCATCATTTTAAATATTTTGTGCCAAGCCCTTCTGTCCTGCATGGTTTCTTTTGAGAAAGCAGTTGGCAGTCTTATGGGTGTTCCCTTGTAGGTAACTAACTGCTTTTCTCTTGCTGCACAATAATTTTTTAAAACAAGTTTAAAATATCTATTTGTGGTTCATTTTATGGAAGAGAGTTTACTCTGGTGTAAATGATAACAAAAATAAGTTATGTTTAAATTTTAAAATATGATCTTAGACCTAATAAGCATGGAGGGAAAAAAGATTACCTTGAAGTAACACAGGAGATACACACACACACACACACACACACACACACACACACACACACAACATGCTTTTCAAAAATCCATGTACATCTTTATCAATATCTCTTATTTTCCTTCTGGAGCTATCTTCAAATTTACCTTTACACTACTGTATACATAACTTTCCTTTGCATAAACTTAATGGTAACCACACACAAAAATGTCCAGAACTAAGATATATAACATAAAACAAGAAGGAACAGTGGGAAAATAAAACATAAAATATCATCAAACTATAATAGCAGACAAAAACATAAGGACAATGAAACAATGGAGACACCGAGCTAACAGGAAACAAAAAATAAATGGCTATAGGAAAACCTCATATTTCAAAAAGCACCATAAGTGAAATGAACTGAACTCATCAAGAAAAAGGCACAGAGAAGCAGGTTCGATTAAAAAAAACTCAAACATATGCTGCCTTTAGTAAACACATATCAGTTGCAAAGACAAATATAAACTTAAAGTAAAATATTGAGAAATGATGATCCAAGTAAATGGTATCTAGAGAAAAGTGGGTGTAGCCATAGTTATATATGATGAAATAGACTTCAAAATAAAAAAAAAAAAACACAGTAATGAAAGACAAAGATGGACACTTCATGATGAAAAAGGGGAACATACATCAAGAAGACATAACACATCAATATATATGCTCCCCACCAGAGCACACCAATATATGCAAAGTAACTACTAACAGAACTAAAGAGAGAAATGTACAAAAACACAATTATAGTAGAGGACTAAATACCCCACTGTCAGCTATGGACAGATAATCCAAACAGAAAATCGATAAGGAAATATCATCCTTAAATGACACATTAGATCAATTGTACATAATTGACATTTACAGAACCCTTTACCCCACAACAGCAGCTTATACATTCTTCTCTCATGCACATGGAACATTCTCAAGGAATGACCGCATACTAGAACACAGAGATAGCCTCAACAAATATAAGAGGGTTGAAATCATATCAAGGATATTCTCTCCTTTATGCTTTGAAACAGGAGATCAGCTGTGGAAAGAAAGCAAGATGAAGCACAAATATGTGGAGATAAAATGACATGCTACTAAAAAATGACTGGGTCATAAAAGAAATAAAAGGAAAGATCAGGAAATACAAACAATAGTGAAACAAACAAGAATAAAAGCACAGCATATCAAAAATTGGGGGACACAGCAAAAGTGGTAATCAGATGAAATTTCATATGATTATAGGCCTATCTCAAGAAATAAGAATGAGTCCAAATGAACAATCTAACATTACAGCTTAAAAAACTAGAAAAAAAAGAACAGATGAAGCCCAAAGTCAGTAGAAAAAAGAAATAATAAAAAGTAGAGAAGAATTCAATAAAATTAAGAGCAAGAAGACAATAGAAAAAATTAATGCAACAAAGAGCTGTTTCTTTGAGAAGGTTATTAATAAAATTGATAAACCCTGGATAGGCCCACTAAAGAAAAAAGAGAAAGGATACAAATACACAAAATCAGATATGAAAGAGGAGAAGTTATGACAGATACCATCAAAATACAAAGGATCATCAAAGAATCCTATGAAAAATTATATGTACCAAATTTAATAACCTAGAAGAAATGCACCAGTACTTAGAAAGATACAACCTTCCTAGACTGACTTAAGAAGAACTGGAAAATTTAAATACACCGATCAGCAGTATGGAAATTGAAACAATCATCAATAACCTACCAAAATGCAAAAGTCCAAGAACTGTTGGCTTCATCAGTGAATTATACCAAACACTAAAAGAAGATTTAATGTCTGTTATTCTCAAACTTTTCCAAAAAATTGTAGAAGAAGCAATACTTCTTGATTTATTTTATGAGGCCAACATTACCTTGATACCAAAACCTGGTAAAAATAACACACACACACACACACACACACACACAGACACACACACACACGCAAACTGTAAACCAATATCTCTCATGAATACAGATACAAAAATCCTAAATAAAATACTGGCAAATTGAATACAACAACTTATTAAAAAGATTATATGACATGAACAAGTGAGCTTCCTCCCAGGGGCACAGGGGTGGTTTAATATATGCAAATCAGTTAATGTGATGCACCACATAAAAAAATTTAAAAATGAGAATCATATGATCATATCAGTAGATGCAGAAAAAGCCTTCAACAAGATACAGTATCCATTTATGATCAAAACACTTAACAAAATCAGTATAGAAGGAAAGTACCTTAACATAATAAACTTCATATATGATAAACCCTCAGTGAACATTATACTTAATGGTGAAAACTAAAAACCTTCCCTCTAATATCAAGAATAAAGCAAGGTTTTTCACTATCACCACTGTTATTCAATATAACATTGGAGGTTCTAGCGAGTGCAATCAGACAAGAGAAATGTATAAAAGACATCCAAATAGGAAATAAAGAAGTCAAACTGTCACTATTTGTGGATG
Organism: Eidolon dupreanum; assembly: GCA_028627145.1. Classification (NCBI taxonomy): domain Eukaryota; kingdom Metazoa; phylum Chordata; class Mammalia; order Chiroptera; family Pteropodidae; genus Eidolon; species Eidolon dupreanum. The sequence goes on along the minus strand of CM053505.1, from coordinate 50,703,451 downwards.
ACATGATTCTTTATATAGAAAACCCTAAAGACTCCACAGGAACACTACTAGAAACAATAAGTAAATATAGTAAAGTCTCTGGATACAAAATCAATGTTCAAAAATCCATAGTGTTCCTATACTATAATAATGCAGTGTCAGAAAAAGAAGTGGAAAAAATAATTCCTTATGCAGTACCAACAAAAAGAATAAAATACCTAGGAATAAATCTAATGTAACATGTGAAGGAGCTATATAGTGAAAATTGCAAGACCCTATTAAAAGAAATCAAAGAAGATACAAAGAAATGGAAAGATATTTTGTGTTCTTGGATTGGAAGGATCAACATAGTTAAAATGACCTTAGTTCCTAAAGCATTATATAGATTTAATGCAATCTCCATCACAATCCTAATGTCATTCTTTAAAGAAATAGAACAAAAAATCGCCGGATTTGTATGCAAGCACAGAAGACCCTGAATAGCCAAAGTAATTCTGAGGAAAAAGAACAAGGAAGGAAGTATAATTTTACCTGACATCAAATTATTCTACAAAGGGTCAATAATCAGAACAGGACTATAGTGGCAGAAAAACAGACACACAGACCTATAAAACAGAATTGAGAGTCCAGAATTAAACCTCTGTTTATATTGGCAAATAAATTTCAACAAAGGAACCAAAAGTATACAATAGATAAAGGGAAGCCTCTTCAATAAATGATGCTGGGGAAAAGTTGGAGGCCACATACAAGAGGGTGAAACTAGACTAACAAGCACCATATACCAAAATTAACTCAAAATGGAATAAAGACTTGAATATAAGACCTGAAACAATAAATTGCATAAAAGAAAAACATAGATACTAAACTCATGGACCTTGGGTTTAAGAAGATTTTATGAACTTGACCTCAAAGGCAAAGGAAGTTAAAACAAAAATAAATGGATGAGACTATATTACACTAAAAAACTTCTGCATAGCAAAGGGAACCATCAACAAAGAAAAGAAGTAACCAACGGAATGGGAGAAGATATTTGCAAACAATGCCTTCAATAGGAGCCTAATATCCAAAATATATAAAGAACTCATACAGCTCATGAATAAAAAACAAATGATTTAATTAAAAAATGGGTCTACAGCCATGCCACCCTGAACAAGCCTGATCCCATCTGATCTCGGAAGCCAAGCAGGGTTGGGCCCGGTTAGTACTTGGGTTGGAGACCACCTAGGAAGACAAGGTGCTGTAGGCATTAAAAATAAAAAAAAAAAAGATTGTAAGCTGACAAGTTCCTTGCAATCTGTGAGGTCACAGATTTTTTTTTTTGCCTAAAAAAAAATGGGCAGAGGACCTGAACAGACATACAAATGGCCAACAGATTTATGAAGAGATGTCCAACTTCACTAGCTATTAGGAAAATGCAAATTAAAACAACAATGAGATACCACCTCACACCTGTTAGAATAGCTGTAATCAACAGGACAAGTAATAATAAATGTTGGAGAGGATGTGGAGAAAAAGGAACTCTCATACACTGCTGGTGGGACTGCAAATTGATACAGCCACTATGGAAAACATTATGGAGGTTCCTCAAAAAACTAAGAATTGGTTTACCATATGACCCAACAATCCCTCTTCTGGGTATTTACTCAGAAAACTTGAAAATATTTATCTGTAAAGATATATGTACCCCAATGTTCATAGCAGCATTCACAGTGGCCAAGATATGGAAACAACCGGAGTGTCCTATAATAGATGATTGGATAAAGAAGCTGTGGTTCCTATATACAATGGAATATTACTCAGTCAAAGGAAAAAGATGAGATACTGCCACTTGAGACAACACCGACGGATCTTGAGATTATCATGATAAAAAAATAAGTCAGACAGAAAACATTAAGAACCATATGATTTCACTCATATATGGGCTAAAAAATTGAAAGCGACAATCGAACAAGAACAGAGACTCATGGACTCAAGTGTTTACCAGAGGGAAATGATGAAAGGGTAGGTAGATAGGGGTAAAGGGTTCAAATATTTAGTGGTGGGAGGAGATTTAACTTTGAGTGATACATAACTTTGCAGATACATATGACATATTATTGAAAAAAAAGTAATGTACTTGTTTTTAAAAATTTCCCTAAGTACCCATACCATTCTTAATATGTCAGAACTCCAGAATCAAAACCGAGAAATATTTTAGATCCATACAATTTTTTTGAAGGTTATTAATTATCCATGGCCTCTATTGATAGGTAATAATTTGATTTTATCATATATATATATATATATATATATATATACTTATTTAATAATTCCTACAGATTTGATGGTATAATTAATTATTAAATGGTCATATAATCAACTTAATTCTCATCTCCTTTTTAGCTACATTATATCAGTTTAAAATAAATAATCTTATATGTTATTTTTAATAATACCATCTAGTTGTTCTAAATTATCACTGTTCCCTCGCTATCATATGATATTGCCTAAAATGAGAAATCAATCTGATTTCAGAGAACTTTTTAAAAATTTTGATGTCTAGAGAGAGGGACTCAGGAAAAAAATGAAATATGTACATAGAGGAATATGAAATAATTGAATGAGAATATATGTACAGAATATTTTAAATATAAATTGAATATAATTTGAAACTATCAAGAAAATAATTTTAACTTAAAATTGCTTTCATGATTCAACTTAAATGGAATAGAAATCTCTTGAGTATCACTGCATTTATAAGCCATTTCCTATGATAACAGTGCCATAAGAAAAACCAGGCTCTGTTCTCAAGTCTACACATAATATCAAGACCTTCTTTACTTCTTTTGTCCTTCTTAATAGCTATTCAAATCACACTGTAGGTACTCCCCCTATCAAAATTAAGTACTATAATTAGTTAATTTTAATATATTATTAATGAATGTATATATATGGCATTATAAGGAAATAGATAATTACAATAAACAATAAACAATGAATTGGAAACATACTGGGAATTAAGTCTAAAGGTAAAACAATCTATTAGGAAATATTTATATGAGTTATCAGGACTGTGTTCTAAAATCAAAAGAATATACACTTATTAATATTTAAAACTAAAATGTTAACAGCCATAATATTGGTTGTGTACTTATTTACATGTTTCCCTCCTCCAACTAAATTGTAAACTTCTTGCTGCCAAGAACAGCTTATGATGTATGAATCTCCATGCGTGATGTCCTGCACATGGTCGACGATTGATGAGAGCTTCAGAAAAAAATGAATGCCACTACCTTCACAGTGGAAATGAAAACAGTCCAAGGAACATTACATTTTCAATGTACCCATTTTGTGACCACTAATTAAATAATGCCTGACTTTATTTAATTCTAACTAACACTGATTTTCTGATAATATTTATCATTCCAGGAGAATATGTTTGTACTTCTAATGGTATTCTGAATTTCTGTGATGATGTATGTATTATCACCAAGTACTGAATTTCACCAGTTTCACAGTCCCACACTGGACTCCTTCATTGCCTGAATCTATAAACTTAGTGGCAGTTCTAATATCATATAATTTCATTTCATAGAAAGAAATTGCAAAATAAATGATAGTTTAAGCTGAATAGTACCTTGCACAGAGCTTAAGGGTAACTGAAAATTAATGGTAAGTTACTCAGAGTGAAGACTTCAGACTCAAAATATGCCATAATTAACAGAGACACAAAGATATCTATGACGGCTTCTGTGTAACTACCTTACAAGTCATTTCAAACTTAAGTACTTTTCAGAACAGATATGTCAGTAGACATATTGTTCCCCAACTGTTTTATTTTAATTTATTTGAAATCTTCCAGAAACAGTGTCTTTTAATCTAGCAATTGGAAAGTAAATGATAATTGGTATGGATAAAGGTTAACATCTTAATCATTTGATACAATGTTTTAAATGAAAGAATCATTTTTCTCTTCCATAAAACAACTGAGTTAGAATCTATTAAGAGAGTTGGAGCAATTCATGAAAAGAAGATGCATGAGAAAAAAAAATCCAGCTAAATTAAAGGTAACAAAAAGAAATCATTTAAAAAATAGTAATTTTGAGTTAGTTTGTTTCTGCAAAAAAAAGAAATAATTAAAGCTAAACCTTTTTTTATTACATTTGTAATAATTTAGTAATAGCTACTAAAACAATCAATAGTTAATGTAGAGGAGGAGGGTCTATGGGTGAATTTGCTTTTTGTATTGTAAGCAGTTCAGTTAATTTTAAAACATATTCTTCAAAAAAGTTTAAAATTGAAGATTGGATTATTGTCCTCTATCAAAGGAAAGCAACAGGAATTGAATATTACAAAATATAGAATAGTGCTTCTTCTAAGAATCTTACAATGTCTATCAGCATATTTTTGTGATAGCCTCCTGAAAAGAGATTCTAATATTGATTGTCATTAATTTCTCACTGTTCTACATGAGTTCTGGCTTTAATTTCTTTATTCATTAGCATACATTAATTGTGTATGAGCTTAAGAGAGAGAGATTTACTCAGATAGTTATCAGTTACTAGGAATCATACTGAATCAATGTAGTTTGTAAATGGAATAGATCATAACAATAATTTCTTGCATTATTAAGTTAATTCAAATCTCATCATTGTCTCATGATATAATTATGATCACTTCATACATAGGGCTCTTGTTTGCACTATGCCCCAAATCCAATTGATTGTCTTTCTTATAAACCCCAAATATCTAAACTTTTACACTTAACAGCCAGCAACAGAAAAACAAAATAAAATAAAACATTTTCCACCATGCTTGCAAGTTATGCAAGTTAAAAAAAATGTTTTTTTTTAATTCATAAGGAATTTTTCTTTATTGATTTACAATATAAGATATTAATAGCATGGCAAATATATTTACTTTACATATAAACATTTACATGCTATAAAAAAGGAAATTCTATTTGCTGTTACTGATTTGCTATTCTGAGAAATACTTTTTAAAAAAACACTTACTTATTATACCTTATTATATACAGTTATAATTAGCAACTTAAGTTATACATTTAAGGATATATATGTATACCTACTTATGTTCATGTTAGCATATTTTAACATAGAAATTACATTTTGATGTAAAGAAGTCATTAATTATTATTGGATATATTTAGAGAATCTGATCATTCTCATTGCCTCCACAGTTAGCACAGTGGTCGCTGACATCAAATTTCTTGCCAACAACAGTGGATTAGCTTTCTAGTTGATTTTGTTAACCAGTATATCTCTGTCTCAATCCTTAGAGTAACCTAATCCGTATATGATCTGGCCCTTACTTATCACTCTCATCCATCATAACATCATTCTCTCATTCCTCAAATTGCTTAGCCAAAATGGCCTCATGCTGATTCTCATACATACAAGGCATATTTCTGCTTTGTAGATTTTACTCAGCCCTTTCCTTATGACTGGAAATGTCTTCTCTCAGTTATCTGAAAGTCCTTCTCTTCTTCTTTAAGTCTTTGCTCACATATCACCTTATAAATGAGGCCTACCTTAAGCATGCTACTTAAAATGTGACTTACCCATTCAAGTGGCACTACTATTACCATTTATGCTTCTTTATTTTTTTCCATGGCACATAAATACTATATTTATTTTATTATCTTTATTGACTATCTCCATGGGGGCAAAGACTTGTCCGTCTTGTTCAATGTCATATGCTCAGTGCCTAGAATAATGCATAGAACGTAGTAGGTAGAAGTCAATAAATATTTGTTGAATTAAAAAAAAGTTAATAAATTTAAGGACTGGTATTTGTAAAAGATAGTAGCATAATACTTTATTTAAGTGGCATGTCTGAGGAATGTAATGTTTTAGTGAACTGAATCTTCCAATTTGTATCTTAAATAACAACAAATTTCAAATGTGGCATCCTCTTTTCCTACTTGCCAGTTTGATAATACATATACAGGTAGAGATGCCAAATAGGCAACTGGAAAGTTCCATATCTCAAAAGAGAAGTCACCCACACTCTAAGGGTTCAATCGCAATTCAGGAAGTATATTGGAAGAAAGATAATATTTAAGAATATTTATCAAGTACTAAATTCCAGGGAGGAAATTTTTTACTGGGAGTTTGAAAATAAGATAGAAGAGTAGGAAAAGAATCAAGAATAGAAGGAGTAGTCAGAAAAGTAAAAACAAACAAACAAACAAAACAACTAATAATGGACACTGTAGGCTTGTGTTTTCATATGTAAGTAAAATGATGGACTAAGATGTTCCAGGTTCTCACTTCCCTCAATGAAACACCAAGTAAACACAATATAATGACCAAAGTAGCTTATGAGAACTCTAGAAAACAGTTAAGAATATGCACCAAAGAAATAGATATCTGACCAAGAAAAAGTCACTCAGCACAAAATTTTGTTTGCCTTTGCCACATCCTTTCCCCTGCAGTGCACAATAAAGAGAAAGCTGCCCAACTCCCAGTTCCTCCCTTAGAAAGAAAGGAAAGGAGTCAAAATTGTTTACAACATTCTGGCTTATTTGGGGGCTGCTCAAAGGATTGAATTTTGTCTTTCTGACTCAGAGCATTAGTGGGAATGATAGAATAGTTTGGATAGTAAGTTGGAGGTCACTAAAAGCATTAGTGAGAGCCATGGTATGTGAGAGCTATGAGAGGACTGTAGAGACACAGATATCTGGGATAAAGAGATTTTCAGAAGATAAATAAAATAAAACATCTAAGGTCCCCCCAAAACAGGGATGATATTCAAAGGGAAAATAAGAACTGATGAGTTCTAAAAAAAATTTTAAAAAGAATTAACACCAATTCTCCTGAAACTCCAAAAATTGAAAAACAGGAAACACTTGCCAACCCATTCTATGAGGAACACTTCACTTCGATGCCAAAGCTAGACAAAAAAGAAACTACAAGAAAACTATAGAGCAATATCCTTGATACATATTAATAAAGAAATCCTTAACAAAATCCTAGCAAACAGAATTCAATAGCACATTATGTGGCTTACACATCAAGATTAAGCAAGAATTATTCCTGGACTGAAAGATGTTTTACCATACAAAAATCAATGTAATACGCTACATTAACAAAACAAAAAAAAATACATGATCATTTCAATTGATTTTTAAAAAGCATTTGACAAAATTCAATACCCTTGCATGATAAAAATCACTCGAAAAAAAAAAAAAAACAAGAAACGAAAGGAAATGATCTCAACATTATAAAGGCCATATATGACAATCCAACACTGACATCATATAGATCTTAAAGGTCTATAAGCTTTCCCTTTAAGATCAGGAACAAGACAAGGATGCCCATTTCCACCACTTTTATTCAATATAGTACTGCAATTCTTAACTAAGAATTTTCATGAAGTTATGAATTGAGAAAAATTGCTTGAGATCGGTAAACATTGGTTTCCTTTGAGAACATAAAATAATAAAATTGTGAAAAAATTCCAGGTTTCAAGAAGCTAAAAAGTGTTTTGGTAGCAGTTATGGAATGATCTTTTAGATAATTTGAAGGCAAAAAAAGTTAGAAATTTGGGCATAAATCTGAAGGAAAAGCAGGGTTTAAAGTGTCTAGAATTTTTTTTATTTTTAAAAATGAAGATTGGATCATGCATAAAGATGTGGGTAGCCAAATAGAAAACTGGCTTAAATATACAAAATGGGGGAATTGAAAGGAGATATATAACTTCCTCAAAGATAAAAACAAGAAAAGACAGTGAAAAGAAAGATTCAATAATATTCTGAAGTGTAGAGGAGAGAAGGTAAGAAAACCCAGGTTAAATTATCTTAATTTCCTTAAGAAAATAGCAGTTGAGATAATATCTGGCAAATGGTTAAGTGGCATTGGTAGCACTAGGAGTTTGAATAGACTGAAAAAGTGGGAAGTCAGCTTCTGAGGATAATGTGATAAGAAATAATAAAAGGACTAGTAAAAATACTGCCCTGATAGTTAGAAAGCATGAATTTATAGTGGCCCTAGTCAGGTCATATTTAAAGATATATTTTCCAGCATTTCTTGGAAATCCGGGAGCAGAAAAGTAAAACGTTCCCTTTAGCATGATGCAGCTCATTAATTTTAATGTGAATGGCACTTTTTGTGACCTACTGAATACCTACAGTGCCCAGAATGGTACCAATAGTATATAGATACTCAACAGATTTTGTTGATTGATTAATGATGCGACGTCTTTTAAAATATATATGATGAAGTAGAAGACAATTTTTAAAAAGCTAGACAAAAGCAGTTTTGTTGATATTAAAAAAAGAAAACTTATAAGATAAAGGAGAGAAATGTTAGCTTTAGTTTAGACCAGAAATACTAAAAGCATTTTAAGTTGAATTGTTGGGAGGAGATGTTGGGAGCCCTTTGTAAGGAAATATCAGTTCCTGAAACCCTGAAGGAAGGATAAGCATCAGTTCCTGAAATTCCAAGGGAGGAGTTTTTCTCTTGGCCTTATGTTAATTCATGTTAATCGCAGCTATTGTTTCTGGATACTTGTGGTTTTGTTTTGAGCAGTTTGTTACTTTGTTACGAGCAGTTTGTCACGTACTCAAGCTGTATAAGTATACGGTGCTAAATAAACTCGAGGCTGCAGCTTTGACCGTATGCCCTCCCGAGATCTTTCTCTCTTCTCTGTCCTTTTTCCTAACCCTCGCTCCCCCACTCAGGACTGTTCGACTCTGCCCGGCTGGCTCCGGCATTGAATGATGTCAATTTTTTTTCTCCAGCAATATTTTAAAATAATTCCCCTTATCTTAGAATTTCTTACCTTATTTATGTACATCAATTTAGATAAGCTCAATTGCTAGGGGGAAAAAAAACTTCTGTTCATTCATCTCATGTGCAATATATTCCACAAATTCAAAATACTATGGATATTAAAATATTACAGTCTTTCAAATGTTGTAGAAATAGAAATGATGATATTGCTCAAAAACAAGTTTTAAGTGTAAAGGAAAAGTAATAACAACAACAAAAAAAAGAGATAAAGCTGTATTTCACTTTCAGGAAATGGTAAAAATACTGTACATGCACTTCCAAAAAAAAGAAATAATTCAAATCAATATAGTTTTTAAATGAAGTATATTTTAAGCTTTAGAAACTTATACTTAAAATTTTTCAAATTCAAATTTATAAAAAAGATTTCCTAAAGAGTGAGAAAATAAGGACACTAACAATAAAACTTGACTAATTTATTTTTTATGCTTAGACATGAAGTTTTGTTTGCTCTTACAGAGAACTCATTTAAAAATACATATTAAATATGCATTGGGTGCAAAGCACTGAGCAGGACCAGAATGATATTTTTAATAGAACAATATTGTATTTTAAGAAAAAAAAATATAAAATTAATAGAAGCTTTAAAGGATTCTATCTATGAGAAAATATTCTATCTATAGTATTCTACCTATAATAGAATAATTCTGTTTACATGATGCTACCAGGTAATACTTTGTTTGCTTGTTCCAGTAAGGTCTAGTTACCATGCTTATAGTCCAAACTATAATGATGGAGAGAGATTTCTTATACTTGTAGTCACCGAATTATACACATTTTAGTTCATTTGTTGGCTGTGTATATCTTAAATATAGACATCCATTCAAATATATTGTGTTGTGAAATGAATCAGATGTTGTCTGCTGGAAACACCATTTTTTGATCCACTGAATTTTATCATAGAGACATGAACTTTGCTTTAAAATACAATTTAATTTCAATTAGTTTGCCTTTATTTTAATACATAAGAAATTGAATACAACAAGGGATACATTTATCCTTAATTGTTATAAGACATCTATTTAGATGTTTTAAGCTAATGTAGCACCCTATAGAATTTTAATTACAATTTGTTCTCACAGTGCTTTTTCTTTCCTAGGGATCAATAAGCTTAAACAATGAGATACCAAATTTGACTTTATTAGTGGTGATTACAAATAACCAGTCTCTTCTGAACAAACCCAAAAGATGGAGATAATTCACAAATGCAAAGCATATACTCATCTTCCTTCGTTCCCAAACTGAAATGAATATATATATTTTTCTAAGAAAGGGCAGTTAGTATCGAAGAACATAAATGAGGTGAGATGAAAAATAGACATTCCTGCCTCAGACATGAGGTACCACCACTGAACAATGCATGACAATCAATTTCCAGGGAAAATGTACACTGTAGCTACTGCCTTCAAATGACAGCTTTTCACAGGAATCAGATTACAAGGCTGAAGAACTGCAGGTTAGTGAGAATTGATGAAACCATAAATGTCCTTGTTTTATTAAGACTCTACAGCCTGAAGTATAAACTTTCTATAAGACTAATAGCAGGTCCCTTATGAGCTGAATTTGTAATAAACAAATATAAGAACCGATAGACCTCAGATTCTAGGTGCTAAAAGAAAATAAGAGGAACTAATGGAAGTGAGATAAAATTCTATTCTGTTTGCCCAAGATCAGACTTTTGTCTCTATCTGTGAGCGTAATAGACATGGGATGTTCCTCATGTTGGTAGGTCCGCAGATTGTGTCTAAAGATTATGTTGATAACTGTAGAGCTAGGAGGAAAACTGAATTGCATTACATCAAAATATAAACCATGGGTGATTGTGGAGAGACTAAAAATCATCCAAATAATCAAATTCCTGTTAGAATGAAGTTCAATGAAGCAAACAACAGGAATATCTATCTATATCTATCTATATCTATATCTATATCTATATATATATACACACACACACACACACATATATATATACACACACATACACACACATATATATGCATATATATACATACACACACATGTATATATACATATGTCTATATATAATTAGATATATGTATATATAAAATCAATTTATATGTATATTAATTTATATTAATCAATATGTAAATGTAAATCAATTTATATGTATATTAATTTATATCAGTTATAAATTATGATTAATTTACATGTATATTAATTTATATCCATTAATAAAATCGATTTATATGTATATTAATTTATATTGATAGGAATATGTAAATTAATTTATATGTATATATAATTATATATGTATGTATAAAATTTTATATGAATTTTATAAACATATATATACATATATATATAATTTTTTTCATAAAAGCCTGAAAAGCATAAATCTAGGACCTAAAACAATCTGACAATGGCCAGAAATACAGATTTTACTTTAAATGAATACACACTTTCAATATATTTGTATTTTCAATCATAGAAATCTTATTTTCTTCTCTCCATTTTCTGTGTGACACGTAATAGGTGCTCAAAATTATTTATTGGAATTGTGAATAAATATGTATATTAAGAGCCTCTAGAATCTTTTTCTACTTCACAACTGCAATTATCATCTCCATCCAATGATTTTCAAACATTTACTTTCAGTCTAACCAGATGTCTCTTTTGAGATTTAGACCTATTTTTTTTTCTGACTACATACTGGAGATCTTGAACTGACTTCTCATAGATATTTCAAAATCAACATATTCAAAAATAAAATCCATATTGACTTCAACCCAGTTTTCTGTACTTCGTGTTTTACATCCCTTGTGGTTTCTTGACTTTGGCCCATATATAAAACATTATCAATTCTTGTACATTCTACACTCTATACATACCTCGAATATCTCCTTTCTCCCACCCTTCAGTCCTCTTGCTTTATTCCTACAGTCACTGCTTGTGACCAAAACTCTATCTGTAGGTTAAAAAATAAATAAATAAAAATAAAATACATCCCTAGAAATTGGCTTTCAGCATTTTCAATTCTCTTAAGTATTAAAAAATAGTCAGAAGTCTGAAATCTACAAAATAAAATAAATATATATATATATATATATATATATATATATATACAGCTAATGAGAATAATACAGGTACTATAGGGTAACCGAAACACTAAGGTTACTTTTTTTCCAAATTAAGCCACAGAGATAAAGAATTACATCCTCAGTTTTAAAAGTTAATGGCAAAGACAATATTAAGATATCGATATAGTTTTTATAGATTCCCCCTGATCTTCAATTTTGGTGATGACATTTAACCACATCTTTAGAATGAAGCAAAGGAAACACCAGGAATTCTAATTAATGGTCTACATTTTCTGACTTTAGAGGAATCTCACAAATCAGGGGTCTCTAACCCCCCGGCCACATATCAGTAAGGTCAGTGGCCTGCTAGGAACCAGGCCACACAGCAAGAGATGAACAGGCTAGCAAGAAAAGCTTCATCTGTATTTACAGCCTCTCCCCAGCATTAACATCGTTGCCTCAGCTCCACCTCAGATCATCAGGCACTAGATCTTCATAGGAGCACCGGACCCTGGCGCCAAAAAGGTTGGGTACTGCTATTACACATGATACTTTTGGTGATCCATTCAGCAAAAAAACTGACTATTCTCCATTGAGAATCAAAGTGAGTTTTTCAAACTTTGTTCCATCCCAAGTCACCTACTTTTGACACTAGCTACCTAGTGCATTTTCACTGTTCCATAGGAGTCCCATTCCCTGTAAAGGAAAGCATTTCCTGCTACCTTTCACAATGTCAATCTCTATTAAGACCCCTGAATCATCCAGAGTGGACTTCTTTATGTAGACTATCTTTGGATAGTAGCAATTGCTATATAAATGACATTCATTTTAAGTAAATAACCAAGGAAACTGACATGGCCAAAGACTCTACTTTGCAGAAATCCCTTAGTAAGATACCCTATGCCATATTCCTTAATAGTTTAGCTATATTTACTCTATTAGGGTTGAAAGACACAAAATTTAAGCTATTTCATTTTCTTATTCAGTGATTATAGAAACAATACCAAAATGATAATACAATAAACAAACGTCATTACCTCTTTTATAAAAAGCACTCTTGCATATCAAACTTTTCTACTTTCATGCATGCTATTATATTCTTGCTGCGTTTGATTGTTTACTGTATTGAGAGTACATTGATTTTTGTTTTTTGATTTATTATTATAAGGTGATTCTCTTCTAAATTATAATTATAGGAGGAATATTTTGAAGACTGAATCACTTAATAATGTAAGCTTATGATAAATAGTTAACTTAATGGAATTTATGTGATATATAGCCAGGGTTATTAAAGATAATTTAGTATTTTTTTTCATCTTTAAATAATTCGGTATTAAGTAATTACATACCACATTTCTAGAGACATCAAACTTTTTAATGTTGTTAATGGATCCTTTTTATAAAGTAATATAAATTGTGGTTTCTTTGCTGGCAAAGAAAGACCAGTCTGTGAATAAAGTAAATGAATTTCTAGTGCATCAAAGAAGCAGAGAAAACGTTACAATTTTTGCTTTGCTCTCCAAATTATCTCCTAGGGTTCCCTCTAGAGAATAAAAGTTGAAGCATTTACCAGAAGCACAGCCTTGGTATTTTAATCAAAAGAGACATCAGGAGGTATTTTTTTCATTCTATATGTGAATTCTTTGGCCAACTGAAATAGGAGGTTATAGAAATAGCAACACTTGTGTGTATTCAAGACAACATTTAAAGTGTTTTTTTTTTTTTAATTCACAATGATTATATATATGGAGATTTGTGAAACAGTGTATATTTGCACAATCCCAAGATCAAGAAGCACATTCCCTGATGGCATCAATCAGTTACAACTGTTAAAAAAAAATATTGCAATATGATTCTATACTATCTCCTTGTATCTTTCTAAATGGATCCTTAGGCTGCTAATGTTTAGTCATGACCCAACTAGTTATCTATGATTCAGATATAGAACATGGAATATCTATATTAGATTAGATTGTATTTGCAAAAAATGCAAGAATTCTCAGAAATGTACAATGACAATTTAAATTATAATTAATAAATGAGGAAACCATTTACAATGGCATGTTTTAATAAAATATCATGGTAATAAAACTTGACAGTGTATCTTTTATTTGTAGCCTTCAGATATAATAAAAAGGGTTTCTGTTTGTTTTTACATTACTTTTAATAGAAGAGATTCGTCTTCAACAATCTTTTTTTCTGAAAAGTAATCAGCCTAGATTTTGTTGGGTTCCAAGGGAGATAAAGACTACAAAAATAGCAGATCATTTAGAAAGTGAAATAATAAAAATTTACTAATTAATTAGAACTTTAATTATAGACTAGCATAAATAGGGACTATTTATTTCAATATTGTTGCTATTGTTCACATCTTACTGTTTCTCTTTCAAATTGATATTTAGTGCCAGCCTATAAGCCACAAAAGATCATTGTCACTGTTTTACTAATTGACCTCACATTTATCAAGGCTTTTAAAACTCTACCAAGCTGAACTTTTTTCATGAAGTATCTTACTAACATTTGATGATCATTCTTGGTGCCTTTATTTATTATAAATTCAGCTAATTTCAAACATTTATTTTATTTTTGACCATACATATCAATGCCAACACTTGTCTTAGTGGTGAAAAACATCCTATATTAAATTCTTTATTTCTAGTAAAATTTGCAAGATATAGTTCATAATAAGGGTAGTTTAAAGGAGGTAGGACATTCCCTAAGTTGTAAATTGAGAGACCCGCATTCTAGTTCCAGTTCTAACTAATGTAAATTGGAATAATCAAAACTCTCTTGGCATCAGTTTTCTCATCTGTCAAATAAAAGGGTTGGATAGGTGTATAATTTCTTTCTACTATCCCTTTTCTCTCTCTAGTTCTATGGTATTTATAGGAATAGGTTAACTCTAGGCACAAGACTCAATTAGTTTAAGATGTATGGTCAATAGATAAAGTATAAAAATAAAATACTGATCCTTCAAAGTTAGTATTTTTTATTGTATAAAGTAGAAAATCTTGGTGATAATAAAATTACTCAGTCCATTGTAGGGCAACTGGAAATAAGTTTCTCTCCAATTGAAAGTGTGGTCATCTAGTTGGATTGAGTGACTTCCCCCAATTTCCTACTGTTTAAAAATAACAGAGGTTTTCACACAAAGACCCCACAGCTGTTCTCCATAATCTATGTGACATCTGGCCATGGAATGATGATCTTAAGGAACTGTGAGATACTTTCAGTAAGTCAATAATTGATGTGCCAGTAAATCAGGGTGAATGAACCTCTCCTATACCCAACACCATGGAAGCTTCACTTCAGTCACATTTGTCTAGATGAAGCGAACAATCACAGTGTAGAATTATGATGGCAGTTGCATAAAAATGCATTTTACTTCATAACTGTTACTCATGATACTTACCATAAATGGGTTTGCAATGTTTTATCACTGTGTTAGAAAACTTGGCCCAAGCCCTGTGTATGCTATTCAAATGTAAAAGTAATATAATCCATATTAAACTATAACATTGATAGCACATAAGAAGAAATTGTGTATAGCATAGTTATATCTGAGAAAATTACTCAATTTTAATTTTAAATATAGCTGAAGAAATGGAAGAAAGCTTACTGTTAAGTACACTTCATAGATTTAGATGAAACAAAATATTTTAATGAAATTGAATATCATTAGTTTACATGAAGTTAAATTAGGTCATCTTTTATTTGAACCCAGTCTGAGTTATTCTTGGACAATTTATTCTGATGGCAAGGAAATTTGAAAGTATTCATTTGTTGGGGGTAGAATTCAGTTGAAAGGATGGTTCAAAGGAGGTGAGTCTTGTAAAATAGAGGTAATTTTAATTATTGAAACAAATATACCTGATTAGGAATTATTGTCTCTTAGGACTAAACAACAATGGACCTGTGATCACAGTAAGTAAACATGTGCTGAACAGAGGTTACTCACAAATTCGAAATTGAATCTCAAGTTCTTTCTTACCCCTTTGAATTGCAAAGTAGTCTATATAAGTTCCAAAGTTTCTAGCAGTGAAATGGAAAACCTACAGAAACATGTCAATTTTCATTGTTTATCAGCACACGAATATTTCATTGACAAAAGAAGAGAAAATGGATGATATGGGAGGAATGGATATGTTTCAAAGTACAATAGCACAAAATAAATATAACAACAGAATAAATAGTCAAGGGTCTACGTTTTTTACACACATACTGATAAGCTATTCTGCTTCATTTATATTCAAGTTATAAATATAAATCTACAGAAATTTATGTAAAATATAGCATTTTTTTAAAGTTAGGAAACAGCAAATGTTCATAGACATTAACAAAATTGTTCTATAGACACATAAATTATATTTGTCAGGCAGAACAGGGCCAGTTTCAATTATTATACAATCTATTTTAGAATCCTTTGCTGTTATTACTTCTGCTATTGGTTCTTTTTTTAATTCAAAATTGAGTTTATTGTATAAACTTTGATATTAAGAAAGAATACAGGAATAGTTTACAATCAAAATGTTCCTGGTAAATAAATCCATTTTATTTCCTAATCAAATGTCATTAATTTTCTTTGCCTTGGTGATGTATTAATAAATCTATAGAAAATTATTATTATCAATAGCACTTTTACAATACAATTCTGTAATACAATTGTTGAAAGCGTAAAGAATAAGATTTTATTTTTACAAGTTTTTGCACTACATACAAATTTCTTTTGACATATTCATCACATCCCCTCATATTGTGGAAGAGAACAGCAGCTTTTTATAAGGGAGAACTGAGACTGAGAAAGAAGATACAGATTATGCTGCTTTATCTGCCTTGACTTGCTATATCACTTTGACAAGATTATGTAATAGCCATATTGTTAATTGACCTATAAGATAAAATGAACAATATTTTCTTGCTTCTTGCAGCTTCTTCATTAACTAAATAATAACTTTAATTTGCTTCTAAAGGTATGAGGAAAATATCAAATGAATATAATTCCTAGACATTATTATTCATTAGCCTCATCTTCTGTAAGTTAGAAATCATTCATTTATTGAGTCTCTACTATGTGCAGAAGAATATCATGCTAAAACTTGAGGAGACAAAGAACCTGTTGGTCAGGAGCAAAGTGTCATGTAACCCATCTTCAAGAAATTTATAATCTGATGTAGAAGTAGAATACACAAAGTGAAGTTTTTTCATGTAGCTAAGTTCTTAAATACTCAATTGTATGCACACTGTCCAGACTCAACATAAGATTCAATTTAATTTTTATTTTTTATATATAATTAAATGTCTAAAAATAACATCGAATACTATTCTTAGGTTTTAAATTTTGTAGCATTATTTTCCTAGTCTTCTTGATTAAAAAGTATTTTTTGAAAAAGTGATTGCTAAAGGCACAAACTGTGGATTTTTAAACTATGGACTGAAAAGATCCATCAGATAATTTAAAACTAGTTTGATAGCATTAAAAACATCTTATTAAATGTGATTCTTTTTCTCTCTAAAGAGAAAAATTCTAAAAGTATTCAAGATTGCATAGATGGTAAAGGCTGTACACACCTCATTCAGTGACCACACCAAAATTTTAACAAAACTACAGATCAACCAGTACATGGAGTTGCCAGGGGCTTGGCTGAACAGAAGCTCTGCAACAAGGTCACATCAAGTAACAGGTCACCTTAAAATGGTAGTTGGGGCAGAGACGCAAAACACCCTGGCCCCAGAGCCATGAGTGGTGATTGAAAATCAGCAGGGCTATCTTGGGTGTAGGGTCCCCTCCCCCACCTGAGGAGTGAGGGGTCCTTATCTCAAGGTTCCAGTGCCAAAAAGAGAAGTCTCCATGACCTCTGGCTGTGAAAACCAGAGGAAGTTGCAGCTGAGTGAGATGGAGGGCTGCAGAAAGTGGAGACCTTCCCCATAAAGGTCCCACGCCTGACCTTGCTCATTGATGGACTTGCTCACTCTGAATTCCAGCACTGGGGCAGCTGCTCGAGGGCCACCAGGGACTTAAAGGGAGGCACTGAGCCATTGGGCTTCAGGACAAGTGCTGGAGTGGTGGTTAGCTCCCAGACAGAGGTGCAGGCAGAAGATGTTGTTCCTTTGTTGAGCCTTCCCTCTTCCAAGCCTACTGGTATAGGTGCTATCAACCTGGAAAACACAGGTTGCTCCACCCAGGGGATTCCCTGAGACTCCACCTCTACCAATTGTGGGTCCACCCAAGCTGCCAGTGGTTTATTCAAAATAAAGAGGCTGTCTTGGCTCCTGCTCCAAACTTTCATAAAATCTCTCAAAGGCTCACAAAACTCAAAGAAGCACCATCTGGCCTCAGCATGCCCTGTACCTCTTGCTAAACAGCCCCAAACCCTGCTCTAGTAGCAGCAAGCCTCGGTTTCGGACTTTAACCCTCAAGGTACATATAAATGCAGCATGGGTGGCAGTCATTTGTGGATTGCTTAGTGACTCTTATCAGATGACCCCTGAGGTACACAGGCTATGGCTAAACTTAACCTGAAGCTGGACCCCTCTCAGATCTGTGCCCAGGGGCCCCACAGCACACCTATTATATAAAATCACTCTACTAAGACTGGGAGATGTAGGAGCCCTACCTAATACATAGAAATAAACACAGGGAAGCAGCCAAAATAGGGAGACAAAGAAACATGTCCCAGTTGAAAGAATAGAACAAAGCTTCAGAAAAAGAATTACTTAATCAAAATGCAGACAAGCAATACACTAGATGCAGAGTTCAAAACACTGGATAATGGATGCTCAGTGAACTTGGGCAGAGTAGATGAACTCAGTGAGACATTTAATGAAAAGATAAAAATACAAAAAATGAGATGAAAATTATAAAAGGGAACCAGTCAGAAATGAAGAATATATTATCTAAGATGAAAAGTATATTAGAGGGAATCAACAGATTGGAGGAAGAAGAGGAACAAAACACTGATATAAAGGATGGGGAAGCCAAGGGCACCCAACCAGAATGGCACCAAGGAAAAAAATATCTAAAATAATAAAGATAATATAAGGAGCCTATGGGATAATATCAAACATAACAACATTCATATCATAGAGGTACCAAGAAGAGAAGAACAAAAGGTTGAAAACCTATTTGTAGAAATATGAAATATGTAAAAATGATGGAAAACTTATCTAATTTGGTGAAGGAAATAAACATACAACCCAAGGAAGCTCAGAGAGTCCTAAAAACCAGGAATCCAAAGAGGCCCACACAAAGACACATCATAATTAAAATGCCAAAAGTTAAATATAAAGAGAGAATCTTAAAAGCAGCAAGAGAAAAGCAGTTAGTTACATACAAGGGGGCTCCCATAAGACTGACGACTGATTTCTCAAAAGAAACTTTTTAGAACAGAAGGGCTTCGCACAAAATATCCAAAGAGGTGAAATCCTTGGATCTACAACCAAGATTACTTTATCCAGCAAAGCTATCACTCAGAGTCAAAGAACAGATAAAGAGTTTCTCAGACAAGGAAAAGCTAAAGGAGTTCATCATCACCAAGCCAGCATTACAGGAAATGTTGGAGTGACTTCTTTAAGATGAAAAAGAAATATATAGCAAAAATATTAATAAAGAATGGCAATAACTACATATCTATTAACAAGTACTTTAAATGAGAAAAAAAATTAAGTGCTCAAGTGCTCAACAGAAAAGGCAGCTGAATGAATAAGAAAACAAGACCCTTACATATGCTGCCTACAAGAGACTCACTTCGTATTAGAAGACACTCACAGACCAAAAGTAAGGGGATGGGAAAATATATTGCATGATGGACCTAGAGGGTAGTGTGCTGAGTGGAGTAAGTCAGCTAGAGGAAGACAAATGCCATTTGATTACATGCATATGTGGAATCTAAAGAACAAAAATAAAAAAAAAAACAAAAACAAATTCATAGATACAGAGAACATTTTGAGGGTTAGCAGATGAGAGGGGGGTTGAGGACGTCAACAAAAAAGGGGGAAGGGATTAAGAAGTACAAATTGATAGCTACTAATAGTCATGGAGATTGAAAGTATAACATAAGGAGTCTAGCCAATAATATTGTAATAACTATGTATGGTGTTAGAGGAACACTAAATTTATTGGGGTGATTACTTTGTGAGTTATATAGATGTCTCATTATTATGTGTACACCTGAAACTAATATAGCATTTTATGTCAACTATAACTAAAAATTTGTTTAAAAAATTAAAAAAGAAAGAAAAATTCTTTTTACATGAAGAATTATACCTAGAAATACAGCCTTAGATAAACTATTTCATGTATGTTTCCTTATTTTCATATTCAATAAGAATGATTCTGAAATGAAATCTAAAATAATTTAAGAATTAGTGTTTCCTTTTTCCACCCTTCACTATAATCTTATCTGTCCTACTAAAGAGTGAGGTGAAAATTTATTCTGAAAGCGAGTCTGAATTCTCAAGTGCTTTTGGTTAATTTCTAAAGTAGTATTACCACATAGGTTTATATTATTAGTGTTCAGCTGATTTGTGCTAAATTCTATTCTATCTAACACGCAACAAAACAGATGGAATTCCAAAATAAATCCATTTGAAATTTTGGTCTTACAAATTGCTTTGGTGCAAAACCATCTTGAAAATGTACTTTTTCTGAACTCTGTATATTACACGTATACAATGAGACTGTTACTTGAGTTTCAAATGAAGATGTTTAGCTCCAATTTGACTCTTGCGAATCAAGTCTTCATCATAATTTTGATTAAATAAAACACTCAATTTGAATATTCTTACATTTAGCCTGTTGTTTGCCTTGGAAAATGTTTCAGATTAGCTACTAAATAGCATGCAATAGAAATGATCCAATAATAAGAAAAAGATAAATTGAATAATATAATTATCTTCAAATAATTTTATTGAGTTTATTTTAAAATTCTTATCAAGGTAAATAAATTCAAATTTGTGCCTATGATCAGCCTGCTAGTGATTATCAACAGAGAGAAAGCAAACCAAACACTTCAAAATCTGTGTCAATACCTGAGTTTCAGGGCATCAACTACATGGTCCAGGAATTTACCGAAGAAGGGTTAGTAGCAATACAAATTAGCAATTTGATCTAATTGATTGTGGGTTATTTATGAGCATTTAATATCCTTGTGTGTTTCTATGTACTTAAGGTACTTGAATACCAAATATCATGGGGTCTAAGTCCAACAATTATCCAAGGGAGTAAAACAGTATTATGTGGTACAGTGCTTTCAATATTTGGTAAAGAACTAACTTTATATGAGATCTCATGAATTTGATTATGGTAGAGAAAATTACCTACAGGTTCTCTACTTAAAAATAATTGTAGAAGGGACATTATGGATTGAAAGGAAACATGGCAGAGTGAGAGACATTCCTAGATCTCTCCCCTTGAAATAACAATAATTTTAACATCTACAACTCAACAACAACAAAAAAAAACGCCCAAACTGCACACCAGCATGGCTGAGTGTGGGATCTGTGCATAAGAGCTACCACAGGTAAGAACCTTGGGTATTGGGTGGTGGACTGGGACAAATAAAGAAGTTGACTCTCAAAGCCGCCCAGAGCTCCCTCTAGGGAGAGGGGGAGGTGAGAAAGTATGGCAAATTCACTGAACAGTCCTTCCTAGGAGAGTTATGAATTCCACGCAGCTGGCGGCAGGACCCAGTCTGCAGGGCAGAAAGCAGAGAAGTAGACAGCAGAAAAACAGCAGTTGATTTTTACCAGCCGTGCTTGCAAAACTGAGGCTGAGCCACAATCCTCAATGCCCAACCCAGAGGGCAACTCCCCCCACACTCTCTGAAACCAATCAACACGGAGCCCCACAGGAATCGGCAAATGCTACCGAAACTGTTGCTGTCACTGACAGGGACTGAAACTGAGGGTAGCAAGTGTGATTAAATATCTACAAGAAAATAAAGGCATTAGATAAAGGCATGATCCAGATTTTATGTAAACCAGGGATCCAAGAGGCTTAGACACCACCTACTGGAAACCCCCCAAAAAAGTTCCTAATTTGCAACAGGCTAAAAAGAGACCTTTATATAATAAATCTTCTTTCTGGGAAAAAAAAAAAAAAAAAAAAAAAAAAAAAAAAAAACAGAATACATTGCCATTAATGCCCAGGTGGAGAAATAGTCCATTAAACAACATGAACAACCAAGGTGACAAGGCATTGCAGAAGGAAAGAGAAAAATCTCCAGAAAATAAGCTTGCAGACATAGGAATATGCCACTTAAATGACAAAGAATTCTGAAAAAAACTGAGTGAGTTCCAAAATGAGACATATCAACAATTTAAGATATGATAAAATGACTAGATGAGCAGAGCAAAGAGACTGAATCCCTCAGAAAGAATCTAATAGAATTCTGGAGATAAAACAAACAAACAAACAAACAAACAAACAAAAACACTGCAAGATTTGAAAAATGAAATAGCAATCTTGGGAAATAGAGTAGACCAAATAAAGGAAAGAATCAGTGATATCAAAGACAGAAATCTTGAAATAAAACAGAGAAAGAAGAGAGAATAAAAAGAATGAAAAATAATAAAAGAGAAATACAAGAACTAATTGATACCATCAGTAGAGGAAACATAAGAATAATGGGCATTATTGAAGGCGAGGAAAAGGAGCAGGGACTAGAAATCATTTTCAGACAAATAGTGGACGAGAATTTCCCAAATCTAAGGAATGAGTTAGAGCTTGGAGTTCAAGAAGTCAACAGAACACACATTTATCTCAACTCCAAAAAAGCTTTCTCCAAGATACATTATAATAAATTATCAAAAATCAACAACAAAAACAAATTTCTCAGGGTAGCCAGGGAGAAGATAATAGTAACTTATAGAGAAAAAAAAAAAAACAATTAGATTATCCTTTGACTACTCAGCACAGACCTTACAAGCTGGAAAGGAATGGAATCAAGTATTTAAACTATTAAGTGAAAGGAAATACAAGCCTAGAATAATGTATCTAGCTAAGCTCTCCTTTAGATATGAAGAAACAATAAAGATCTTCCAAGACCTATAAAAATTGAGAGAATTCTCCACTATGTAGCCTATACTATAGGAAATACTAAAAAGGGTCAGCTCACCTAAAACAAAATGACAAAAAAAAAAAAAAAAAAACATAATCAGGCAAATAGAAGCATAGGAGAGCAACCCTTACTAAGTTCTGCATATACAGGGGAAAACTGAGACATCAATGACTGAAAAGGAGAGATCCAAATTTGCAAAGGTGAATGGAGACAAGGCACGTGCAGGAAAAAAAAAGAATGACTGCATATATATAACTATACTTTACATATTTCTAATGGTAACCACATACCAAAAATTCAGAGCTGAAGTATATAACATAAAACAAGAAGAGCCGAAGGCAAAACCCACAAGAACCAAGCAACATAAAAACAAACAAACAAACAAAAAACACAAAAAATAGAAACACGAGGACAAGAAAGTAATGGAAACATCGAATTACCAGAAAGCAAAAGATAAAATGGCTATAAAAAGACTCATATTTCAATAATCACCCTAAATGTAAATGGGCTGAACTTAGCAATAAAAGGCACAGAGTTGCAGAATGGATAAAAAAAAAATCCATGTGCTGCTTCCAGGAGACATATCTCAGCTCCAAATACAAACATAGACTCAAAGTGAAAAGGTTGGAAATGATATTTCAAGCAAATGGCATTCAGAGAAAAGCAGGAGTAGTGGTACTAATATCGGATGAAATAGACTGTAAAATAGAAAAGTTAAAGAAAGATACAGAGGGACACTTCGAAATGATAAAGGGAATCATGCACCAAGAAGACATAACACTTATTAATATCTATGCTCCCAATCAGGGAGCCCCAAAATATGTAAAGCAATTACTAACAGAACTAAAGGAAGAAACAGACCAAAACACTCGTAATAGGGAACCTAAATATCCCACGTCGGATATGGACAGATCATCCAAACAGAAAATCAATAAGAAGATAACATTCTTAAATGAAACATTAGACCAACTAGACATGAATGACATTTACAGAGCCTTCCACCCCCAAACAGCTGCTTATACATTCTTCTCTAGTGAACATGGAACATTCTCAATAATCAACCACACATTGGGACACACAGATAGCCTCATCAAATATAAGATGGTTGAAATCATACCAACCATATTCTCTGATCATGATGTTTTGAAACTAGAGACCAGTTGCAAAAAGAAATCAGGAAGAACAACAAATACATGGATATTAAACAACATGCTACTGAAAAATAATTGGAAAAGAGAAGAAATAAAAAGAGAGATTGAGAAATACATAAAAACAAATGATAATGACAGTACAACATATCAAAATGTTTAGGACATGGTAAAAGTGGTCATAATAGGTAATTTCATATCATTACAGGCCTATCTTCAAAAACAAGAAAAAGCCCAAATAAACAACCTAGCACCTCATCTTTAAAAACTAGAAAAAGAAGATCAAGTAAAGTCTAAAATCAGCCAAAGGAAAGAAGTAATAAAAATTAGAGCAGAAATAAATGAAATTGTAAACAAACAAACAAACAAAATAGAAAAAATAAATGCAACAAAGAGCTGGTTCTTTGAGAAGGTTAATAAAAGTGACAAACTCCTGGCTAGACTCACTAAAGAAAAGAGAAAAAAGACAGAAATAAAAAAAATCAGGGATGAAAGAAGAGGAATGACAATTGACATCGGAGAAATACAAAGGATCATACAAGAATGATACGAAAAAGTATTTAACACCAAATTTAATAACCTAGAAGAAATGGATAAGTACTTAGAAAAATAGAACCTTCCTAGACTGAATCAAGAAGAACTGGAAAATTTAAATAGACTGATTAGCAGTATGGAAATTGAAACAATCATCAAAAACCTACCAAAAAGTAAAAGTCCAGGAGCAGATTGCTTCATCAGTGAATTCTATCAAACATTCAAAGAAGATTTAATACTTATTTTCCTCAAGCCCTTCCAAAAAATGAAGCGACGGCAATACTTCCCAACTCATTTTATGAGGTCAATATTACTCTTATACCAAAAGCTGGTAAAGATAACACAAACAATGAGAAACACAGACCAATATCTCTCATGAATATAGATGAAAAATCCTAAATAAGATATTAGCAAACTGAATCCAGCAACATATTAAAAAGATTATACACCACAATCAAGTGGGTTTCATCCCAGAGGCACAGAGATGGTTCAACATAAGCAAATCGATTAATGTGATACATCACATAAACAAATTAAAAAATGAGAATCATATAATCATATCAATAGATGCAGAAAAAGCCTTCGACAAGATACAGCATCCATTTTTGGTCAAAACACTTAACAAAATTGGTATAGAAGGAAAGTACCTTAACATAATAAAGACCCTATATGACAAACCCTCAGCCAACTTTATACTTAATGGTGAAAAACTAAAAACCTTCCCTCTAAGATCAGAAATGAGGCAAGGCTGTCCACTATTACCACTGTTATTTAATATAACATTAGAGGTTCTAGCAAATGCAATCAGGCTAGAGAAAGATATAAAAGACATCCAAATAGGAAATAAAGAAGTCAAACTGTCACTATTTGTGGATGACATGATTCTCTATATAGAAAACCCTAAAGACTCTACAAGAACACTATTAGAAAAAAATAAGCAAATACAGTAAAGTCTCTGGATATGAAATCAATGTTCAAAAATCCATAGCTTTCCTATACTTTAATAATGAAGTGTCAGAAAAAGAAGTAAAAAAAAAAAAACAATTCCTTTTGCAATTGCATCAAAAAGAGTAAAATATCTAGGAATAAATTTAACGAAACATGTGAAGGAACTATATAATGAAAACTACAGGACGTTATTAAAACAAACCAAAGAAGATACAAAGAAATGGAAAGATATTCTGTGTTCTTGGATTAGAATAATCAACATAGATAGAATGACCTTATTACCTAAAGCATTATACAGATTTAATGCAATTTCCATCAAAATCTCATCAGCATTTTTAAAGAAATAGAACAAAAAATCATTAGATTTTTATGAAAGCATGAAGGACTCCATATTGCCAAAGCCATCCTGAGAAAAATTACTCTGCCCGACTTCAAATTATACTACAAAGGGACAAATGGCATGGTATTGACAGAAAAACAGACACACAGACCAGTGGAACAGAATCAAGAGTCCAGAAGCAAACCTATATTGATATGCGCAAATAATCTTTGATAAAAAAATGTAGTAAAGAAAGAAAAGCCTCTTCAATAAATGGTGCTGGGAAAACTGGAAAGTCGCCTACAAAAGAATTAAACTAGATTGATATCTATCACCACACACCAAAATTAACTCAAAATAGATTAAGGACCCGAATATAAGACATGAAAAAATAAAATGCATTGGATAAAACATAGGAACTAAATTCAAGGACCTTGGACTTAAAGATGATTTTATGAATTTGGCCTCAAA
This sequence comes from Eidolon dupreanum, assembly GCA_028627145.1. Classification (NCBI taxonomy): domain Eukaryota; kingdom Metazoa; phylum Chordata; class Mammalia; order Chiroptera; family Pteropodidae; genus Eidolon; species Eidolon dupreanum. The sequence continues at coordinate 50,677,165 of CM053505.1, read as the reverse complement.
AACAAGGGAAGTCAAAGCTAAAATAAATAAATGGAGCTGCATCAAACTAAAAACCTTCTGCTCCGCAAAAGAAATGTCTACAAGATAAAGAGACAATTATTCGAATGAGAAAATATATTTTCAAGCAATGTCTCCAATAAAGGCCTAATATCTAAAATATGCTAAGAACTCATACAACTCAATAACAACAAACAGCAAATGATCCAGTCAAAAAATTAGTAGAGGACCTGAACACACACTTCTCCCTAGAGCACATACAAATGACCAACAAATATATGAAAAGATGCTCAACAGTGCTAGCTATTAGGAAAATGTAAATCAAAACCACAATAAGATACCATCTTACACCTCTTAGAATAGCTATAATCAACAGGACAAATAATTACAAATGCTGGAGTGCATGCAGAGAAAAAGAAACCCTCCCTCATATACTGCTGATGTGACTGCAAATTGGTACAGCCACTATGGAAAACAGTATGGAGTTTTATAAAAAAACTAAGAATTGATCTACTATATGATCCAGCAACCCCTCTACTGGGTATTTACCCCAAAGACTTGAAAACCTATATCCAAAAAGATATGTTCATAGCAGCACTATTCACAGTCGCCAGGACATTGAAGCAACCGAAGTATACCACAGTAGATGATTGAATGAAGGAGCGGTGGAATATTACTCAGCCATAAGAAAAGATGAAATACTGCCATTTGTGACAACATGGTTGGGCTTTGAGATAATCATGCTAAGTGAAATAAGCCAGACAGAAAAAGTTGAAAATCACATGATATCACTTATATGTGGGATATAAACCTAAAAAGCAACAAAGGAACAGGACCAACAAATAGACTCATGAACAAAACTATAGACTGGTGGTTACCAGAGAGTAGGGGGTGGAGGAGAAGGGGCAAGGTAGATGGGGTAAAGGGGTCAAATATAGGAGAGTAGAAGCAGGGTGATGTGGGTAAAGGGGATCAAATATATGGTAGCTGAAGGAAATTGGACTTTGGGTGATAAACACACAACAGAATATACAGATGTCAAATGGTAATGTAAATCTGAAAATTATATTTGGATTATCCAATGTTATCTCAGTAAACATAATTTTAAAACAAATAATGCACGAAGGCAAAAAAAATAAACATGGAAAATCTATATAAAGAAAACTTTAGCATTTTATTTAAAGTCATAAAAGATTTGAATAAACAAAGGCATATACCTTCAATAAAAAAGAAAGGACTTTATGAGAGGAACTGAAAGCTGTAATGTCTCCTTGGAGCAGCAAATGAGAAAAAATGATTTTACATTAAAGAAAAAAGTACTTGTAGTTGTTTTTATATACACTTCTTTCTATCTTCATATCGAAATTATTCAATTTTTTAAAAATGAATATTTTGACAGTTTTCCACAGCTGCAAATTCTGCATTCTGCTATGCTAACATGGATTAGCTAATCAGTACAGAGTGTAGCTTAAGTTCTCTAAAACAGTAGAAAATTATGTATTAACTTTACCTAATTGAGAAGTAAGAACTTCATAACACAGGTTAATTATGGAAACTATTTAAATAAGACACTTCTCTGTGAAAACGTTGTCAACCTGGTGTATTTTTTTTATTTGGAGAAGTGATGTGAATTTGAGTAGGGCTTTGAGAAAAATGAATTATGTTTTCCTTGTCCGAATATAGGCTTTTCATTTTTTAAAACATCCTGCACAGGGAAAAATAATTCTAGTTGATAGACATGGAAATGTAGGCCTAAGAAGGGACAATATAATGTAGAAGCTAAAAATATGTGTTTGAACTCTAATAAAAAAAAAAAAAGAAAACTGAATTGGAGGCTCAAACTTAACTAGCTCTGTGACTGTAGGCAAGAATTTTCTACTCTTTAAGCCCATTTTTCTCATTTATTTGGGCACACATGTAGTTTTTAAATTTATATATTGTATACTAAAGGAATTTTCTGTTTGTATGTTTTTAATTATATCTATATTCCTTAGTATAGTGCTTAGAACATACTAAACCTTATAAGTGGTGGATAACCAAATAGATATTCATTTTTTTCCAATAGTCATCACCATCTTTCACACATTTACCCTTATTTAACAACCTTAAACCCTTAGGATGATCTCTCTGGAATTGAGACCAGTTATATCAATTAATTTTTAGGAATCCACTCTAATTACTCAGACAGATTATTTACTTCCTCCTCTGTTAACTGCTAGAATCTCATACCAATGAATATCTCTATTACAAATTTTATTTACATTACATTACATATTTAAATTTTTATATCTTTCTGTCTTAAATGATTATGAACTTCATTCCAACTGGAAACTCAGCTCTGTATCTCTAGGGCTGAGAAGAATGAGTGTGCATTGAAGACATTCAATAAATGTTTGTTGAATGAATGACTTATGGATGTCAGCAGTTTGTTTTTGTTTTTTTTTTGTTTTTGTTTTTTTTTTGCAGTGACGTTAATGAGAACAATGACACTGAGCAAGGCACAGGGCTAGGTTCTTCATAGAGAACTTGTGGAATTCATCAATATGCCAGAAGTAGTGCAAGGCATTGGAATCTCAAAGAGCATTGTGAGAGCTTTACAGTTAAAAAATGCAAATTTTCTACCTAAAAAGGCAAAGCGTAGAAATTGTATCACTCTGCTCACGGACGCAACTTCGGTGTCCCAGCTATTTCCACACATTTTTCAGCCATAAAGGATCGTAGATGGGTCTACTGTGTACTGCCAAATATGTATAGTTTAAATAGGATCAAATTCATTTGTGCAAAGGCTGAAGAATATCTTCATATATCCATTTATTTTTGAACAAACACACTATCACTTGCAGTGAGATGTTAAATATTTTGAGCCCATTAACCCCTCCTTGTGAATATCTAAAGCTAAGAGTACTGTAAGGAACTGAATCCAAAAGTGTTTTCTATGAATTGTTTGATAGGTAATATAACCTCAGACTCTATTTTCTTAAAACAATTTATGATGAACACTTTGCCATGACCCTTACTTGAAGAGACTCAGCTGCAAAGAGATAAGTATGCTAATGAAGTTGTTCATGAATTGTGCATCTCACAAATGTGATAAATGTATGTGACATTTGAAAAGTTTGAGTGAACTTGACATACAGAAATTGTACGTGTACTTTTCATTACAGCACACATTGTGAAAGTCAATAAGTTCACAGATTAAGCAAAAGAAAGTCCTAACAAAAACATATTGGAAATATATTGTTGAATTTAAATGGATACGCTTTCATGTGTTGTCATAAATTAGGTTTGGTATGTCTAAGTTTGAGATACTGTGAATAATCAAAAAATAATTAGTTAAAGATTTTGGAAATATTTTTGTACATATAAAATAAGCTTTTTTAATATTTATTTTCAGAATCATGGAGCACCTATGGTTTGCTTTAATAAATACTAATACTTCAGCATTATAACTAAATCTTGCAAATATCTCAAGATTTAATTTGATTATAATCTTGAGGTCACCTTTATTTCCAAATAATTTTGTGTGTGCATGTTCTTGACAGATTTAATTGGAGAATGGACCTTTCCTGCATGCAAAAAATGATGTAAGAATAAATTAAATTAGCTTCCTTATAATTGTTATTATATAATTGTGACATATTTAGATAACAGTTTCCTTATAACTGTAATATAGTGACCACAAACAAAATCACTAAGATAATTTCTGTAATTGTTCCCTTGTGATAGGTGTCACCTACAAACATTTAAAATATAGATCACTTGTTAATTTCCAAATCATAGCACAACTTTGCTAATATGACTAATACTGTTCGATATGAAGATCCTAGTCTTATTTTTATGCCACCCACTGTACAAAGGTAGATCGACTAAAACACAACCTAATGATACTAGGTAGAAGCAAAGTTTAAATATGAATTGTTGTGAATGTGTTATAAACACCGCCTTACACTCAGGTCTCTCTATCTATATACACACATGTATAAACCTTTATAAAATACTGGCTAGAAATAAATTATCTCATTTGAGTAACATTTCAGTTTAAACAGCAAAGTACATTTAAAGAAACTTCCGCACAAAGTTTCTAGTAGATGTTTTCAGTTACTCATTCTAAGTGTGATTTTCACACAGTTTGGAAAACTCAAGAGTGTTTGCCTGCTCCATTAACAGATGGAGTGTTATTGATCCAATACTTGCAGATTACAGAGAAGCTCATTTCCACTCTTAGATTTTTTTATCATTTCATTGCTTCTAATCCAACAATGGATTGGAAAACATGCCTATGCATGCAAAGCTCATTCAAGATGAATACATTTCGATTTCTTACAAATTCCTTGATTTTCACTTATTTTCAGACAACTTACAGAAATCAAAGCCTGGAGCACATTACATTTAAAATCCTAATTATAGATGCAAGTATGATTTAAAAAAAAGAAGCCACTTACATATGAACCAAATAGCAATCTTTTGTGTTGGATCAAGATTCACTAGAGGTCTAAAATTATGGACTTTGGGGTTCATGTGGAAGTGAAAGTAGTTATTTTTAGTCCTTGGGCTCTGAATAAAGCCCAAGAATAAAGGTGGGCTTTATTAGAATAAACATACTAATGTTTATTCTAATAAACATTAGCATAAAGGTGGTTACATGCATCCAATGTTGGGTAAATAATTTATTGTTTTCAAGCTGAAACAAAGGAGGTTATAGCATGTCAAGAATAGACAGTGAGTTTAGTTTTTTCTTTAACTAAAACTGATTGACCCTAAACTGCTAACCCTGAGAGACAGAACAAAATAGTCTGAAAGCTATTTGCAGAGCCTGAAATACAAATGGAAGCTTTCTAATGCAGTTGAACCTCAAAAGCACAAAGTTAAAATAGATCCCAAGTCCAGTTTTCAACAGTGATGATAATTTGCAAGTTGTTTATAAAGATAAAAGACTGTAAAATTTTTTGGTCACTAAAGATTCTAATAAATATACCTTGTTTAACTGAACTTTACTCTCTAGGAATATCAAATATAATCCATAAATTTAAATTGATATGAAAATTTGAACAGAGCAGAAAATATTTACATCAAATAGGGAAAATTGTCAAGTGAAACAAAACAATTGATCTGTGCTGGCTGGCTACAACCTTTATTTAGAATACAAAATCTGATCTTTGCTTACCTTCCTTTAGAAAAGGTCTCAAAGTAAATTCTTTCAATATCTTTACTTATGTAGCTGCATATGACCTTATAGGAGAAAATTTACTTTACGTGTATTAATGAATAGTGAAAAATTATTTCCAAAGCAATCTTCTGGAAATCAGATGCTTGATAAAACATTTGTTTTTCAGTGCAAAATGCTTTCTCAAATAGGTAGGAATGATTTAATCACTCCATAAATCATATGAGGACATTGATTGTCAGCTGTATAACATAAGCTACAAAAAAGGCAAAAAGGAAACGTCTTTTCATGAAAAGATCCTAGGATTTAAATTTCTTGCACTTTGAATCCTTCATATGTATTAACCTACTTAATCCTCACAAAACGCTATTCATCAGGTACTACTATCATTATCTTCATTTTCATATATGAAATTCAATCACAGAAGTTTAAGTTACGTAAGATTTTATGATTAATTCATGGTGAAGCTGGGCATTAAACCTTAGCAGTTTCAAACAAGAGATAGGGTGCAGAACTAATACTTTGTGTTGTCTCCCATGCACACATAGTGTAGATTTTCCACCCCCAATGTTTGTTTCTTATCCTGGTGGTTACATGAGAACATTTTTCTTTTTTTTGTTTTGTTTTGTTTTGTTTTTTGTTTTTTGTTTGTTTGTTTGCTAAGTCCCTCTAAATGCCTAGACATAAACTCACATTGTTAAGTTTTACTTGGTCTAACCCAGTTACTCTCAACTTTAAACATGCATTAGAATAACTCAAAAGCCTATTAAAACATTCTTTGTTGAAGCCCATTCCCAAAGTTTTTGATTCAGTTGGTCTAAAATGGAACCTGAGGATGTGCATTTAGAACAGGTTCTCAATGCTGCTACTGCTGTGGCTGCTGGTACTGGAACAACAGTTTGAGAAACATTGGTCTACTAACCCCATCCATTGCCATTAATAAATACAATATTTTGTGAAAGTGCATAATAAGGGTAAATTGTAACTTTTAGCTCCAGAACTTGTCAGGACATATTTATAAATCAAAGCCAATAATTTTCCTTACTGATTTATTCTTCTTCACTGACAGACAATGTGTATCAGGAGTGAGTGGTGATACTGGTATATCAACAAATACATAAGACTTGGCAGAACCATGGTGGAGTGAGAGATCTCCCCAGATCTCTCCCCTTGAAACAACAATAAGCTGAACATCTAAAATGCAATAAAAAACACCCAAACTTCACACCAGCATATCTGAGCGTGGGATCTGCACATAAGAGCTACCACAGGTCAGAACCCCTGGTGTCAGGCAGTGGACTGGGAGGAACAAAGAAGCTGCCTCTCATAGCCACTGGAGCTCCCTGCAGGAGGAGGAGGGGAGAAGGAGCGATGAGTTCCCTGAACAGCCCTGACTGGGGTTACCGTGAGCAACCTGTGCTGAGAGGAAGGGACCAATCTTCAAGGAGGAAGACAGAGAAGCAGGACAAGACCACAGAGAAACAACAGTTCATTTTTATCAGCCCCGGTTGCAGAACTGAAGCTGAGCTGCAGCCCTCAACTACCAACTCAGAAGGCATTTCCCCCATACCCTCCGAGACCGATCACCGCGGAGCGCCAGGGGAATCTTAGAAAATGCTGCCGAGACTGTCACTGACACTGACAGGAACTGAAACTGAGGATAGTGAGTGTGATTAAATATCTGAAAGAAAAATTTTTAAAAAGGCATTTTAAAGCTTTATGTAAAGCAGGGATCCAAGAGGTTTATAAATCACCTAGTAGAAATCCAAAGAAAAGTGCCTTCTTTGAAACAGACTAAAGGGAAACATTTATATAATAAACTTTCTCCATAGAAAAATAACAGAATACACTTCCATCAATGCCCAGGTGGAGAAATAGTCCATTAAACACCATGAACAACCAAGGTGACAAGGCATCACAGGAAGAAAGAGAAACATCTCCAGAAAATAAGCTTACAGACATGGAATATGCCACTTAAATTACAGAGAATTCAGAATGGTATTTCTGAAAAAAACTCAATGAGTTCTGAAATGAGTCATGTCAACAATTTCAGGAATTGATAAAACAACTGGACAAGCAGAGCAAAAGTATTGAAATCCTCAAGAAGAACAGAATAGATATTCTTGAGATGAAGAACACAATGCAAGAGTTGGAAAATGAAATACCAAGCCTGGGAAATAGAGTGGACCAAATGGAAGAAAGAATCAGTGATATCAAAGACAGAAATCTAGAAATAAACCAGAAAGAAGAAGAGAGAAACAGAAGAATGAAAAATAATGAAAGAGAAATACAAAAACTAGCCAATACCATCAGGAGAGGAAACATAAGAATAATTGGCATTATTGAAGGTGAAGAAAAGGAACAGGGTCTAGAAAGCATTTTCAAACAAATAGTGGACAAGAATTTCCCAAATCTAAGGAATGAGCTAGAGCTTGGAATTTAAGAAGTCAACAGAACACACAACTATCTCAACCCAAAAAGGCCTTCTCCAAGATACATTGTATTAAATTATGAAAAATTAACAATGAAGATAGAATTCTCAAGGCAGCCAGGAAGAAAAAAAAATGGTAACTTATAGAGGTAACCCCATTAAATGATTGTCAGACTTCTCAGCTCAAACTTTACAAGCCAGAAAGGAATATAATCAAATATTTAAACTACTAAGAGAAAATAACTACCAGCCTATAATAATATATCCAGCTAAGCAATCCTTTAGATTTGAAGGAGAAATTAAGACTCATCCAGACATTAAAAAAAAAAAAAATGAAGGAATTCTCCACTACGAGATTACACTACAGAAAATTCTGAAAGGGGTCAGCTCACCTAAAACAAAATGATAAAAAAAAAAAAAAAAAACATAATTAGAAGCAAAGTGACTATCAGGCAAATAGAAGCAGAGGAGTATAACCCTTACTTAGAACAGGATATTATAAGCTTAAATAATAAGAAGAGAATTGCTATAACAACATGGTAATGAATGTTCAGCATACATAGGAACAAATTGAGATAAAAATGACTGAAAAGGGGAAAATTCAAAGATCCAAATTCACAAAGGGAAATGGAGATAAGCACATGCAGAAGAAAAGGATGTCTGTATAGATATAATTATCCTTTTCATATTTGTAATAGTAGCCACACACCAAAAATTCAGAACTAAAGTATATAACATAAAATAAGAAGAACCAGAAGCAAAATCCACAAATGCCAACCAAAATTAAAAAGAAAAAAAAAAAACAGAAACACAAGGACAAAGAAAGAAACACTGAGATACCAGAAAGCAAAAGGTAAAATGGCTGTAAGAAAACCTCATATTTAAATAATCACCATAAATGTAAATGGACTGAACTCACCAATAAAAAGGTACAGAGTTGAAGAATGGATCAAAAAAAAATCCATATGCTGCCTCTAGGGGACACATCTCAGTTCCAAAGACAAATATAGTTGCAAAGTGAAAGGGTGGAAAGTAATATTTCAAGTAAATGGTATTAGAGAAAAGTGGGAGTAAAGGTAATGATATCAGATGAACTAGACTTCAAAATAAAAAAAAGGAAAAGAAAGATACTGACGGACACTTCATAATGATAAATGTAATCATGCATCAAGAAGACATAACACTTCTTAATATCTATTCTCCCAAACAAGAAGCCCCGAAATATGTAAAGCAATTACTGACAGCACTAAAGGGAGAAACAGACTAAAACTCTATTGTAGTAGGGACCTAAATGCCCCACTATCTGATATGAACAGATCATCCAAACAGAAAATCAATAAGGAAATAACATCCTTAAAGGACACATTATACCAACTGGACATAATTGACATTTACACAGCTTTCCATCCCAAAACAGCTGCTTATACATTCTTCTCTAGTACACATGGAACATTCTCAAGAATCAACTACACATTGGGACACAGAGTTGGCCTGAACAAATATAAGAGGATTGAAACTATACCAACCATATTCTCTGATCATAATGCTTTGAAACTAGAGATCAACTGCAAAAAGAAAGCAGGAAGATCCACAAAGACATAGAGATTAAACAACATGCTATTGAAGAATAATTGGGTCAGAGAAGGAATAAAAAGAGAGACCAAGACATACACAGAATAGAATTACAATGATAGTACAACATATCAAAACTTTTGGGACACAGCAAAAACAGTCATAAGAGGAAAGTTCATATCATTACAGGCCTACCTCCAAACACAAGAACAAGCCCAAATAATCTAACCTTCATCTTAAAAAAGAAAAAAAAAAACAGAAAAGGAAGAATAAATAAAGCCTAAAGTTAGCAGAAGAAAAGAAATAATCAAAATTAGAGCAGAAATAAATGAAACTAAAAACAAAAAAAATGTAGAAAATATAAAGGCAACAAAGAGCTGGTTCTTTGAGAAGATTAATAAAATTGACAAAACCCTGGCTAGACTCACTAAAGAAAAGAGAGAAAAGATACAAATAAACAAAATCAGGGATTAAAGAAGGGGAATTATGACCAACACTGGAGAAATACAAAAAATCAACAAGAATAATATGAAAAAGTATATAACACCAAATTTAATAACGTAGAAGAAATGGATCTGTACTTAGACTGAATTAAGAAGAACTGTAAAATTTAAATAGACTGATCAGCAATATGGAAATTGAAACAATCATCAAATCCTACCAAAAAGTAAAAGTCCAGACCAGATGTCTTCACCAGTGAATTCTTCAAAGAAGATTTAATACCTATTCTTTTCAAAGCCATCCAAAAAATCAAAGAGGTGGCAAAACTTTCCAATATGAGGCCAATATTACTGTGATACGAAATCCTGGTAAAGATAACATAAAAAAAGAAAACTACGGAATGATATTGCTCATGAATATAGATGAAAAATCCTAAATAAGATACTAGCGAACCAAATACAGCAACATATTAAAAATTTTTACACCTCTATCAAGTGGGCTTCATCCTAGAGGCACAGCGATGGTTCAACATAAGCAAATTGATTAATGTGATACAGCACGTAAACAAATTTAAAAAATAAGAATCATATGATCATATCAATAGATGCATAAAAAGCCTTCAACAAGATACAGCATCCATTTATGATCAAAACACTTAACAAAATTGGTATAGAAGGAAAGTACCTTAACATAATAAAGACCCTATATGACAAACCCTCAGCCAACTTTATACTTAATGGTGAAAAACCAAAAACCTTCCCTCTAAGATCAGAAATGAGGCAAGGCTGTCCACTATTACCACTGTTATTTAATATAACATTAGAGGTTCTAGCAAATGCAATCAGGCTAGAGAAAGATATAAAAGACATCCAAATAGGAAATAAAGAAGTCAAACTGTCACTATTTGTGGATGACATGATTCTCTATATAGAAAACCCTAAAGACTCCACAGGAACACTACTAGAAACAATAAGCAAATATAGTAAAGTCTCTGGATACAAAATCAATGTTCAAAAATTCATAGCTTTCCTATACTCTAATAATGAAGTGTCAGAAAAAGAAGTAGAAAAATAATTCCTTTTGCAATTGCAATGAAAAGAATAAAATACCTAGGAATAAATTTAATGAAACATGTGAAGGACTCACATAATGAAAATTACAAGACCCTATTAAAATGAATCGAAGAAGATACAAAGAAATGGAAAAATATTCTGTGTTCTTGGATTGGAAGAATCAACTTGGCTAAAACGACTTCATTACTTAAAGCATTATACAGATTTAATGCAATCCCCATCAAAGTCTCATCGGCATTTTTTAAAGAAATAAAACAAAAAATCATCAGATTTATAAGGAAGCACAAAAGACGCCGAATTGTCAAAGCCATCCTGAGAAAAAAGAATGAGGCTGGAGGCATCACTCTGCCCGACTTCAAATTATACTACAAAGGGACAGTAATGAAAATAGCATGGTATTGGCAAAAAAACAGACACACGAACCAGTGGAAAAGAATTGAGAGTCCAGAAGTAAACTCATATTGATATGGGCAAATAATTTTCCATAAAAAAAAAAAAAACATACAGTAGAGAAAGGAAAGCCTCCTCAATAAATGGTGCCGCAAAAAACTAGAAAGCCACCTGAAAAAGAATGAAACTATATTGATATGTAGTTTCATATCACACCCAAAATTAACTCATAATGGATTAAGGACCTGAATATAAGACCTGAAGAAATAAAATGCTAGAAGAAAACATAGGAACTAAACTCAAGAGCCTTGGACTTAAAAAGGATTTTATGATTTTGACCTCAAAAGCAAGGGATATAAAAGCTAAAATAAATGAATGGGACTACATCAAACTAAAAACCTTCTGCTCAGCAAAAGAAATCATCAACAAGGTAAAGAAATAACCATCTGAATGGAAAAATATATTTGCAAGCAACACTTCCAATAAGAGCCTAATATCCAAACTATTCAAAGAACTTATATAACTCAACAACAACAAAAAACAAATGATCCAGTCAAAAAATGGGCAGAGAACCTGAACAGACACTTCTCCTTAGAGGACATACAAATGGCCAACAAATATATGAAAAGATGCACAACATCGCTAGCTATTAGAAAAAATGCAAATCAAAACCACAATGAGATACCATCTCACACCTCTTAGAATAGCTATAATCAACAGGACAAGTAATAACAAATGTTGGAGAGGATACCAAGAAAAAGGAACCCTCATACACTGCTGGTAGGACTGCAAACTGGTACAGCCACTATGGAAAACCGTATGGAGGTTCATCAAAAAACTAAGAATTGATCTACCATATGATCCAGCAACTCCTCTACTGGGTACTTACCACAAAGACTTGAAAACCCATATTCAAAAAGATATTTGCACATGGTTGTTCATAGCACACCATAGGACATGGAAGCAAATGAAATGTCCTACAATAGATGATTGACCAAAGAAACAGAGGTATATATATACAATGGAATATTACTCAGCCATAAGAAGAGATGAAATACTGCCATTTGTGATACCATGGATGGACCTCAAGATAATCACGCTAAGTGAAATAAGACAGACAGAAAAAGTTGAAACTCACATGATATCATTTATATGTGGGATATAAACCTAAAAGCAACAAACGAACAGGACAAACAAACAGAGACTCATGGACATGGACTACAGACTAGTGGTTACTAGTGGGGTCGAGGAGGAGGAAGGAGGTAGACGAGATAAAGGTGGTCAAATACAGAGGTGTGAGGGAGGGTGATGTGGATAAAGGGGATCAAATACATGGTAGCTGAAGGAAACTGGACTTTGGGTGATAAACACACAATAGGATATACAGATGTCAAATGATAATATACACCTGAAAGTTATGTAATTGTATTAACCAGTGCTACTCCAATAAACTTAATATAAATAAGTAAGTAAGTAAATAAATAAATAAATAAATAAATAAAAGAAACACATAGGAGCCAAAATTAAAATACCAGCAATTCCACATCTTATCTCTTCTTATGACATTTGTAACATTTACATTCCAGAAGTGTTTGTGTGTGTGTGTGTGTGTGTGTGTTCTTGTTAAGAGTGAAGTTGACCCATGATATCAAAAAATAAATTCCTTCGTCAAAACTGATAAAGTATTCATTCGAAAAGTATCTATTTGATTTCTCCATTTCTCTTGTTTATTATGTCTCATTAAACTGAATATTAATTATTCAAGAAATTTAGCTGACCCTAACTGTTAAATATTTAGCAGGCAATTAGGCAATTAGCAGATGGTAGTGATTTCACTGTAACTATATTAATAGGGCATTTAAAAAATCTATAATTATATACTTTAAATTGTAAATAGTAAAACATTAGTTATGGCATATATTACAATTAATGTGTGCCAGATAATGCTACATATTTGAATGCCTGTTATTCATGGAACACTGAATTAAGCCAGGAGGCATACAAAAGAAATGAAAAATAAGATACTTATCCACAATTGATTTAAGTTATAGATGTAATAGCGTAATCAAGCCAAATAATTTAGAAAAAAACAAATTCAACATGTTTGAGAGAATGTGTACTAAAGCTTGGGGATGGGTAACAGGAGATTTACCAGGGAAGGCTTTATAAAGGAGGTGGTTTCGAAATCAGGTTTTTAAGAAAGGCATTGATTGATTAACAAGGAAAAGGACCCTTTGAATAAAATATCTGATATCTATAGATAGGTAGATAAAGATATAGATGTAGATATCACAGCTAACATAGGCAGCTAGCACAAGACTGAGCATATTCTAGGAAATTTTAAAAGAGGATAAAGGAAAGAACAGGTCACGAATGAGATCAAGACTGAACAAACATCTAATAACTAACGTTTGAAAGGTATTTATGCCCTCCTAAGATGTCAAATTGTGAAGTTGATGATAATTTCATTAAAAATGTAGCATACCAGAATCATTTGTACAAAGTATTATTAAACTACTTAATTGAGGTATAATTAACATAGAAAAACTACACATATTTAAAGTTCACAATGTAAGTTGTGACATATGTATACAGGAAGCCATCACTATAATCAAGATAGTGAATATATAACCACACCCTCGTTTCCATTTGCCTCTTTGTAATCCCTCCCACCCACTCATCCTCACTCACTTCCCTCGGAAAAGCACTAATTGGCTTTTGTCAAAATAGTTGTTTTGATTTTCTAGAGTTTTACATAAATCTATTTATACTGTATGTACACTTTTGTCTGGCTTATTTTGCTCAGGATAATTATTCTGAAATTCATATACTTTGTTGCATGTATCAATGAGGCTTTAGTTTTCATTGAGGAATAAGTCTATTATATTGATTTACCAAAATTTGATTATCCATTTTCCCATTGATGGACATTTGGCACACTTCTAGACTTTGTTTATAATAAATAAAGCTACTATGAACATGTCCACACAAGACTTTTTATGGACCTATAGTTTTATTTCTCTTGGGCAATTAAGAGTAGAACGGCTGGGTCATATAATAGGAGTATGTTTTACCTTTTAAAAACCTGCCAAACTGTTTTCCAATATGTGTTTTCAATTTTACATTACCACCAGTAATATATGAAAGTTTCAGTTGCTTCACATCCTCACTAATGCTTGGTATGTAGAGATTTTAATTTCAAGAATTCGAAATGGTGCCTTATTTTGCATTTATCATGACTAGGAATGTGTATATCTTAATGTGCTTGTTTGACACACATATACATCTTTTTCAAAGTGTCTGTTCACATTGTTTTGACCATTTTAAATTAGATTGCTTTTTTCCAATTACTGAATTTTGAGAATTTTTAAAAAATATATTGTGTATACAAGTCCTTTATCACATGATACTTACAAATAAATTTTGGTGGTTTGCTTTTTCATCCTCTTATGAGTGTCTTTTTAGACAAATACCATATGATTTTACTTATATGTGGAATCTAAGAAACAAAATAAACAAAATGAAAACAGACTCATAGATACAGAGAACAAAGTGGTGATTGCCAGATGGGAAGAGGGTTAGGGGGCTGGGTGAAAAAGAGGAAGAGATTAAGAAGTACAAATTGGTAGTTACAAAATAGTCACATGGATGTGAAGTACAGCATAGGGAATATAGTCAACAATATTATAATAACCATATATAGTGCCAGGTGGGTACTAGAATAATTGGGGGGATCACTATGCTCTACACCAAGAACTAATATAAAATAGTATTGATTATCAACTCTAATTGAAAAATAAAAATAAAAAATAAAACACACAAAGTGTATTTTTAAAAGCAGAAATGTTTAATTTTGATGAAGTACAATTAATCTTTTTTTTGGTGTTACATATAAAAAATTATTGTATAAGCCAAAGTTGGAAATATCTTCTCACATATTTTCTTCTGGAAGGTTTGTAGCTGTAGGCTTTACTTTTAGCTTGATAATCCATTTTGAATTAATTTTTGTATATTGATATATGATGTGAGATATAAATTTGAGGTTAATTCTTTCATATGTGGATATCCAAATATTCCAGCACCATGTATTGACAAGATAGTAATTTCTCCACTGAATTGCTTTTGTGCCTTTGGTAAAAATCAGTTTTTTATATATATGTGAGTTTATTAACAGACTCTGTATTCTATACTATGATCTATTTGTCTATTTTCCCCCAAATCACACTGTATTGATTACTGTAGCATTTTTGCCTTGAAGTCAGATATTGTAAATTTTCAACACTGTTTTTTTCAAAGTGTTTATACTCTACTAGCTGCTTAGCATTCTCACATGAATTTTAGAATCAGCTTGTCAATTTCTACAAAAAAAAAAAAAAAAGCTTACAGAATTTTGATTGGGATTTGAGAGAAACTGTAAATCATTTGGGAGAAAATTGACATCTTAACAATACTGAGAATTTCAATCTATGATTGGTATTTTGGTTAATCTTTTCTAGGATATAGAAATGCAATTGGCATCTGAATATTGATATTGTGCCCTACAGCCTTGATAAAGTAATGTGTTACTTCTAGCAGGATTCTTTTTTATAGGACAATCATGTAATCTGTGAAAAAAAGACAGTTTTACTTCTTTCTAACATTATTTATTTTTCTTACCTTAAGCGTTGGCTAATAGCTTCAGCATATTTTGAATAGAATTGATGAGAAGGGACATTCTTGCCTTGTTTCTGATCCTAGAGAGGAATCATCCAGTCTTTCATCATTTTGTATGACGTTAGCCATATGTTTTCATGGATCTCCTTTATTAAGTTGCAAAATTTCTATTCTTTTCCTAGTCTATTGATAATTTTTATACCAAATCAATGTTAGATTTCATAATATTTTTTCTGTATCAATTGAGATGTTCATGTTTCTCCTTTTTAAAAGTCTGCTAATATCATGAATTGCATTGATTGATTTTAAATGTTTAAAGCAGTTAGCATTCTAGAGATTAAACCCCACTTGTTCATGAGATATTATCCTTTTACTACATTGTTGGATTTGATTTACTGAACTTTTGTCAAGAATTTTACATCTATATTCATGAAGGATATTGGTGTGCAAGTTTTCTTGTTGTCCAATATCTGTTTCTGGTGTTGATATTGGAGTAATTCCAGCTTCAGAGAATGAGTTGGATTATATTCTCTCCTCTTCAATTTTCTCAACATTTGTATAGAATTGGTCTTTGTTTAGTTCTTAAATGTTGAGCAGAATTCCAAGTGAAGCCATCCAAGAAGCCTGGAGTATATTTTTTAAAGAGATTTTTTTTAACTATAAATTCAATTTTTATTTTACTGATACAGAGGTATTCAGGTTTTCTATTTCTTTCTGAGTGAGTGGTTGTATTTCTTGTCCAAGTAATTTATATATTTCATCAGAGTTGTTAGATATAGGTACAAATATTAATTTTACCCTTTTATACTTTAAATATCTATAGAACCTATAGTGATGTTATCTCTTTATATCCTGACATTAGGAAATTCTGTCTTCTTTTTTTTTCTGATCAATCTGGTTAGAGTTTTATCACCTTTATTAATCTTCTCAAAGAACTAGCTTTTTGTTTCATTTATTTTCTCCCTTGTTTTTCTGTTTTTTTTTTTTAATTTCATTGGTTTGTTCTCTAATTTTTATAATTCTCTTCCTTCTGCTTACTTTTTTCTATCTCACTAATTTCTTAATGTGGGAACTTAAAGAACTTTTTCTTCTAATGTAAGAATTTTATGCTGTCAATTTTTCTTTAACACTGCTCTGGAACTTAATCCCTTTACTATGGCCTCCCTGGACTCATAGTTCCTGAAGAGTCAGCTTCAAAGGTCTACTGTGCTTTACCTGGGTACCCTCTCCCTAGGCTACAGCCTAGAAATGCTATCCAGGCAGTAAACTAAAATATTAATAGGGATTATCTTGTTTGTTTTCCATCTCTTAGTATCACTATCCTTGTAACTGTATGTATAATATATTGAAAAACATTGTTTCATACATTGTTGTTTGGTTTCTTTGTTGTTTCATGTGGAGGATAAACTCTCTGACTGTTAATTTATCGTGGGCAGAGGCAGAAGTCCTAAGAAATTTTATTAGTTGTTTTTATTTAAATATAATTATTACCTTAAGTATTTGGGTTTCTAAAAAATTAAAAATAGAACATTCTTAGTAACACATTCCATGATGTTGAATCATCTAAATTATATCTTGAAGATTTTAATTACTAATACCTTAGTTTCTCAAATGAAGTCTTTCTATTAAAGAAATGTCCCTAAAGGAAGATTAAAATTTATTTTGAATAGAAGTCTCAGCATGTGTACTAATGTCAGGTACATACAATATGGGCAGTTTGAGATGTTTTAATAATTAAATTCTTAAAAAATCTTGATCAAAAGCTGTCAGGACACAAAATAAAATGATGAGATTGATTTTTTCAGAATAACAATTATTAATTTTTACACAATAAATTTTATATTCTCAAGTAGCAAAGAACATATGGAAACTTTGCAGGTAGTCTAAAGGAAGACTTTTATGAGTTCTTTCTAATAAACCCACTTCAAGTTTCAGAATATAGCTCAGTATGAAGTCACTTAGATGCCCCAGGAGAGGTAACAATGAGAAATTTTGAGGACAATTGAGCACTGCAAAACTGTATAATGGATCAACGTAAGGTTATCTTCTACAGTTGCTTTTGAAATTAAGTAATTCAAGCATTCAAAATGTTCAAGGGCTTCCAAATTCATTCTTTGATCCTCTAATGTAAGATTTTCAGTTCTAATGCTAATATCTCTATTTCTACACTATAATAATTTCCTTCGGATATGGCCATTGAATGAATGTAATTATGAGCTTAAGATATATGGAATATACATGTTCTAGTTCTTCAGACCATTAAAAACAAATACCTAAGAAAACTGATGAGGGATTTCGTAAAGAAATGTTTTATAATTTTTCATTGCATTACATTTCAAATAATGAGAAAAAGACATGACATTTCTAATAATTTCCACAAATTTGTATTTTTCAAGGAGATTCTGACTTTTCATATATTGATATAGGTAACAGTAACTTTATTAAACATGCAAAAGATAGATAAAAGTGTAGATGTTTTGGGGTAGTCTTCCTGGGGGAAAATGGGAATAGAAAATTAAAAATTCCCAAGTGGCGGAGGGAGGAAAAAATGACGTAGAAGATAGAGTCTCTGTTCATCCCGCTGGTGCCCAAATCAAAGTTGTGGCGGAAACAAGGAGCAGCATCAAGGAAAAATAGTCTGGGATGAATAAGCCATACAACTAGGGAGCAATCCAAGAAAGCACCCTGCAATGGTGGAGGGTAGGATGGGACACCAACACCGGGCTGTCCCGGTGCAAGCAGCTGAGTGAGAACGAGGCTATGGCAGCAGCAGCGGCAGAGCCTCTTAAAGGGGCTGCATCCCTGAGCAGATTTTCACTGTGACCCACCTGCCTGCCCCAAGCACCATTGCCATTTTGCTGCATGCATGAGGCACCAGGGACATTGTCTGAGTGAGGGTCAAGGTGAGACTCAAACTGTACAGAAGTGCCAGCAGTATCCATTGTTCCCTGTTGAGCCCTCCTCCCTCCCAGTGCTCAGACACAGCACCACCATAGCCAAGAGGTCATCAAACTTGATAACAGAGGTCGCTCCACCCAGAAGATTCCCTGAAACCCTGCCTCCCTCAACTCACAGCCCCACAATCCACATCTAGGTATATCCTCAGCAAGTCAGGTGCTCTTTGCTGAGCAGCGCCTAGACTCACATTGGCA
>CM053505.1:50476728-50657792 GCA_028627145.1 Eidolon dupreanum | reverse complement strand
GAGCCCTCCTCCCTCCCAGTGCTCAGACACAGCACCACCATAGCCAAGAGGTCATCAAACTTGATAACAGAGGTCGCTCCACCCAGAAGATTCCCTGAAACCCTGCCTCCCTCAACTCACAGCCCCACAATCCACATCTAGGTATATCCTCAGCAAGTCAGGTGCTCTTTGCTGAGCAGCGCCTAGACTCACATTGGCATCAATTGACTTTGGTTTCTGGTGTAGACTTTTGAAGCAACTATAAGCACAGCATCTGTGGATTGCTGCTGAATCTTAGCAGGTGGCACCAGAGGGGTAGAGGCTTGGGCTAAGTTTGACCTTCAGCTGAAGTCGTCTCAGGACTGTGCCACTAGACACCTACTTCACAAATCCACACTAATAAGACCAGGAGTCTTAGGAGCTTTGTTTAGTACATAGAAACAGACACAGAAAGGCAGCCAAAATGGGAAGTCAAAGAAGCAGAAACCATATGACAGAACAGAACAGAGATCCAGACATAATGGAGTCAAGTAATTTATCAGATGCAGAGTTCAAAACTCTGGTTATAAAGATGCTCAATGAACTTTTGGGACGTGTAGATAAAATCAACAAAGAGATAAAAAAACATAAAATGGAAATGGAAATTATAAAAGGGAACCAGTCTGAAATGAAGAACACATTATCTGAGATGATACATATATTAAATGAAATAAAGAAAGGAATAAACAAAGTGAATAAAGAAAAGGATCAAAAACCCTATCTAGAGGATAAGAAAGCCAAGAACACACAATCAGATGGCTAGAGATAAGATGCCAAGACTATATAAATAATTTAAGGAACATATGGGACACTATTAAGGGCCCAAATATCAGCCTGATTGGCATAACTGAAGAAAATGATGTTGAACAGCTGTTTGAAGAAATAATGATAGAAGAGCTGTTTGAAAAAATAATGGAAAACTCCCCTAACTTGGTGAAAGAAATGGACATGGAAGCTTAGAGAATTCCAAAAATCAGGGATCCAAAGAGGCTTACACCAAGACACATCATAATTAAAATTCCAAATATTAAATACAATCAAAGAATATTAAAAGCAGTGAGAGAAAAACAGTTACTTATAAGGGAACACCCATAAGAATGGCAGCTGATTTCTCAAAAGAAACTATGCAGGATGGAAGGGCTTGGTAAAAAATGTTCAACAGGATCAAGACTCAGGATCTACGGCCAATAATAATTTATCCAGTAAAGCTATCATTTAGAGTTGAAGGACAGATAAAGAGCTTCCCAGACAAAAATAAACTAAAGGATTTTATCACCACCAAGGCAGTATTACAGGAAATATTTGCGGGACTTCTTTAAGGAAAAAAAATGTATCAAAAACAGGAATAAAGAATGGTAACAACGACATTCCTATAAATAAGTACCTTAAATGAAAAATAATTAAGTGTTCCAACCAAAAGATAGAGTGGCTGAGGGTTAAGAAAACAAGACCCCTACATTTGAAAAGGAAGGAGATGGAATATGATATTGCTTTGATTGAACTAGAAGGTATTTAAGTCAGACAGAGAAAGTTAAACACTATATGATTTTACTTATATGCAGAATCTAAAGAATAAAAAAATAATTAAAAACAGACTCACAAATATAGTGGACAATTTGGAGATGGACGGAGGGGAGGGAGCTTGGGGGAATGGGAGAATGGGGTGAAGGGTTAAAGAAGTACAAATTAATAGCTGATAGATGGTCATGGGAATGAGTAACATGACATATGGAATGCAATTAACATTAATACGTTGGCTAGGTGGAGGGTCGGGGGAGGGAGAGAGCAACTGGGGTGATCGTTTTATGAATTATATAGATGCCTAACCAATGTACCATATACTTGAAACTAATTAAAATAAATAAATTTAAAAAAATTTCTAAGTGGTAATCAGTCAGTGCTATCATTTTATTTTCCATTATATAATAATAAACATTTATCAAAAATAATTCAATATAACACGTTATAGAGTAAATATAATGAAGGCTACACAGTGCCTATATTCCTCATATTGGCAGATTCATATTTTCCAATTATGCCTCTAAAAATATCTGCTATATCCTGCATTTTTCTCTAGGTCCTTACTACTCCATGATCAAATGATGGAGTCTGTATTCCCTCTTCTCGAATCTGGGTAGGTCTTTATGACTATCTCCATTAACAGAGTAAAGCACAAATGATGCTGTATAAATTCCAATGTTAAGTTATAAAAATGCTGTCCACTTTCACCTATTTCACTCTTGGATCCTTTTTAGCTTGCCTCTGATTTATCTGAGGCTGCCATAGTAAGGAAGCCCAAACTACTCCACATGGAGAAAACCAAAATCTACATAAAGAGTTGCCCTACCAGTTTGCAGCTTTTTCAGTCACCTGCTGTTTCAGCTCTAGCCAACTTTTGACTTCAACCACATGAAAAATCCAAAAACAGAACTGCTGTGAGGTGTAAACAAATAATTGATGTTCTTTTAAGCCACTGAGTTTAGAAATTATGTTACATAGTAATAAATAATCAAAATAGTCAATCCTTTTATTTTAAAACATAGATATCTGAAGTGTATAGCATGTTTTGCTATCACCAGTTATTAACACTGTGGTATTAATTTGTCTGAGTAGCAGTTGTTTATAGAAAGAAGTAATGGAGGCAAGTTAGCTTTGATAGGGACATGGATCTCAGGAAAATTCTGGAGCAATGAGTGAAACTAATGTAAGATGGGCAACCAGGGTATAACTTGAGGGAAAGAGCTAGACTAATGGACATTCTGGAGGCCAAAATAAGCTTTGACTGGTGAATCAAGGTGTTATTAAAGTATAAGTCAGGGTTGTGCTGACTGTGGCGTTTGTCATAGCTGTGCAGCTGCCAGGGCACAGTTACAATCTGCCTTCTCTATAGCACAGGGAAGAAATTTGAAGGATATATAAAAAACTGTGAATTTTTTCTCTCATTTAACTAAAGTCATCATTTAAAATCAATTTTTCTGCTTAAATTAGAATGATGAATTTCCTACAACTTATTTGTTAAAGTATTGTTTTCCTTGATAATAGAATTATTTCATGTGGAGACTATCTTAATATAATTTTGATTGTACTAATGATTACTGCTCTTTGAAATTTGAAATTTATATAAATTTTGTGATAAAAGCAAGAGTTGTTGGTTCTTACTATTTCCTTTCTGTTTTTATTTATTTAAGATCATGGAAGGTATGATGTAAGAAAGGCTGAGTCATTACTTGTCAAATTCTGAGCCATACAATGTTACCAAGTTTGAGAGTGTCCAAGACCATCCCATTCCTAAAAACTCTGGTTACTCAGTTTCTATCCTTGCCTATTGGATATCCTTTCATTTCAAAGAATTGCAGTATGTTAATAATGGCACTCAAGGTGATGATGATAAATAATATTATTATAAACTACATTGTTATGTTTTCTATATTAGAAACTTTGCTCAGCAATAAATTACCTATAAACATTACTCAGGGTAGTCTATCTTCTTGTTACCTGAAGGCATTGAAAGAAAAGTAGAAGAATGTCACTGAGTTATTCCAATAACTCTACAGAGTGCTGTAAAACTCTAAAGCTATAAATGAAGGTAAATTTATCTGACCTATAAAATCAGATTGTTCACTCTATTGACACTGCAGAAGGGGATTGTCAAGTTGATTTATAAATACTGTGGACACTACCAAAGTAATGTACTGCCTTTCAGCAACAGGCTGTCAAGTTTGCAAAGAAGACCATGTGCATTGGGGTTGCCTCACATGTGACCTGAGTGCTCTAGCCAACAGGGCAGAGCAGGCATCAGTGACTTTAGCACAGCTTGTCAAAACCTTTGAATGTACTAGAAATATCATATTCTTACTCATCAAAAAAGTATATGAAGGTTAATTTTTAATTCTTCTATCTTTAATAAACCAGGATATTCCCTCTCTATGCTAGTCCCATCTTAAACCACCAGCTTAAAGCAGAAACACATTTATCATTGTTCTCAAAATAATTTTAATAAAGAAATACAGAAAATATGAGCAAGGATTAGATTATGACCAAAAACTACTCTCTGGAATGCTGACTGAATTTTATTTTTATCATAATTAATTTGTCTTGGATTAGCTATATGTGATTACAGCTCAGAAAAAAATTTAAATACACACACACACATATGTAATTGAATTTCTATAATTGAAACGAGGATGAATCTATATATTTAAAAGAAATGAATTTAACAGTTTTAGAAGCAGGGTGAATCTGATGAAGGGGTCTTAGAGTGTGAGAACAAGTCTCCTTTTCACAGAGACGCACATCTGTATTTCTAGTAAAATATCAGTGTCTAAAAGTTGAGGAGAATGTGCTAGACTCCAAGATAAGCCCCGGACATTCTCCTAGGGACTCATCAGACCACCTGTGAATGAATGAAAGCCAGGATTCAAGAACGAATCTGGAGATTTATTGCTTCTTTATTCATCTTATGGTGTAAAGTAAATGACAAATCCTACAGTAAATGACAATACTTTTTTTTTCTAGTCTTATAACAGTTTGAATACCAGCCTATTTAAATATTATAACAGTAAGGGAAAAATATTACAGCCTGATAGCTATTCTGATTAGTTTTTATAGAACATCATATTTTTAATCAAATTTATATAAGCCTTTATTTCCCTTTTAAAACAAAAGCTTTAATATTTTCTGTTCACATAGTACAGTGATAGAATTAAATAGAAAGGAGTAGGCTTTTTCCCCCTATGAAATCTTTATGAAGTATTTGTTTATTAGAGTGCGCTTGCTTGTTAATTGGTTAGTTTCTTGCTTAAGTAAGCAAATAACCTAGAAAGGATAGTGTCATTACTCAGCAACTAAATGAAGTAGCTATAAACATATCATCAATTTCAAGTTAATAGTCTTTCCCAGTGGTTTCAGTGAGAGGACAATATGGAACTAAGAAAGGAAACACAAACTATTTGACAGATCTAAAGGACATAACACCACTAAAACAGAACTGACACTACTGTTAAAATAAAATAACGTTAGTAAGCACACTTTTCATCATTTCAGTTTTACTATAGCTCTTCGATTTCAAGCTATTTTTTATAGCTTTCTGACTCTTTTGTCCTTAAAATGACAGTATTCTCCTCGCAATAGGTTTTACATGTATTGTTAATAGTATTGTTATTAATAGTATTGTAGTAGCAATTAGATTAGTATTGTTACCTTGGAAACAACTGTTTTAACTGATTTTCTTTGTCAAGAACTATTGTTATGGTTATTTATTTACATATGTGTGATATATGTTTGTACTAGGATAAGTAGAAACTTAATCTAATTAAATAAGATATAAAGACTTCATAAAGCCCTAAAACTATACTCGTCTCATGACCAAGTCCATTATTTCATATATTTTTTGCATCATACTTAACCCCTCTCAGCCTCAGTTTTGCCATCTGTAAAATATTGTTAAAAATAACTGTCTTTTCTGATTATTTTGAAGTATATGAAATAATAAATGGAATGTACATTGTAAATACTGAGTAAATGTTTATTTTTATTTTGTTGTTACTGTTGTTAGTGTTTTTCCTCATACATTTTTAATTCAGCCACCTCTCCATTTGGAGAATATTACATGTAATTCTAGAAAAATTTG
Organism: Eidolon dupreanum; assembly: GCA_028627145.1. Lineage (NCBI taxonomy): Eukaryota > Metazoa > Chordata > Mammalia > Chiroptera > Pteropodidae > Eidolon > Eidolon dupreanum. Next base: position 50,652,145 of record CM053505.1, on the reverse strand, counting down.
ATAGCAATTACCAAGGATCAAGTTAGTTATATTTAAGGTAATACCAAATATTTAGTATTATTTCTGGTAAATATGCATATTAAGTACATGTGTTAAGCATGTAAGATCAAATTGCTATAGTATGTAAGTGACTAAATAATCCATCAGGGGATGTCAATAGAAAGTTATGCAGGCATTAATTATAATTTAAATGGCTATATATCATCAAAGTATATGTGTTTCTCCTACAAAATCTTAAAATTGTATACTATATATACAATTAAATAAAAACTATATATGAACATAGTCAAAAACTGGAACATTAGAAAAACATGATGTTTGAATAATGAGTATAACAAAATTGTAAGTAAATTTTTTCTTTCATCCTAATATCTTCATATATTGTTATAATGAACTACATACAATGAATTAATGAATTTAAAAACGTGTAATGCCATTTACTTGCTAGTGATATGAGCAAGCTTAATGACTTATGGGTCATATATTCTCCATATGGTTAATCTGGTTAAAAATAACGTGTGTGTGTGTGTGTGTGTGTGTGTGTGTGTGTGTGTGTGTGTGTGTAGAGAGAGAGAGAGAGAGAGAGAGAGACAGAGAGAGACAGAGAGGGAGGGAGAGAGAGACAGATCTTTGTCTCTGTGTTAGGGATTCTATCAACAGGTGTAAAACTCAGAGGAGTATGAACCAGAACTTTTGTCTACTATAATGATTACTCATAATATTTTATTTTTCTTACTAGATAATTACCATCGACACATGCTACATTTGCGTACAGTCTATAAAACTGAACAGTATAAAAGCAGGTCGAATGGAATGTTCTTGTCTTCTTTCAACATATATAGAACACCATATCACATAGTGATTTTTTTAACCAGCCAGAATCCATTAACTGTGGTAATAATTGTGATGGTGCATGGTAACTTTAATTAAATTACTGAACATATGTGAACATAAATTAGAAATATACCATGATGCTTATTTAGCAAAATGAGAAAAAAATTGTGTAATATTTTAAGAAAGCACAATGAAAGTTATAATTAAATGGTAACATTACAAAATATATTCTTTATCCACTGATACACAAATCAAAAAAGTTTTGCTCTGCTAATTAGTGCTATTTTGCATTTACAAATTTTATTTTACCACTGATAATAATAGCAGCTCTCATTTATCCATCGTTCATAATATGCCAGACCTTGTGTTAAGCACTTACATGTAAATTCTCATTTCATTCTTTTGACAATCCTATATTAGATAGCTATAATTATCTTCATTTAACATAGAAAATAACTGAGGTACATAAATCTTAATTTTGCAGTCAGTATCATTCTAAGTAAAGTAAAACGGGGCCTTAAAATACAACCCACATTATTTAATTCTATATTTTATTCTTTGAATAATTTTTTAAATACCATGTTCAAAGTTCTCATGCATTGTTATTTGTTTATCTTAAACAATTAAAGTTTAAATTGATAATTTTGCAGGATAGTTTTAGAATATATATTGTAGAAATGCATGTATGACAAATGATCAACTGATAGAGGAGTGTAGACTCACCACCCAGTCTCAAGATAATCAGAAGCCACACCTAATGTTCTACTACACCAAACATGGAGATAATAATGGAATTTTTGGGTGGTTATCTAAGTTATCTAAATATCTCCACAAAAAGTTTAGATAGTAGGATCTTTTGGTTTACTTTATAGCTTGGTCCATGTAGCAATGAGACTGCATTCAAAACGTGTGCAACATTAGGCTATTTTTAGAGAGAACTTACATTTTTTAATAAAGTAGACAATACCGACTTTAGTTTTTGAGAAAATGTTGTTATATAAAGATAATGATAGCTAGTTTCATTGAATAAGACTGTCCATGGTATAGTGCCTGGGGAGTCTTTAAATGACTATGGATTGCTTAGTCTTTAAGGGTGTTAACATTTTCCCTAACTCCTAACTGATCAGTAAAACTGATCAGAAAATAACAATTACAGAATTATTTGCCTTCCCCTTGGATAGCATTTTTTAAATTTTATTTTAGAGGAGTCCATTTTCTCTTATTTTAGAGATAATGAAAAATTACTGAAATTTTAGGTAATCAGACATGGAATTAACCTATTTTTATGCCAAGGTGCTTTGAAATAACAAAGGTGCTAACCCATACCCATGAAGAGGATGTTAAACACTAATCATGTGCCAATGTGAAAGTAAAAAAAAAATCCCATAAAAGAAGCAAAAGGATTTATGCAAATAAACCTCAACTACCCAGCCTCATATTTCTAAAGATAAACTTTGAATCTGACTATGCAATCACAGAGAGAAATAATTTCTGAGCAAAACTGCTTCCTACCCACTATTCGTATTTTTGTTTTTGTATTTGCATGTGTTTTTTGATTGCTGGATTGCATAGGCAAGAATTTTCTGGTTGACAACTGTCAAAAAGCATGATGAATCAAGTTTTGTTACAAAATATGGAATTCTCAGGAATGTGGTAAATTATAAATCAAGGGATAAAAACAAATAAATTTTGAAATGTTGACAGGTAATAAACACATGAAGACTTTTTCAACCAGATGTTATGTCCTAATAGAACAATTTTGTTCAGAGGGGTTTATCCATGAGAATTGTGATGCAAAATCGATTATCCTAAATTTTTCTTTTTTTTTTTTCATTATTTATTATTATTTATGCCTACAGCACCTGGTCTTCCTAGGTGATCTCCCATCCAAGTACTAACCAGGCCCAACGCTGTTTAGCTTCCAAGATCAGACATCGGGCTTGTTCAGGGTGGCATGGCCATAGTCCATGGTCTATGGCTCCACTGGGGCGTGAACCCAGGACGTTCTGTGTGTAAAGCAGATGTGCTAACCGCTACAATATTGAACCATGTCCCTAAATTTTTCTGAAGGCCAAAGAAATATGGCATTAGAAACATAATTTTACATTATAGATGTAAGCATGAAATTGGCTAAGAAAGGTAAAAAAAATAAGATAATAATAATCTTATATTTTCACAGAAATTGCTCTTCTGCTATTATCACTATTATCACTACTTCTACTGCCACTACTATTAATAACTAACATTTAATTAGAATTATTATGTGTTGAACTCTTTTATGTTTATTGTTACATTTAATGTTAACAGTAACCAAGGAAGGTAGTTGGGAAAATTAAGTTTTAGAGAAGATATATGACTTGCTAAATTTCAAATAACTTGTAAATAGGGTATCCAGAATCCAAACTCAGTTATTTCCAAAGCTAAAAGTGTGAGCTTTTATTCTATATTAACTTGCCTTTTACTCTGAAGTATTAGAATAATAATAAGAAAAGATCTGATAAAATTGCTTAGATTTGCTAAAGATTTTAAACCTTGGTTCAAAATACTTTGTAAATGTTTATTCACTGTTTTTGCATCCAGTCAGCCAGTCATTACAACTGAAAAATAATTGTTATTTTACAGACTACTGGAAAATATTCTCAATAGTCTTTGTCAACTTTTTGACCCTGATTCACATATTGTGAACTGCAGAATAGCATGAGAGAGAGAGAGAGAGAGAGAGAGAGAGAGAGAGAGAGAGAGAGAGAGAGAGAGAGAGAGATTTAAAAAAAAAAGAAAAAGAAAACCTATTCTTTTAACTAATAGAAATGTCCATATTTGTGTAGCCTAGAGTTTGGGACTCTTTAAAGAAATGAATAGAATGATGAAGAAATCTGAGGCAGGAATATGGAAACATTCTTTATAGATTAAAAAAGAATAAATAAAGAACTCAAAGACATATCAAAATATTTTTGTCCATTAGTATGTTTTCAAACAAATTTTATTTCTGGTGGGGGAAGAAACAATTTGAAAACAAGTGATAACAACATATTATTGCCAATTAACATTTCTTCACTCACCTCTATCATATTTCCACTCTCTAACTCCAACATTTAAAACTTGAAAGTTTTAGAGATGACTTTCTTTTTTTCTGTCTTTGACTGCAACTGTTTTTGACAGTATGTGTTTGCCTGTCTTTGAGACATGAACATTTTAATTTTATTTTTGGCACTGAAGACCTGAATCAAGGTTTTCAATGTAGAAGGGCATAGTGAGTAAATGTCTATCAGAGACTAGTTCTTTAGTGAGTACAGAGATTAATATTTCAAAGAACTTTCTTTGTTTAGCAGAACTAGAAGGAAAAGAATTTCTAAAATCTACCAATCTTAAATCCCTTAAAACTTGAACTACAAAATAACTTTGCTTTTCCTAAAAATTCTTTCTGATACCAGTCTCATAAAAGTTTTGACCCTGGTAAATTATTTGTAAAGAGACCTAAATTAAAGAAAATAAAATATTCGGTCAACAATAAGAACAAAAAATATCATTGTTTTCATAATTTCATAATAGTGTCTTTCACAAGACACTAAAAATCTCTAACATTTAATTAAATTTCTATATTGAATACGTTATGGGTGCATAATCACAGACAATATCTTTTTATGAAAAAGAGTTTCACATTATTTTAAGAAAAGAAAACATTACATTATATTTTAAATTATCTTAGATATAAACAAGAAGCTAATTGAGAACTCCTTTTGAGAAATAAGTTTTGTCTAACTGATTAACTAATCAAATTCAGCATTCACTGTTCTATTTAGAGAGATTTCTCTGCATCGTAAGCAATTTTCTGATGGGATTATAAAAAGTAGTTTCATTCAACATGTCAGCAGAGATAAATGATGATATAGAATAAACATACCACTTCTTTGGTTTATATGATTATGTTCCCTTAAAATAAAATCAGAGGACACTGCTGGAAATAACTCTTTAAAGATATGACCTAGGTGTACAATGCTCAAATTATAATTATATAAAGATGGGTAAAAAATAATGAAATTATTCAAAAGTAACTCAAAAGATCATTCTTTAAAAGCCTGAGAACCACTTCCCCAAGCTCTGTGTGTGTGTGTGTGTGTGTGTGTGTAGAGAGAGAGAGATTTTCTGCCTTTATCAGCTCTACCTACTATCTACCTATATACCCACCAAATGAGCAAGTCAAGTCAGAGACATTTATTTAACGATTATTTGACAAATACAAAACATTTAACTCTCTTGAAGTTCTCTTGAAGAACCTTTAGCACAACTATCCATTACCCCCATCCTTCCTACCACTCATCAATTAACTACTTAAATTAAAGGTCATTATATATTAATACCCTTATTTTTTCCCTCTACCTATTCAAATATTTCTACTTTTACCTATCCTGGTTTCATTCCAGTGATGTCACAAAGAAATATTACTCTGTTCTTCATCTCCTTTATACCTTCTCATGTGTATTATCATATAACCTTAAATGATAGTAAAACAAAATTCTAGTAAATTACAGAGTGAACCTACACTGTTATACCTCTGTTATTACTTTTGCCCTGTCACATAATAGGTACCCAATAAATGTTAGTCACTATCTTTCTTACAAACAAAACCAAAAACAAAAAGCCTACATTCTGTGGAATTACAAACCACAGAGGTACTGTCTTTGTGCCTCCTTCATTACTGTCACTGAACTGCCCTGGTGCCCCTAAGTGAAGACTAATGAAAAAAACATGTCACTGGGCAAATATGGGCAATGATCAGTACACAACAACTCAGCCATTAATAAAGAAACCATCATGCACGGAACAGTAGTATGAAACAAATCAAACAATCATCACTGACAGTTTTAGATATTTAACTAAATTAACTCCATATCACCAAAAGACCCTGGGGAAAACCTCCATGCCTGAATGAGTTAGGCATTTCAGGCCTTAAATGTATCATTTAATTTTTCTCATTCAAGGATACATATAATTAAAAAAGAACTTGTGTTAGTATAAAAATTTTCTAAAATAAGAGAATAAGTTCAAACAGTGGTAAATAATGCTTTCCAAAGTGCAAAAGAAATTCTGCTTGAATGTAAAATTTAAAATGTTAAAATAATTTGTGGCTGGTAAAAAATTTATTCAAATTTCTAACTAAGGTTTTAGTAATGGCTTGCCTTTCCTACAAACAGAAACCTATTCAAGTCAGGCACCTATTTTTTTGTTTCTTCAGAGTTCTTACCTAGTAACTTACTTGAAAATAATACAATATTTATGTCAGTGATGCTATTAATTTTAGTAGTAAATTAGTCAAAACATTTTTTCTCAGGGAACATAATCTCTAACTTTAACATGTAAGTTAATATAAAAATAGAATTCAATTTTGACAACTTTAATTTAAAGGAAACTTGCTTGGGAATAAAACTATTTTATTAGATAGAAAACATCTATGTTAATAAGAATTTTTCATACTATATACAAACTCTTCTTTGAACTTATCTGACAGTGATATTAGATGTTTCTCCGTTTTCTCATATTGGTCTGCAAGTTCTTTAAAGGAAGGAACTACATGATGCCAAACATTCAACTATATCGTAAAAAGAAGGCAAATTACTATGTTTTGTGAAGGGCAAAAAAAGTAGAAAAATTAGTTTGTCATTTAACGGTTTCATAACCACTAGCGGAAAGAGTCAATATATAGACAGGTCTGACTCTTTTATTTTGAAGGACACCAAGGCACGCTTTTGCACTATAATAATGCTAAATTTGGTTATGCGAAATAACCAATGCAGGTACTTAATTCTCAAAAGATGACATTTTGTGGCCCTACTTTCTCAATAACAGTAACTGTTTCTTTTTTATGCTAGAAAAGCAACAAAAACTTTCCTATTCTATGAAAAAAAAAATTGTTAATATCATCCTGCTGCTTCCTTATCCTATATTTCAGATATCTTAGCCATATGCTATATACAAGGAGGAAAAAATATTATCTTTAATTTCCATTGTAAAAAATAGTAGTTAAAAGACTTGAATTTTCATATTAAAATTGTAAAACAATGTTAGGGACAAAAGTATGTCATGGATGCTATAATTACCTCCTTTCTGAGGTACATAAAGCAAACACTAGCAGTGATGGGAAATAAGTCCTGTGAGCTACTGTGAAAAAAAAAAATGACTTCATGGCTTTTCTAGAGAATTTACTTTTAATTGCTAAATGTGGTGACTATTTTAACTGAACAAGGTCAATATTTGAGAACTAGGACTTTGGTTTATTTTTTTTTCCTCTCTTATTTTAAGAACTATAGATTTAAACAATTTCCTCTGCTGATGCTATATCAAGTAACATTATAAAATGATCAGAAAAAAAAACAAGAAGTAATAAATGCAAATATTAGCCACTATTTAGAAAACTAACAATTAGCTGATGTAGAAAATCTTTTGGAATGTTGACTCTACTATGAAACGGAGTCAAAGTGAAAGGCAAAACTAACTTAAAAGCAGAAAAGACCCTACTGTAATTGAACGTTTACTATGCATCCTGTAGTTTTATGCATTATTTTATTTATTTTCAAAAACATTGGAAGATTGGTATCCTCTTCATTTTACATTCTTATTTTTCTTAAATGTTTCACATATCAAAGTTTATTCTTCACCTATTTTTTATCTAATAGAAGTTAGGTGAACTGGAAGTCTGGTTGAGATAAAGTCACTATAGATGAAATCATTTGGGTTACTCAGAAAAATCAGAGCTGAGAAATTCATTATTTGGCCCATTTCCATTGATCTTAAATTCTTTTTATTCATCAAACTGCTCAGATTAGTTTACTTAGAGTTTCAGGTGATTCAAGACTTACAGCTAAAATCTATAATATGCCATATTTTACAAAACAAACAAATAAAAAACTAAATGCTAATCATTTTTCAAAAATCTGTAGACATATTTCATTACAAGGAAGTTCATATATTCTGAAGATTATCTTTCTTCTCAGTAGTTTTGCTTTTCACTCATACCAGAAAGAGGATAAAATAAATGAAAAAATATTACAATTCAGAAAAAAAGTGAGGTCAACACAAAAAGAAATTCCAAGTAGGGATATATGTTTTAGAAGGAAAAAGAGATTTTAGAATGATGTTTATGAAATTGAAAGTTTCTATTTCCAAACTTAATTGCACATAGTTCTCCAGTCCAATTTCTTTATTGCTATGTATTTCAACCTGAACAGAAGAGCAAAACATGAGAGAATGGTGAAAATGGTCAAGAAAGGTATGCAGAGTCAGATCATAAGGGAAAGTTGAATCCTGTAGTTTATAAGAAGCAATGAGCACACAGCACCATAGTGACTGGCTGGAGAAAAAACATAGCACGGAATCCATATAAAAAAATAGGAATAATGACTTCACTGAGGGGTAGAAACTGGAGTATCTGGAGGTGGAACCAGACGTTTCTGTTCCTTAAAATTTTGTTTTTAATAATACAATTTTTAAAAATGTTAACCTTCATGATAGAGTAACAGATATTTGGAAAGCAATAGAAAGAAAGTCTAGGTCAGTATTAAATACAAAATTGCTGCTGTATGGGTAGCTACATTTTGTGCCAACTGTCACTAGCTTGGGGAAATTTCCCTGCCAGTGAAAAGTGCACTGCTAACGAGTGCTTTCCTTTGTTTTCTTAGTGGAGAGAAAGTCCCATTTTATTTGAGATATATGCTAGGAGATACAGGTTTGCATTTTGTTTTGTTTTGTTTTGAATTTGTTTCTTTTACTGTGGTAAAGTATACACAACAAAATTTATCATTCTAACAATTTTAATTGTACAATACAGTGGAATTAAATACATTTACATTGTTGTGCAACTGTCACCACTATCCATATCCAGAATGTTTTTATCTACCTAAACAAAAATCCTGCACTAATTAAACAATAATTCCTCATTCCTCTTTTCCCCCAACTCCCACCAACCACAATTCTCCTTTCTATGTCTATTATTTTAACTACTCTAAGTACCTCATACAAGTGGAGTCACGTAGTATTTGTTCTTTCGTGCCTGGCTTATTTTGCTTAGCACAATGTCTTTGAAGTTCATCCCTGTTGTAGCATGTCTCAGAATTTCCTTCCATTTTAAGGTTGAATAAAATTGCATTGTGTGTGTATTCCACATTTTTCCCTGTTAGATTTCTTCCACCTTTTGGCTATTGTAAAAATACTGCTATGAAAGTGGGTGTCCAAATATCTGTTCTAGTATTTGCTTTCAATTATTTCAAATATATACCCAGAAGTGGAATTGCCGAATCATATTGCAATTCTGTTTTTCATTTATTGAGCAACCACCATACTTTTTGCCACAGTGTGAGAGAATTTTACATTCTCACCAGCAATGCACAAGGGTTTCAATTGTTCCCCATCTTTGCCAACACTTGTTTGTTTGTTTTTTTCACAATAGCAATCCTAATGGGTAAGAAGTAGTATCTCATTATGGTTTTGATTTACGTTTCTCTGAGAGTAATGTTGAGCATATTTTCGTGTACTTAGTGGCCATTTCTATATCATCCTCAGAGAAATGTCCATTCGAGACTTCTGCTTATTTTTTAATCAGGTTGCTTAGGGTAATTTGTTGTTGTTGAGTTGTAGTCCTTTATATATTCTAAATATTAACCCCTTATGTTGTATGTTGGTACTGTATATTGATGCAAAAAAGTTTTATATTTTAATGTAGTCCAATTTATTCTTTTTTGTTATTCTGTTATTGTGCTTTTGGTGTTATATTTAAAAAACCATTGCCAAATTCAAAGTCATGAAGCATTTCCCCTACGTTTTCTTCTAAGAGTTAAATGCATTATTTCTTATGTTTAATTCTTTAATTCATTTTGAGCTAATTTTGTATATGGTGTCAGATAAAAAATGAACTTCATTCTTTTGTGTGTGGATATCTATTTTTCCCAACATCATTGTTTAAGACTGTCAAGTCTTCCATTGAATGGTCTTGACGTCCCTGTCAAAAGTCATTTGACCATATATATGAGGGTTTGTTACTGAATCTATTCTAGTCCGTTGGCCTATATGTCAATATCGACAATACACTGTTTTGATTACTGTAGCTTTGTAGTAAGCTTTGAAATCAGAAAGTGTGAGCCCTCCAATTATGTTCTTTTTCAAGATTGTTTTATCTATTTGAGACCCCTCAAAACTCCATATGAATTTTAGGATAGATTTCTCTATTTATGCCAAAAAGTGTTGAGATTTTAATAGAGATTGCATTAAATCTGTAGATAATTTTAAACAGTATTGATATTTTCACAATATTAAATCTCTCATTCCATGAACATAGGATGCTTTTTTGTTTATTTATGTCTTTAATTTCTTTTGGCTGCATTTTATAGTTTTCAGTCTATAAGTCTTTCACCTCCTTGGTTAAGTTTATTTCTAAGTATTTTGTTCTTTTGATTTTGTAAAAGAAATTATTTTCTTAAATTGTAAATAAAATTATTTTCTTAATTTTCTTTTTGGATTGTTCATTGTAGGTATATAGAAACTGGTTTTTGCATATTGATACTGTATCTTGCAACTTTGCTGAATTTATGATTTCTAACACTTTTTTCAATGAAAACCTTAGGGTTTTGTACATATAAAATCATGTCATCTGAGAATAGAGATAATTTTATTTCTTTTCCAATTTGGATTTTTTTTTTTCTTTTCCTTGCCTAATTGCTCTGGCTAGCATGTTTAGTACTTGGTCGAACTGAAGTGGCAAAAGTAGGCATCCTTTGTCTTGTTCCCGATCTTAGAGAAGTTTATAGATTTTCACCATAGTGTATGATTTTAGCTGTGAGTTTTTCATATACAGTCTTTATTATGTTGAGATAGTATTTTTTTATCCCAAGTTTGTTGATTGTTTCTTTTTATCATGTAAGGATGTTGAATTTTGTCATGTTTTTCTACATCAGTTGAGTTGATGGTGTAGTATTTCCCCCTCTTTTCTTAATGTGGTATATAATGTTGATTGACTTTTGTATGTTGAACCATCTTAGCATTCCAGGAATAAATCTCACTTTGTCATGTTGTATAATTCCTTCACTATGCTGCTGAAGTTATTTGCTAGTATTTGTTGAGAATTTTTCATTAATATCCATCAGGAATTTTGGTCTGTAGTTTTCTTTTCTGGTTGTGTCTTTGTCTTGCTTTGGTATCTGAGCAATGCTTTCCTCCTAGAGTGAGTTGGCAAGTGTTCCATTCTTTTTTCTTTTTTCTTGGAAGAAATTAAGAAGGATTAAATTAATTTTTTAAACTTTTGATAAGTTATCAGTGAAGGCTTCTTGTCCTGGGCTTTTCTTTGTAGGGATGTTTTTTATTTGCTTGTTTGTTTTTCTTTTTTTTTCCTTTTTTATTATTATTTTTTTTATTTTTAATGAAGTTAATTGGGGTAACATTGGTTAATACAGTTATATAATTTTCAGGTGTACATTATGATTTGACATCTGTATACTCTATTGCGTGTTTACCACCCAAAGTCCAGGTTCCTTCAGCTACCATATATTTTATTTCCTTTACTCACTTCACTCAACCCCTAAACTCTATATTTGTCCCCCTTTACCTGGTCTACCTCCCCTCTCCTACCCCACCCCACTAGTAACCACTAGTCTATAGTCCTCTGGTAACCACTAGCTTATAGTCCATGTCCATGAGTCTCTGTTTGTTCCTCCTTTTCCTTTGTTGCTTTTAGGTTTATATCTCACATATAAGTGATATCATGTGATTTTCAACTTTTTCTGTCTGGCTTATTTCGCTTAGCATGATTATCTCAAGGCCCATCCAGGTTGTTGCAAATGGCAGTATTTCATCTCTTATTATGGCTGAGTAATATTCCATTGTATATATGTACCACAGCTTCTTCATCCAATCATCTATCATAGGACACTTCGGTTGCTTCCATGTCCTGGCCACTGTGAATAATGCTGCTATGAACATCACTGTGCAAATATCTTTTTGGATATGGGTTTTCAAGTCTTTGGAGTAAATACCAAGTAGAGGGATTGCTGGATCATATGGTAGATCAATTCTTAGTTTTTTTGAGGAACCTCCATACTGTTTTCCATAGTGGCTGTAGCAATTTGTAGCCTCACCACCAGTGTATGAGGGTTCCTTTATCTCCACATCCTCACCAACATTTGTTATTACTTGTCCTGTTGATTATAGCTATTCTAACAGGTGTGAATTGGTATCTCATTGTGGTTTTGATTTGCATTTCCCTAATAGCTAGTGATTTTGTACATCTTTTCATATATTGTTGGCCATTTGTATGTCCTCTAGGGAGAAGTGTCTGTTCAGGTTCTCTGATCATTTTTTGATTGGATTATTTGTTTGTTGTTGTTGTTGTTGTTGTTGTTGTTGTTGTTATTGAGTTGTATGAGTTCTTAGCATATTTTGGATATTAGGCCCTTATCGCAGGTGTTGCTTGCAAATATATTTTCTCATTCAGATGGTTCTCTGTTCACCTTGTTGATGATTTATTTTGCTAAGCAGAAGCTTTTTAGTTTGGTGTACTCTAATTCATTTATTTTAGCTTTTACATCCCTTGCTTTTGAGGTCAGATTCATAAAATCCTCTTTAAGTCCAAGGTTGTTTGTTTTTCAACTGCGACATAGCTCTTTATTCCAGCAAAGGCACAGCTCCTCCTAGCAGAGCAGCAGTTATTTAGCAAGGACACAGTCCACCTAACAAGTGAGAGTGTTATCTAGCAAGTCCACGGCACCCCCACCCCCACCTCTCGACCACCAGTGTAAGGATGTTTTGATTACTCATTTAATCTCTGGAGTCTATTAAGATTTTCTATTTCCTCATGATTAAGTTTGAGAAGTTCTGTGTTTCTAGAAATTTGTCCATTTTTTCTAGGTTATCCAATATGTTGGTATATAATTATTCATGGTATTCTGTTATAATTCTTTTTGTTTCTTTAAAATCAATAGTAATGTCCCTTCTTTCACTACTGATTTTAGTTATTAGAGTCTTTCTTTTTCTCTTTGTTAATCTTGCCAAAGTCTTGTCAATTTTCTTGAAGTTTTTTTTTTTTTAATGTCTATAGCACCTAGTATTCCTAGGTGGTCTCTCATCCAAGTACTAACCAGGCCCACCCTGCTTAGCTTTCGAAATCAGATGAGATCAGGCTCATTCAGGGTGGCATGGCCGTAGACTGTGGAAGCCTTTGAAGAACCAATTCTTGGTTTCACAGATATTCTCTATTGTTTTTCTATTCTCTATCTAATTTATCTCTGTTGTAATATTTATTATTACTTTCCTGCGGGTTTAATTTTTATTCTTTTTCTACTTCCTGGATAGGTTATTAAAGATAGGTCATTAAATTGAGATTCTTTTATTTTTTTAATGTAAGCATTTATAAGTATAAATATAACTTTTAGACTGTTTTACTATATCCCATAAATTTTAGTACAATATGTTTTAATTTTCACTTATCTCAAGATACATTCTAATTTGCCCCTGTGATTTCTTCTTTGACCCAATAGTTATTTTTTAAAAAAGTGTCTATATGTTGTGGAATTTCCTTTTGCTGTTGATTCTAGTTTTATTCCATTGTGAGTAGAAAAGATACTTTGTAGAATTTCAATCTTTTAAAATTTATTAAAATCTGTTTTGTGGTCTAACATATCACTTTATCTGGAGAGTATTCCGTGTGTTCCTGAGAAAAAACATATCCTTTGCCATTGTTGAGCGAAGTGTTCTATACATGGGTCTAATTTTTTTATACTGTTGTTCAAATTGTCTACTTCCCTATCGATCTTCTGGTCATACTGGGTTTGAGTTTTTAAATTTTTTGGTCTTACCGGCTATTTAGTCAAGGTTTATTGTGTATATCTTAACTCAGGAATACAAAGTATTACTAGCAAATGCATTCACATATTGAAAATAATCAATTTTTCATTCTTACCTATGCATATTTGAGTTATCAACTGTTTGCTTACTACATTTATTTATACAGAGTTTTCTCTTTATTAACACTGAAATGCCTAACCAGTACTACTATACACTAAAATAATGCCATACTTGGTTTTTATATTCTCTTCTCTCTCTCTCTCTCTCTCTCTCTCTCTCTCTCTCTCTCTCTCTGTCACTCCCCCCTCCAAAAATGTTTCCTTTCAAATGGCCATAATACTTTGCTTCTGTGTCACTGAAAAAAACTCAATGCCTACTTCCTTAGAAACTGGAATGCAAACATTCTGAATAATAAATGTGCGTATTGCTTCACATTTAAATAAAATTGGCCTGCAAGGAAAACATTTTACTGAGGGTTTTGTTATAAAGGTATAAAATCATGTCTCTATCTAACTGGGAACACCTTTTATTATACTGTGTTTCAAATGTGATACAAAACTTATGAAATATTGACAATAAAGCAAACTCATTTTCCAAATAATTTTAAAACAAATTACTACCATTATCACTTATTTTGGTTTAAAAGTTTTCAGAAATTCTTTTTTCACTCCTTTATGTTAGCTAAATGTTGCTCTAGATAAGTATACTTCCAAAGCAAGAAATGTAAGTGTGGTGACTGTTTAAATATATGGTGACACTCAATTACATTTCACTGTGTTAGTAACATAGAGAAATGTGCCAATCTACCTCTTTCTCTACGTAGATTCCAATTTGAAGGTGTGGCAAATGGTTGGTGATAAAGTAACAGCAGATCATTATGTTATAGACAAAGTTCATATGTCGAAACTGTAACCCCTAAAATATGACTGTATTTGGAGACAGGGTCTGTAGGGAGGAAATTAAGGTTAAATGAAGTCATAAGTACAGGGACTTGTGTCTTTATAAGAAGAGGAAGAGATACCAGAGTGCTCACATGCACTCTCTCTTTCTCTCTCTCTCCACATATGTACAAAAAAGAGGTCACATGAGGGCACAGCAGCAAGGCTGCTGTTTATAAGCCAGTAAGAGTTCTCACCAGAAACAAATCCTGACACCACCTTGATCTTTGACTTTTTATCATCCAGAACTTTGAAAAAATAAATTCCTAATGTTTAAGTCACCTAGTCCATGGCATTTTTCTTATAGCAGCCCTAGCAGCTGGCTTTCAGCTATGTCCATATGTGGCACCATTATCAATAATTTTGGAATTTATTGAGAATTTTTTACTGATTATCTGATGTAGTCTGTTGCTAAGTGTAGCATTATTAAAATATAGCAAATCAACAAGAAAAATTTAATTCAATTGGCTGAAGGTAGGTAGATGTGAATATAACAGATTGTTTTCAAATATTCCCATTTTCGGCATCTTAGCTTGGGAAACAACAACAACAAAATGCTGCACAATTATATTTATTGCGATCATGGCTAACTTAAAAAGACTGAGAAACTGCCATTTTTCTTAATTTATCTCAATTCACCATCACCTTATTTTCATCTCAAATTTACTAGAATTCTTAGATTAGCAATTTCATTTTATTGTGCTTTGATCAATGATTATTATGATTTTTAACATAAGTGGTAGCCTGGTAAGGTAGAAAAAGATAAAGCAGAGAGAGTTCACAACGTAAGTATAGTCGTCTTGTTCTTGACAGTGGCATCTTTGATGAACCAGGGAATATCACATAATGTTCCTAAACCTTATTTTCATCATCTGAAAAATAGGATTTGGTGAGAACCTAGATAACTTCTAAGAATTTCCCTAGCTTGGATAATATATTATCCTAAGATTAACATTCTTCTTATATACTGTATTCTCTTTATTTTGCTTGAAATGAATTATACCTGTCACAGATTTAACATATGTATTTGTACATCAGAAGTAACATATTTCTACCATTAGATATTTTTTCAATATTATAAATACATATTAACTAAAAATAAAACTAATTTTATCAACTTAATTCTGATGAATTTGAATTAATTTCTGTTTCTGCTTAATATTGAGATTTAAAGGCATTTGGTAATAGAGAGATCACCATTTTTATATATCATTTTAAAGGTATGTATTCATATTCTCTAAATAAATATAGTAAAAGCCTTCAGTAAAAACAAGTTTTACTCAATTATTTTAGTCAACATTAAGTGTAAATCTAAATTGTGAAATATAGGAAAAATTTTGCAGGTATTCAATTAATATCAATTTAGCTAATCAATCAGGATGACCCTGGGTAAATATAACCTATGTATAACTCAGGAATAAAACAATGTTTTTTATGATCTACCTTTATATATTCTACCTGTTTTTTTTTCTCTAAACATCATTGTTGACAGAATTTTTCATTCTACTGGGAATTAAGATTTCTCATACTCCTTACGTAAAATATCTCATTTTCATCATTTAAAACTCATGTTGCATTGTAATAAATATCTGAATTCATTTAAGCACTGTTTATCTTGGAAAGCATGATTCTAAAATATCAATATCAATGACATTACAAGGGAAAAGCAGCTTCTCATATGAAAATTACCGTGTAAAAATGATCTTTAAAAATGAGAATGGAATTGTACTCTTTCAAGGGTTTAACAGATAATACTTTTTAAAAATCTGAGAGCCTAAGAAAAGTTTAAACATATGTTTACAGGTGCTAAATAAATGCAAATATATTCGTAGTTTGAGACATAAAGTGGGGCTCATACACAAGACATAAGTCACTAACCACAGCCTTTATAAAGTAGTGTTTCTTTAAATGAAATAAAAATAAATACTATAAAGATTGTTCTTTTTGTTTTGATTTATCTCACTTGGGGGTCCTAGAGAACACTACATAAATGATCATTTTAGAGGAGGAGATATAAAAACCCAATGAATTTTGGAAGTCTATATAAAAATGCTGACCACATTTCCCTTCATGAAACTGTTAATCATTTGCTTTGCAACACTATTATCTTTCTCTGTCCTATCCTATTACCTTCCTCTCTAAGAGGAGAAGTTTTTGGTTCCTCTTCTTCCAAACATGTCATCAAAAGTGTACTGTGCTAGAGTTTCACCTTCATAACTGTTATCTTCTTCTTCTATGTGTTCTTCTTGGGTAATGCGATCTGTTCTAATGAATTCAAATACTGTATATCCTGTCAGGACTCCCACATTGTTATCTCCAAGTTAAAATTCTTTCAGAACTCAAGACCAATATTTCTAGCTGCCTCCTGAACATCTTCATCATGATGTCCTACAGTTATATCAAAACAATGTCTCCAAATCATACCTATTACCTTCCACTTCAAGCTTGTTACTCCCTCTATCTATCTTATATGTGTTGAAATCAGAATTTAGCTAGAAATTATTGTTCTATTATCAAACTTTTACTTGTTCCATATTCAATCTCCATATTCAATCAATAATTTCCTCAACTTTCTATATCATATTTTTCTTGAATATATTATCTATCCATTACTCTTGGAGTCATGGTCTAAGCTCTTAAACATTTTAATACATAAATCTATTCTTAGCTTATTCTAAAACTTGTTCCTTACAACTGCTAGAATTATTTTTAAACTCAAATCTGGTCACATCACTTAGGATGTTAGAGGATACAGGGTCCGACATTGCCTAATGGATAATTTTTAGTTTTCTTAGTATGACATACAAGTCCCTTCAGAATTTATAGTAGCCTCATGCCTTAAACTCTAACCTATTTAAAACAAACAGATGAAAACTGCTCTATCTAATAAACTCTGGTTTTATATTCCTTTATCTGAAAATCATGGGGAAAAATTGACTTCCAACATGACACCGAAGTAGCATAATACCACAAATTCACTCCCAAGCAAAACTGAAAAGAATGATAACAAACAGCATTTACAAGTCTCTGGAAAAGGTTTTAGGGCATCCAACAGACAAAGAAATATGTATTCAAGAAAATCTATCATATTTGAATCTGTCATATTTGAATAAAGATGCTTGTCTTTCCTTCCCTTCCCATATCAGCAAGAGTACAATTTCATTGCATACTGGAGCAGCCAAGATCACAGGGCTCCCTTTTTCTCAGCTTTCAATTGTAGCACTCCTTCTGTGAGAGTTAAAAGGTCAGCATTTCAATCCAGCCCTCAGGTATCTGCCTGTTGCTGAGGCTAAGCTCAAGATGAACGCAACTGAGAGACAGGGCCTTCCTTCTTCTATCCAGCACTCATTCATGTGATGGAGGTTCTACGTGGGACTGGACACCTCTGAGAGTATTAGGGCACCAAATGGCTCTGCCCTAGTTTGTAAAACAGTGGTTCCATGCCCAGAAAGGAAGGCTGAGGTTTGAAGCTACTCTGACCACCTACCTTCTTTCTTTTTTACCAAGACTTCAGCTCCTAAGCAAGAGTATCACTCAGAGGGAACTGCACCAATCCAGGGCCAGATGGCTTCACTGTTGAATTCTACCAAACATGCAAAGGAGAATTAACACTAATTCTTCATAAACACTTCTGAAAAATTAGAAGAGCCAGGAAATACTTCCTGACTCATTGTATAAGGACATCATTAACCTGATACCAAAACAAAACAAAAAATACCACAAAAAACTACACAGCCAATATCTCTTATATTATGGGCACAAAAAATTCTGAAAAAAATTTTATCAAACCACTACAGCAATATATCAAAATAATTATAGACCATGACCAAGTGGGATTCATTCTAGAAATGCAAGAGTAGTCTAACATACAAAAATCAATTATTCAACACATCAAAAAAAGACAAAAATTCACATTATCATTAATAGATGTAGAAAAGTTTTTTTTTTTACAAAATCTAACACCCTTTCATGCCAAAAATACTCAACAACCTAATAAAGGGTATCTATGAAAAACTCACAGCTAACTTTGTAATTGATGGTGAAAGATTGGATGCATTATCACTAAAGCCAGGAACACAACAATGATGTCCATTCTTGCTATTTCTATTCAACATTTTATTAGAGATTCTTGCTAGGACAATTATGCAAAAAAGAAAAAAAAACTAAATGAAATCAAATTAATAAAATACATCTCAATTGGAAAGAAAAAAGTAAAATCATCTTTATTTGCAGATGACATGACCTTGTATACAGAAACTCTAAGTAATGTACTAAAAATAATTAGAACTTATAAAAAAGCTCAGCAAGGTTGAAGAATACAAGATCAATAAATAAAAATCAGTTGTATTGATCAATTCATTTATTTTGTTTGCTTTAGATATGACAAATATAAATAACATGACATATTTAAAATTTGGACTGATTATTTTTTAATGCTCTCTGAGGTCTATGAATACTTGCAGTTCAGTGTTTAATTTACCATTTTATTCATGAATCATATATTTTAGCATTTATACTTTGCAAAATTTAAGTTACTATTCATGTTTATTTTCTTTATATTCTTGGTTTCAGTAAAATTTTTCTAAATTATTCATGAAATTGCATTCATCTACTTATTCCAATTAATTAACAAACACAATAGCTGACTTTCTTTCAGGTAGTTACCATTTTGGATTCCAAAAAATAATTTAAAATAGCTGAATGAGAAATAGAAACTTAAAAATTTCTGTGGTTCCCTTGGCTTTTACAATATGAGATGTTTCATTATACAAAACTCAAGATAATAATAGCTTCGTGCTTGCTGAAGATGGCAGGCATATGTTTCTCTAGGGCCTTGAATCTAATAATTACTCTCTATTTTTATGTATCTCCAAACAGTAGTTCTGAGAGGATGCCCTTGTTGTACAAAAGAAAACACTAAGGTATTCTTGATAAGAACTAGCATATAGTAATTGCAAAATATTACTTTATAAAAATTTATCTTTGCAGTCACTGCAGGTCCACTTGTTTTTGCCCAAGATCACAGCTTTTAAAATGTATGAAAATTGGAACATCCAGTACTGTAGAATGTTGGAATGTATGGGGTAGCTGTGTCCTTAAGTAATGGGCATATTCCCTAAAAAGGGAAGGAGTTGTTAAGGCAGACTAGAGTAAAAGCCAGTCATACTGCTATAATTGCTATCAGGGTAAAATTCTAATATTTTTTTAATAAACTTTTATTTTAGAATTGTTTTAGATTTCCAGAGAAGTTGCAAAGCTAGTACAAATATGTCCCCTATATTCTAGATACATTTTCCCTCTTACATGAGTATGATACAATTTGCCACAACTAATGAACCAATATATTATACACTATTGTAAACTAATTTATGCTTTATTAGAATTTTCTTAGTTTTTTACCTAATAATGCCTGTTTCTGTCCCAAGATCTTATCTAGGGTTCTACATTACAATTAGTAGTTGTGTATCATTTAGACTCCTCTTGGCTGTGATAATTTGTCAGGCTTTCCTTGTTTGTGATAATTTTGAGAATTACTGGTTAAGCAGGTTTTAGAATGTCCTTCTATTTGGGAAAAGTCTAACATTTTTTAATTCAGGTTTCATAGCAGAAGACACAAAGATGTGTTTCTACGTGCCAACATAGCCTTTGAAAATGTATTTACAACTTTAGTTCTAAGTTAAAAACAGACCAAATAATGATATAAATTTTCAACTTTCAATTCTAGGCCTAGATATGTCAACATTAAATGATTAGACACTTCTAATCAGTTATATTTCTAAAGCAGATAAAAACTTGGACCTTTTTATGCTTTGTGTTTGATTATTAAACTACCATGCAGAGTGTTTTTTTCATTAGAAGGTTGCATTTGTTTCCTCTTTATCTGCTTTTCATTTGTCCTTTTTACAACATGATTGAAAATTTGTTATCTTGACACAACAATATTTTATGGCTAGAACTATAATCAGAACTATATAAGAAAGTGCAAAATGCTGACCCAAACTCCCAACTTCTCAGATTTTGTTTTTATACATTTTAAGATAAATACGTAAGTCACAATAAAAATAAACTTAAAGCAAGAATTTATTCCTCAAAGAACTTTCAAGTTATGTTTTTAATCATAGGGGAATCATTTCATTATCCTGTACTTTGTACACCTAATTTACCACAATATATCCTGTTTGGTTTGGCCATATTAAATCTGATATTAATACTGTTTTAATATATTTATAGTCAAAATGATATGTTTGTTAATGTGTAAATGACTACCCTAATGCAACAAATGTAGTACGGGGTTCATATTTATTTTAGGCAAAATTTTTGTCACTAAATTTAATGCTTTCAGTGTTACAAAGTGTTATCTTCAATAAAGTGTGGTAGCAATGACATCAGGGTAAAAAATATATTAAAAGTTCAAAGATACCTGCTTGACTACTTTTCACTCAATAATAAATTTATAAGATACATATTTTAGGACAAGTGTAACTAGGTAATTTATCAGCTAATTGATGAGATGAAATTAGAAAGATCAAGGAAAATGAGTTAACCACTGTATCTTGATTCCCTTATTTTCAAAATAAGCCTCAAATTTTTGTTTGTGCATCTAGTAAGGAGAGCAGGAACAGGCCAATTAGAGAGCTTTGAAATCCTTAGAACAAAATACATATATACACACATAAAATAAAACAAAATATTTAAGATTTTATTATCACTAGACTAGAAATGAAATCTTACATTTAGAAAGGTGATTGTATTAATTCTAATTCCAAAGTGCTCATTAAATTTTATTTAAGGTTGCATTAAGTTTTACTTTTAGTCACTTTAGAATAGATTACTTAAATGAAAATCTGTGTTGTATGCCATTCACCACACAAAATTTTTTTAAAATGTGGCATCAAAAATGACATTTTGGTGACACTGAGAGTTGCCTGGTACTTCATTTTTCTCTGCACTTTATTTTCCATAGAAGAATCTTTCATGCAATGAAACATGAGCTTATGCAAGCTCATAGTCAATTACAGCATTTGTTATTGTTAGCCCACTTAAGAACATCAAGAAATCTAATAGTAGATGTTTTCAGAAATTCATAGAATGTAACATATAACATATATATATATATATATATATATATATATGTGTGTGTGTGTGTGTGTTATAGTCAAAATATATATATATATATATATATATATATATATTTTTTTTTTTTTTTTTTTTTTTTTTCCCTGTCAGCTGAACCTCTCCTGGGCAAGTGGACATATAATGTTTGTCCTTTTTGAGAATATTTAGCCATGAAATATGATAACCATGATACAAGAAAACATACAGTTCACAAATTCTTAAAGAAAAAGAACATTTTAATTTGATTAGCTTTCTAAAATTGTTTGGTAATAGCTATTGAAGTTACAGCAGAGGAATGCACTGGCTATAATCAGTATTGGACAGTTTAACAAATAATGTATTACATTCCTCAACATTTACCAAGCTTTTTCTGTTTCCTTTCTTTCAAAGGACAAATTTAAAAATCTCTGTACAGCTGCGTACATGTACAGCATAACAACTGCCATAACAAAGGCCTTCTGTTTTCCTGAATGGTTCCATTATGATCTTCAGTCACTGGCTGTTATTGATTCCTGAAACAAATATGATTCTTGGTTTTATTAGGTAGGCTTTCTTTTGTTAATTACTCTTAATTCAAATCACTTTGTGTCTCATGAAGTTCAACAAACTGAAGGAATTAAATAATTCATGTCGTACTCTCACTGCAGTTATCTTTCCCCTACTTTTTAGTTCTTTAAATACTAATAAATAATAAAGTGATTTTTTTCTTTGTATATTGTTCTCAATAATGACTGGATATGTTTACATCTGTGTTAAGGGAGGTGGTTCGGTGGTACAGTGCACCAACAGCAAAGGTTTCATTGCAAGAGGTAGAAAGACACTATCTTCCTTGAACATTTTCTTTTTGACTTTTCTTGTTTTCCTTTTCAGGAAGTTGTTGCTCCAGTAAATTATAGTTTCTTTTGATTATCTAGAGATGTATTTTTTTTATCATCCTTTATATGCCAAACTCCAAGAGGTCTCCTATAGAACAAGAGGTAATCTGACCTAGCAGGTAGTACATAGAAGTGACTTTCAAAAAAAATTGCATAAGTAGAAATAAAAGGAGAGTGAGAGCATTTAAAGGACAGTGAACAGGTAAAATGCTCTAGCAACATGCAAATCCATTAAAGATATTTCTAATTTGTAAATTCTCCATCATTCCTGTTTACTGTTATGGAACTTAAAATAATGTTTCTAAAGTGAAAGAGTTTTTTTTTTTTTTTTTCCTACAGCAGAGTCCAAGTCTTCATGCATTGATCAAGCAAAATCAGCCAGTTTACTAGTTCTAAAGTGCAAATGACTTTTTACATCCATAATCCATATAGATTAATATGTTTTATATATCTAATATAATTGTTATATGTAAAACACAACATTATATGTAATAGCTCATCTTTTCCTGAACTTCATATGGTCGTCTACTAATACTTAACCAAAGAAACATACTTGACTCTACATTCTTTTTATTCAGAGCTGATTTTCCAAATAGTCTCCAGGGTAGATAGTTTAAAAAATATATTCTTGCTTATATTGGTATCTATGCTTTCTAAATAAAGAGAAATACAAAGCCTTCATCATTTTATTTGTTTGTTTGTCAAAAGAGTGGCAATGTCCTTGTTCCCTCAGTGCTTTCTCTTGAATTGTGGGTCAAAGAACTTGATTATGTAAATATTTGGTTAAAATAAACTTGAATGGCAGTTCTAAAACAAATTAGCTTAGGGAGCTTTTGAAACCTTGCTCCCTGGCATATGTTGTCAGTTTGGCTAAAATGAACTGTTAAAATTCTCTACAGATTTGGAGGTTTCTTACATTGACATTTACTTGGCATAATACAGCAGAATTCTGAAGAAGCCTACCCAGGACCACTCTGCAGACCCATTCTCAGTGGTAGGTACAAGCAAGAATTTATTGTGCCCACTGTCTTCCTGTTTCACATCAGGTGAACTTAGATGAGTCTTCTCTTGGAATCCTGAGCCTCCTTTCTTTAACTAACCAGCCATGACTTTATCTGAGCAGTTCTTAGAAAATTCTTGAGGTGGATAAGAGTTGAGATAACCCAGGGAAAATATGGGTTGCTAATTTTAATTTTGGTTTTTCAGTTGGATCGCTTACTGAGTCTGAACAAAATCTGTGCTGATTAAATGAGAGTTTAAATTGTCTTTAGCTTGGTAAGAAAAAGAATACTAGCTTCGCTAACTCGAATAGCCAATGAGGTGATGATAGTTGTTTAGATCTCCAAATCCAGAGTGGTGGAGATGGGTGCTAGGAGTCATTTGGTGTTGTAGTGCAGCCGATTCCTGAAAAGCTGGTGAGATCCTGGGGGAAAAGGGCAGTGTGCTCTGGAATGAGTTCATCCTGAGAGAGGAGCCTGTGCCTTAAAAGTGTTGAGATTACAGGATCATCCATTAAAGTTCTCCCTGGCCCTTGCTCAGTTCTTTTTACTTAACTAAGAATTTTGGTGGAATCGTCTTAGGAAAATTTTCCTCTAGGGCATAATAAAGCGGTCCTATAGAGATATCCATGTCATTTGGCTCATCTGAAGATGAGCACGTAAAGGTTAGTTTTTCCTAGAAGATTGTTCAGACTCTACATATCTCAAAATTAACATGAAAACATATGCTTCCTAGATTAATAAGACTCACCATAATCTGCCTCCCATTTATAAGATGCCTGAGATGTGGATCCTTTGATATTTCTAAATTAATGTTTTACATGCACTATTAGAAAGGCCAGCTATAAAATTAGGCAGAATGAATAGAAAGAAAAATATTGGAAACTGTCTCTTCAGAACTTAAAAAGACCTTTTCCCCTAAACTAAAATGAAACTAAGTAAAAGGATTGAAAAAGAGAGAGAGAGAGAGACAAAGTATTTAAATACATGGATCAACCTATACCATTGTTTACTTTTCAACCCAATTCTTTGAGATATTAAAAATGGCTGTTCTTATTTTAAAAATGAGAAGGTCATTTAGAACTTGACTTGCCAAGTACAGATATAAATTATATTTGCCTTCAGGGCAAAATTCGGATCCAATTTTCTTTTATAAACTAGTGAGTTTTTCTCATGGAGAAAATGCCTCTGTTTGTGTCTGTCTGTATGTGTGTCTAGCTATATGTATGCTGTAAATGTGAGATCATTCTCTACTTCTGTATGGTATTGTTGAAATTAATTTAAAGGCAAGGGTTTGTGAGAATTGAGTATTTTTAAATTGTCAGAAATATAGGAACTAACTCAAATGCTTTTCAAATTCATGTAATCTAAGATTAATACTTAGTAAATAAAAACTAATAAGTTTGTTTAAGTAGACGAGACATGTCTTTATTTTGCATGGGTTTTACAAAAATAAGCCCGTGTTAGTAATTCACTTGTTTATTTATGAAAAATGTATCTAGAGATTATAAAATGTCCTAGATAAAGAATGCTATTGATTACTTCTTAGTTTTCATTAGAAATTGATGTTTTAATGGTTAAAATCTCAATATATGTAGGAATAACTTTGCAGTGTTTCAGAAGGGCCCCTGACTTGAAACTGCATGGAAAGCAATTTAAAATAAGGAGGCAATAATGTAGAATACAGTAAAGACAGTCTCTTCAATAAATGGTGTTGGGAAAACTGCACAGATAAATATAAAAATAAATAAATAAATAAAACTGGGCCACCTTATACCATACGTAAGAATAAACTCAAAATGAATTAAAGACTTAAATGTAAGACCTGAAACCATAAAACTCCTTGAAGAAAATATAGGCGATAAACTCTCTGACGTTGCTCTTAGGAATATTTTTTCTGATAGACCTCCTTAGGCAAGGGAAACAAAAGAGAAAATAAATGGGACTATGTCAAACTAAAAAGTTTTTGGACAATAAAGGAAACCATCAAAAAAAACAAAAAGACAAACTACTGAATGGGAGAAGATATACGACAATGACATATCCCATAAGTGATTGATATCCAAAATTTATAAAGAACTCAAATATCTCAACACTTAATAAATCAGTAGAAAATAGGTATACGTATTTCTCTAAAGAGAATATACAGATGGCCAATAGACATATGAAAAGATACTCAGCATCACTAATTATCAAAGAAATGCAAATTAAAACTACAATGAGATATCACTTCACATCTGTCAGAATGGCTAGCATCAATAGGTCAAGAAACAACACGTGTTGGTGAGAATAAGGAGAAAAGGAACCTTGGTGCACTATTGGTGAGATTACAAATTGGTACAACTACTATGGAAAACAGTTTGGAGTTTCCTCAAAAGAATAAAAAAAGAACTTCCTTATGATCCAGTAATTGCTCTTCTGGTTTTTTATCTAAAGAAAACCAAAACACTAATTTGAAAAGACATATGCACCTCTATATTCACTGCAGTGTTATTTACAATAGCCAAGATATGGAAGCAATCTATATGTCCATCAATAGACAATTGGATTAAAAAAAAGTGGTGGAGTATTACTCAGCCATTAAAAAAATAAAATCTTACCATTTGTAATGACATGGATGGACTGAGAGGGTATTATGCTAAGTGAAAAAGTCAGACAGGTCAAATCAAATACCATATGATTTCACTTATATGTGGAATCTAAAGAACAAAATAAATAAACAAAACAAAACTTATAGATGCAGAGGAAAAACTGGCGATTGCCAGATGGGAAGGGATATGGGAGTTGGGTGAAAAAGGTGAAGGGATTAAGAAGTATAAATTTGTAGTTACAAAATGGTCATGGGGATGTGTAGTATAGCATAGGGAATTATAGTCAATAATATTGTAATAAGTATGTATAGTGCCAAGTAGGTACTAGACTAATTAGGGGAATCACTTCATAAAATATATAAATATCAAACCATTATGCTGTACAACTGAAACTAAATTAAAAAAAATTTAATTGAAATAGTAAATTAAATTAAATTAAATTAAAAGCGATGAAAACTTCTAGGGTATATCTGATGGGCAAACAATGATTGTAAATTAAAAAATAGTCATGGTAATGGGAAACTCAAAATAGCCACTTGGTTCTTCCCAGCTTCCTAGCATCATCACAGTGTATTTAAGCTAGGCTTACATGAAAAAAACTTATGAGCCAACAGTATTGAAAGGAGACACCTTACCGTATTGCCCAGGTTTGATAACTTCATTTCAAGAGAATGCCAAATAGGTAACCACTTCCTTTCACCACAAGCTCCCAAGAGACAAAGACTCTATCATTCATTGATTTTATTGTTTCACAATGAAGGTCATAAAGCCTAACTGCCTTCCATTTACCTACCCTTCTCTTTTCAGGAAAAATTCGGCCTAAATTCAGATCCCATCGTTACAGTATCACTACATTCCCAATGGTCAACAACACGACATAAATACAGAGACTTCCCAGGAATGAGCCTTCCTAGAGTTGTGAGACCACACTATCTGACCAAAAAGTTGGTCATCAATACATCCTTCAGATTGATTTATGACCAAAAGGGGGAACTGTGAACAAACTAAAGGGTTCTATACAAAATAACCTCATTTAGTAATCATAAATTTCTAACTGGGCATGTTATGGTGGGTAGTCAAGCCCCAAGCCTATAACTTCTTTAGTGAAAGGTTTAAAGCCAACCCTCTTCATTGTTCTTGTTCATCTAGGTTAAGGCACTTTTGAAATGCCAGAAGCAACACCCCTCGTAGATATAACCACCCTCAAGGGAACACATAATCTCATTAACTATTTTGTAATCCCATCCCCAACTTGCTTTCTCTCACCCTCATGCAATCTTCCTTAAATCCCCTCCTTAATTCCAAATACATAAAAGAAACTGCAAAATTGTTATTTTCTGGAGCATTTGAAATCTTGTACCCCAGTGTATGTCATCAGTTTGGCTCAAAACGACTCATAAAAATTCTCTTAAAAAATAAATAAATAAAAAATAATAAAACAATTTAGCCTTATAAACCCTAATATAATCAACATTGTCCTTTTTTAAATCTGAATTAGTAACTGCATTTCAAAATGAACACAATCTCAAATATAGGTATTTTACACAAAATTGCAAAACAGACTCAGGTGAAAATTTTCAAATCTATTTTATAGCACATAAAAACATTTTACTTACCTACTCATACCAATATAGAGATAAATCTGACAACCAAAAACATTCAAGAGGAAAAATAAGAACTTTCTATTTCTTAAAGGAATGAAACGATGTATTCCTAGAAGTTTATATCACATTTTCACCTGAAAGAACTCCAAATGTGAAGATTTTCTATTTTCTATTTTTTTCTCTAAAAAAACATAATCTTCACATTTCTGAACACTTGAGAAACTAAAAACCAGTAATGTTTACCACATCCTTGTAACCACAGGCAAATTGGAAGAGGGGCAATGATGCTTTCAGACCTTCATTTGTGGCCTGGCTCTGCTGTTAGTATATCAGACAAACCATATTTTTGTCTAGTTCCAATCACTAATGGACATGTCAAAAGGATATCCTCTTCTTTATTTTCCTGGTTTCCTCTTTCTATTCAATTTTTTTTTCATAACCTTTCAATAATTTCCCTTAGAAAAACCAACCTAAGAGTTAAATGATAAGATTGAAGATACTCTGTTACTTTATGCCAGACAATCTTAGTCACTTCCTTGAGCACAATAAGAATAAAAGTTCTAATCAAAATTGCAAATAGCAACCTTCTGCCATTCAATACTCAGGACTAGTCTTACATACAGAAGGCAATGAATGCATAAGTGATATATTGGAGAAATGCAGGGGGAAAAATATTTTGTTAAGTAACCACCTCTACCATTTCATACCCATAGTGTCCCATGACAATGACTAAGTCATTAGAAAATCATTCTTTTGCTAAAGCCAGCACATTTAGAGTAATCTTTAAATAAAATGCAATTTCACCGGAAGAGAGACAAATTAAGCCAAAATATGAGGTATGGTATTATAATGAAGAAAGCTAAATCAATAGAATACCATGAGATGCAACACATATGAGTGAAAGCCATTATAAAAGAAGAAGACAGGACAGAGTTAAAGATAAACCTGGTCTATTTCAAACTGAGTATCATCTTCCTGAGAAGAAATGTTGTTGAGCTGCCAGCCAATAGGTTTTGGTTCTAGTCTTGCCTCTGATATGAACTAGGTGTTACTTTCCCTTCCTAGGCCTTAGGTTCCTCATTGGTAAAATGATGTGGATGAAACATATGATCTCTAAATGATCCATTAGCTTTAAGGCTTCAGAAAAGACACCTCAAAAAATCTTTATTACATAATTGAGCTAATTATGCTTCACGAGAGATGAACATTCATTTCTTAAAGTGAATAGACTTTGTCACATTTTATAATCTGATTTTGTAACTATGGCTATGCATCTGCTGATGTTCAACATAGCAGGGAGATGAATCACATCAGATGTGCAATAGCCTATGATAACTTATTACCCTTTTCTATAACAAGTGTTTCATAAAATACTCAAACAAAAGTTTTTTTTTTCCCTCTTCTTTGTAAAGGAAGAATTTAAAACAATTCATAATATCTCATTCTGATATTACTTAGGCTTTCCTCCTTTGAGCTTTAAATTTAATTGTGCTGGTAAGCATGGTAGCGTAAAGGGATGTAGAACTAAAGTGTTGACTTTGAAGAAAAGAACAAGGTTTGTGAATATGTAATAAACCCTGCTTTTGGGGTTGAGAAGGTATCTTTCATATCAAAACTAATAAATTTAGTATTAGGTACTATTTTTTAAAAGTGTTTAGAAACTTTTGGCTTTTCCTTATGGGTAGGTAAATAATGTTATTTGAAACACTTGGGAATTTTTTTCTGCTTTTTTTTGTAATAAAACATATACATAGAGAGTCTATAGAAAAAAATCTATATCAAAATATTTATGGTGGCTTGAAAACTTATTTATTTTTATTTTTTAATTTTTATTTTTTAATTATAGTTGACATTCAATATTTTATTAGTTTCAAGTGTACAGCATAGTGGTTAGACATTTACATAACTTACAAAGTGATCTCCCAGACAAGTCTAGGTAAAATGATCTATAGCTTCGACTGCAATCAGCAGGCCATTATTGACTATTTCTGAATACCAGGAAACAAATTAGAATCACAGCAATTGCTTTTTCATGTCTAATTTATTGAAAAGTGGTTACCTGGCTCCAGAAGCAGTCAGGAAAATGTACTTCATGTCTACCAATGTTTAATAAAAATTCCAGTTTATAACTAAGGGTGACAACAAAGATAAAAATGAAATCAAATTCAACTTTTGGAAAGAGAGGGTAGTATATTTATCACACTGTTGACAAACTGGGAAATACCAATTAGCAGTCATTTATATAGCAGTGACATACATTTTTTGAGATTTTCAGGGACTGTCATCTATTTGCAAGAAAACAATTTGCTGTAACACCATGTCCTATTTAAAGATATTCACAAAATAAATAAAGTAGTATTGCAAAATTTGCTTGTGCTAAAATATCATCTCTCTTATTTGGCTATAATTCCAAAAATATTAGTCACATATTTAACATAAATATCTCCAAAGAGAATCATTAAGATTGCCAAGAGGAAAATAAGCTACCACTAAAGACTAAAAAAAGAACCCATTTTTCTTACCATTTTATCAGTTATCAGTTTTCCAGTGTATAGGGCAAGGACTGAGCATGGAGCACAAACAGGGCAATGAAGATGAGAAGTTGGGGAGATCGCAGAGAGCAATGCAATGGGCGACGCCTGGCATAAGAAGGGATGATTCTGACTTAGCTGTCTGGGCACCTAGAGCAGTTGCATGAAAGTATCAGGTAGATTGAAGAGAGGATTGACTAGAGACAAAAAGCCTTCTTTAACAAATCTTGCCCAGATTGGGCCATAACTCTATTAAAGGTACCAAAAAAGTTATTATAACTTTATACACATTTTCAACTTTTTATTGTGTACAGTATGACAAATTATAGTATATAAGTGGCATGCATGATATTTCAGATATATATCTGGCCACTCATTCTAAAGTTTTAAACTTGTTCTAAGCTTTTACTGTACTTATAAAATTACTACTAATTCTTGGATAGAAAATGTTTTCCATGTTTTTTCCTGTTATTCCTAAAATAAACTTTCTTTTCAGTTCTTTTCCTTATTCTTTTCTGTCTCCTCCCTATACAGAATCATTATTTTTTTATAATAATTCAGTATCTACAAGAGAAGATTAGAAAAAATAATTTAGTAA
Source organism: Eidolon dupreanum (assembly GCA_028627145.1). Taxonomy (NCBI): domain Eukaryota; kingdom Metazoa; phylum Chordata; class Mammalia; order Chiroptera; family Pteropodidae; genus Eidolon; species Eidolon dupreanum. The sequence goes on along the minus strand of CM053505.1, from coordinate 50,621,238 downwards.
TATGAATGTTTTTTTTTTCTCTTCTTGAGGAAAAAATGGAGGGGAGAGTGAAGGGTAAGTAAAGAAAGATATTGATGCTTTTGAAGAGAAACCAAAAGAGAAGGAAAAGGAAGGTAAATTGGGGGACGAAGAGAATGAATGGGAAGAGGGGATTTTGGAATGTCAGTGTTGTTGTTGGTCCATTCCCACCTTTGCCACTTATTTCACAATAAAAATAAATAAATAAATAAATAAATTTATTCTCACCAAAGCTCGCTACCTCTTATTCCATCTACAATCCAAATCCAAAAATCATAGTAGCTCTATGGAAAAAAAATGTTAATAGAGATGTGCAGTAGATGAAATTGTAGACAAGTAGCACGTACCATATGTTTTACCCAGAAGTGTTGGCAAATGTCTCTTCCTTAGTCCCATTTTTCAGTCTGAAAGAAGAGCTGGCAACAAAACTTCATCATAGAAAAGGATTACGGTAACTTGTGTCATATGAAGGCCAAAGGTAGAAACTATCCTTCTTTTGCTGAAGTTCCAATCTGAGAGCTAAGGAAAGGATTGCTTCTTACATAATGGCAAAGATCATTTCATCATAACAAAAAAATTTCTTTCACCTATTATTTCCATTCCTCTATTCAGCAACCCTGTCCCTGCCACCTCCATTTTCTAATCCCGTGCCTGGATTTTAGGTTGGGAACGTGAAGGGGAGAAAAAGTTACTTCCCACCGTTGGCTTTGTATGACTCTAAAATACCATGATCATTTTCCATGATGAAGCTTTGCTGCCTTCTTTTCCTTCAGAAATGAAAAATGGAACTAAGGAAGACAGTTACCAACACTTCTGAATGAAATATAGAGTAAAGACTGCTTGCCTATAATTTTGTCTACTGCAAATCCCTATTAACAATTTATCCATTTTGCAAGTCGAGGAACGATTGATATTCATGATTCCCTTCTATCACTGAAATTTAAACGGACCCTGTAAATTATTAAGAAAAGAGTTAAATAATATTTGTTATGGTTTTTGTGTCAACTACTTTATAATGTATTGGAATGCTTTAAAAAATGATCATCAAATGATTAAATATATAACTATTAAATTTAACAAAATGTAACTTTTTTCTCCCTCACTCTGATTAAAAACATCAACTTTACTGTACACAGTACTCACTCCCTGATACATGGAGTCAGTCCAAAACAGCAGGATCAAAAAGCAGACAACCACAGCTGTATCTTTCAGTAGCCAAGGAACAACTCTCTTGAATGTGTGACTTCAGATCTTTGCATTTTTCAAACTCTGTCCTATTCACAGAAATAAATGGTGCAGTGTAACTGTACTTTTGAAGAGCTGAATGTACATACAGAAAAGAAGACTAAATTCATCTGAGTTCCACACTGCTTTTTACTTAGAAAGCTATCTTTCATTGTCTCAGAAAAAGAGTTGTTAATATTTTGTAGAGTTTCAGACATGCTATTTTTAGCAATTTACATTTTTATAATGCTGCACAGTAGACTAAGTCATGGTTTAAAAGTATTTGCTAAAGTCATAAATCATGGCTCTGATGATTTTGTCCAAGAAAGGATTTTTCTACTTCTGTGTGTTTCAGGTATATAAACACTATTTGATCCATTTCCAAAGATGAAAAATAAAAGTGAAGCATATAATTTTAGTAATAGCTTATGGAATTTGTTCAAAAAAAAAAAAAAAAGACACACACAACAGAACTACAAACTAATTATCCTTAATATATTTTAAGCAACACAGAGTGGATAGTTCATTTTGCTAGCTAAAGATCCCATAACCGTTTTAATCCTATATTGGCTGTGTACATAGGCTTTAAAAGATTGGAATTGGGTTAGAGCAGATGTATGTTATATTTTACTGAATCTTAAAAGTTACAAATGTTGTGTTTCCATCTGTGAGTTCTCTCTATATGGTAGGAGGGCAAATCTGTGATTTCAACATAAAGGAGCATTCCATTTTTTTTCTGAAAATGTTGTTAATTATTTAAAGCTACCAAATATACATATAGGTCACAGGATATATGTCCCTCCACCATAAACACACACACACACAGACTCATTAATTATTCCAAAAGTAAAAAATCTTCGGAAAGACAATGTTATGCTAGTATCTTTTAACAAATGATTTTTTTCTCAGTTTATCTCTTATGCACTAATTAAATCCTCTATGTAAGTTACTTTGAGACTCTAAAAGTATAAATCATATAATTAATAAATACTGTGTTGTGTACATTGTTCTTATTAATACACAAATGTAACTACTCTATAATAACTTTGCCTAGTGAAATAATATGGCTGATAAAATGCATCCAATTAATTTGATCACTTATTTATTTAGAAAATATTTGCACACATAGTTATGCCACTGGTTATTTATTGCAAAATATTAAACTTTTTTTCAGACAAATATGGTAATATAGGAGGACAACTTCTTCAAATACTTGGCTTTATACTTTTACAAATAGTAAACTCAATTTCTCCACAAAGCATATAGATATGCTTTCTATAAAATCACTTAAAGTATCTTTATTATAATTTCCTTGATGGTTCCAAAATGATTGAATGTGTTATTTAGAAAGTAGAATCTGAATTAAAGCTAAAACATGTTTGTGGAGCCAGATTTTAGAAGTGAATTATTCTTTTCTGGTTGTTTCATTGAATAGATTTGACAATGCATTTCAATCACTGAGTAAATATGTGGACGTTTATACAAATTCTAACCTCTCTCCAATCATGGTGGAAAAATAACCACGGGTGTGTCGAAGGTTGTAAAATTAGCATATTTTATGTCTGATAATTTCTAATATATGTATATGCAAATAAAAGATAAATAAAAAAACAAAGATATAATTAACACACTAATTTAATTCATTAATGATTTTATTAGATATGAAACAAATGAGAATAGCTGCATTGGTCATACTCAAAGTCTAACAAAAATAATCAATGAAATCCACAGGTATATTTAAAAACACTTGTAAATGTCATCTGTCATTTCTATGATTACTCTTATATAAAAGAAATGTTTTAGACTAATGTATTTCAGATTCTTATGAGCCAATTCTTTTAGAAACACATTGAAACAAAGTACAATGTAGGAAAGAAATAAATTATAAACTTCCCCAGAAAATCTTTATTAAGTGAGCTGATGCATAGCTGTATGAAACTGTTGATATAAATAATCATGATGTTATTAACTAAAAAAATAAAAATAAATAAATTGGCTTCTGGTATTAAATTATGCTCTTTTTCTAGATTAGTTCTTCAATTACCAAGTCTACACAGTATAAAACAGTTGTTTTTTTTTTTAGCTGAATCTAAGTATCTGACCTAGTCATGACAATTTTTTGCTATTGAGATACATGTAAACATCCTCACAAAGTTATTTTTCATTTTATTCTAACTCAATAGTACTCAGCTCTTAATTCATTAAAATGTATTAAAATATTTACTTTTTTATTTTAAATACATTTGTTCATATCCATTAGTGTATAAGTACTTATTTATAATAATTCAAAGCTGAAATAAGTTGGTCTATAATTTAAATCATGAAAATACAGTAATTTGAGTTCATAATACTTCAGAAGCTATGTTTTAGCCCTTGCTATATCAAGTTAGAAAAATGGAGTTCCATTTCCAACAGAAAAAAAAAAACTTTAATAAACATTTAACATTGGTGCTATACATTGCATTCATTGAGAATGTAGCAGATATATAATTCCATATGTGATTTTTAGTATATAGCCTTAAATTAAGATAAAAAAAATTACTGTAATCATTAATAATAAAGATATAATAGTAATAATTTGCATTTAATATAAATTTTAATTATATAAATAATATACCATTAATAAACTTTGAAGGAATTTCAGTAAATAGAACTGAGTTGTGAAGTAGATAATGAGCAGCTATAAAAATTGAACCAGGGGTTAGACTTGCAGTCAAGATGGCAGAGTAGGTAAACATTGCTCACCAACTCCCATAATCACATCAAAATTACAACTAAAATATAGAACAGCTATCATTGAGAACCACCTTAAGATTAGCTGAACAGAATTTCTATTACTAAGGATATAAAGAAGAAACCATGTTGAGACTGGTCAGAGGGGTGGAAATGCAGACTGGGCAGGTCCCACACCTACAGTGTGGTGATTAAGAATTGGGAGAGATATCTATGCTGTTAGAGGTCCCCTTTGAGACTAGTAATACATTAAATACAATAGCATAGATTTGTTTTGTAGAATTAGCTAGCTATCGGCTTATTAGGTAGAGAACAAAGCCTGAAGAAAAAAGAGATTAAGAACATTTCATTGTAGAAAAATCTAAAGGAAGAAAAAGAAAAACAATTCTAGATTTCAGAATCATTTGGGAAATGCAACACAAGTATCCGAGCTGCTGGTTGATTGAATGAGAATATTAAGTGCTAGAGTAGAGAGACAGACAATGCAAACAGCGGATACTGAAATGGAGATCTGTTGGGATAGGTAGAACAGAAGTACTATTTTAACATTCCATTTTTTACTGACAGTTAATTCCAGCAATCTCCTAGCTTGGTAGCCATTGTTTTAAAATTATGTAAATACAGTATATTGAATCTTACTATTACTACCATTAATAATAATAATGGCTAAACTTGTATAACACTTTTACATGTGAGACACTGTTAAAATTGATTGTAGGTACATAGACTTATTTAATATATATTTATTTAATCCTTACAACAACTGAATAAATTATGATTATATTAATTTTCTACCTTGAAAAAGAACTTATTTGATCACTTAAAATACCTTCATGTTTGCAGAGGAGAGATTGTTTTAAGAAAACCAATATCTATGGATTATAATCCATTTTTTTGCTATATTTTCAGACTTTTAGTCATTGTTACTTTGTTCTTTTTAAAATCTTTTAATAGCAGCATAAAGTAAACTCAATTCTTTAATAGAGCATCTTAATAACTGGAAACTAATAAGTTAATTTAGAAGAATGTACCTTTGTCTAAGCATCAATTTGAAAGTATGATTTAATTTAGAATAAGATAAATGACATATTTTAAGGAGTCTACACTATACCCATTTGTTTTTTCTTTTATTTACTTTATTTATTCATTCATTCATTCATTTGTTTGTTTGTTTACATTTTGAACTGCATTTAAAACACTAAAGAAACAATGCCCAACAGCCCACTCTATTTTTCAAAATGTCAGGTTGACTTTTAGCTAACTGTCAATACCCTCAATTAAGGTCTAATTTTGAATCTTCTGTGAATCCTAGAATATTTTTGTGCACCAATAGTACAGAATTATTTCTAGGTTCATTAATGAGAACAAGCAAAAAGATACCTACATGTGATAAACAGTGTGAAAACCTTTTTTTCTAATTAATATTCTACATATACAAATAAAAATAGACAATTTATGTCAATTTATTTCCTTGTTTTCAATTTTAGTTCTCTGACAAAACTCTAACTTAAAGCATAAAGATATTTTACTACATATATATATATTGATGTACTACTTTTCCTAAAATATGCAATAGTCTATCAGAAAATCCAGACTCTACAATAACATGGGACTAGTACCATAGATTTTGCTAGCACATCTGTATCACATTGCCTACCAAATAATAATAATAATAATAATAATAAATCAGGCACTGAATAAATGTCATTTTTCATCACAGTGAAATACATCTGTTCTTGTGTCATTACAATATCAGTATAGATTGCATGTATACAATCTGCAGTTATTTGGAGTGAAAAAGCAGAGGTAAAAAAAGCAAAGAAAGGTGATTTTAGTGTCTAGGGGCCTCTAAATACCACAGTTCTGTAGCTACCTAAATTGTTTTCAAGCAGTTTGACATATCTCATCAAGTCCTTCAGATTAAATTTGAATGTGGTCCCAGATGTGAAAAGATAGTACTTTATGCACTAGACCCCAGAGTTCCATCTCATTTATACACAAATTTCTGCAAAAAGCCATCAAGAATTAAGAATTGATACCACATTATCCCAAAAATAAAATTTATATATTGCATTAGAAAATATCTTGTTCAAACATATAAAAATGAACTTTATTTTCCAGGCAGTAGAAATTTTTTTGCACACAAACAATTTTAGCTCTCAAAGTTTTCTGAAAAAAGTAGCCTTACTTCTCAACAAAAATTGTTCTCATCCTGTGCTTGTTGAAAGTTTTAAGAGTGCCTATCTGGAAAAAGACCCAGTAATATCAATTTCTCCAATCCTCAAAATTATCCTGAATTGTGGAAATTCATAGTAGATTAAAATATTGTTGTCTGATATCTTTTATTCTGGGGAAGTATAACAGAATAAATTTTACAGCAGGTATCAATATAACTTTTTCTTTTAGTGGTTAAATAATTGCTTAAAAAGCACATAGTAATTTACAATGTCTAGTAGCCTGATCCAGTCTCATACACATTCTATTCCATACATGCAGCTTCGATTTTTTTTACCTTTCTAAAAATATAATTAAGAAGTACAATTTTAGAGCTAACAAGAATAAATATGAGCCATTAAAATGGTTAATACTAATTTAAGTTTCCCCAAAATATAGTACAATATAATAAGACTATTTTATGTTGGTGATTAAATTTACAAAAACAGGTTTATAGTAATAATTATTGACTAAATTGACTTGCAATATAACTCTAAAACTAATTCACATGTAATGTCACAATTTTAATTTTATTAGAATAAAGTTAACTACAATAATTAGTTTAATATGGCCAGTTCAATTTATGCTTGTATAGTCTGAAAATTTGAATACACTAAAAAAATATAAACAATTTAATGAACTAATGAAATAGTAACTTGTCTTAAATGAGAAATTTTAAATCAGTTGATGAACACTGTGTAATTCATCAAGAAAAAAGAAAGGACACTAAAATTTAAGAAAGATATCTTTTCACTTTTTATATAAACTTCATGTAAAAGGAAATATTTAGTCTAAAGAGCCCAAGACATATAACTCAAATAAAATAATTTATATGAAGCTTTATAGCTAATGAAAGGTGAATTAATGGAATAAATATGCTCAGAAACACTGAGTATATTATATGTTGATGTAACATTTTATATGAACATATGTGCAAAATTGCTACTCAGATCATGAAAAAATGCTAACCTTTTTTAATTAGAAAATAATGTGATTTGTGGAACTTAAAATGGAATCATGTGGGACAAAATTCAGGGATTAGAATCCTAAATATAGTTACAAATAACAAAAGTAAACTAAATAAGCTCACTCTAAATCACTGACTCATCAGTGTTGGCCATGACATGAAATCAGATGAAAAGAAAACCTTCAATTCTAATAGGGAAAATGTATCAATCTGAAATTGAGTGCATTTTGCTATAATCGTACTGAAACACTGTGAACTCATGATTAGGGGATTAAAGTAGCAATAATAAAGGAAGATTATTTTAATAAACACTATAAAGAAATTGTTATTAATATAGTTGTTCATGTCATTAGGAATAATAAAGACAAACAATTAATAATTGTTTTTCATACCCCAAAGGCAGCAACACTTAGTTATTTGTTCAGGTTAAAAGATCTGCTTTTACACATGCTAAGTATTGACATAGGAGTTGCTAAAATGATTAATTCTAGTTAGAATTATCACATAGTAAGCTGGGGATATATATTGTCCTAGTCTGTCAATTTAATTTTTAGCTCAAGTGATCTGGCTCTATCATATTGAGTCTTCAAATCCCAGATTCACACACTTCCTGGCACACGGTATGTGTTCAATAACTTTGAGTAATGATAGATTTATAGATAGATAAATATTTTTATAAGTTGTGATATGCTTTTTCTAATATCAAGAGATTATGATTAATTTTACAACTGTCTTTTAAATGTCATGGAATAGATTTACAACTTCAGCATTATAGAAAATAATATTCATAAATTTCCAATAATGAGAAGTTTTTTAATACTCTTCCCATGCTTTCCCAACAGATTCCATCTTTTTTTTTTTTCCTGGAGTAGAATTGCTGGATTATATGGTAATTGTTTAGTTTTTTTTACTAATTATTTTTAATTTACTATGGTGACATTAATTAACAAAATTCCAATAAGTTTCAAGTGTACAATTCAACAGTAAGTCATATATATATATTGCATTGTGTGTCCATTCTTGTTTTTCATTGTGGCTAAAGTATGTTAGTAGTGAAGTTCAGTGTTTAGATTTGATCACAAAATTGACCTCTTATCTAATAAACCATACAGCTCATAAATATCCAAACTTGACCAAAAAAAATGCTAATCTAATTTTATTTTAGTATAATCCATTGCAAAGAGTTTAACATATCTCCTTTGTATTTTTAATAACACCTGTACTATTTCGTATTTTCATTTTTATTTTGAAACATTCATTATAGCACATTGTTCTTAACCTCATCATGTAATGATATTCTACTCTTAGTCTTTTATATAATTGAATGGTATAGATTACTAAATAATACTCAACTATAGCCTATTTCAGCCTTTTAATAGTCTATATATACTAAATTCTATAAATTTAATTTCTATACCTTTTTCAAAACCTTAACAAGGTATTATTTTTAGAAGACATTAATTTTATGAAGTTTAAAATTCTCTAAGTTTTATACTTTTTCTATCCACTTTATAAGAAAATTTTCTAATATGAATACTTTTGAATTTAAACTTCAAAAGTTAAAATAAATTTTGTTTAGTAATTCATTAGATATTTTTCAATCATTTACTGCATAACTCTTATGGAATAATATGACAAACTCCAAAGACATTGTTTTAGAACTTCTCCTCCTTCTGCCTTCCCTTTCCCCTCTTCTCCTTGTTTTCTATTTTTACTCCTTCTCCTCCCTCCCCTGTTGCACTACTTCTTTCTCCCTGTAACTCTTCTCTTTCTTCTTTTTTTCTCAAAGAAATTCAAGTCCAAAAAGTTTAAATGACTTGACTAGAACCTGTATCTGAAAGTATATGTCACAATCTAACAACTAACCCAGTTCTGGCCACACAATGGGCTTTCCATATTTGTTGAATGAATAAATGAATTTGAATCTGCATAGCATACATCATAGTGTATATTTTAGACACAGCAGGCTAGTTCTTATTCTGCAACAAGATTAGTGTAAGAAGAGTATGAGGCCATCATACAGGATCCAGATGAGTTAAAAATATGGGATAATTATTAAGTCAATAATCTATAATTCACTTGTTTTGAATTTGGACTCTTGATGTTTGAATAAAAAGCCATGTGACAAGGGAGTCATAAAACAGAATCCTCAGAGATTACAATTTTATGACTCATAGTTTAGTACTTTTAAGATTAATTGATGTTAATTTTCCTTATAAATTGTATATCAATCGCATTGATATCTGTTCTTGTTTTATGTGGACTATTTTCTTCTAGTAAACGTCTTGCTAGATCCAACTTTGCAACTTTAAATGTCAGCTGCCTACATGTGCTTTTATTTTCTTTTTAAAATCATTCTCCCCACAGTGTTTACATGCAAACACACATAAATTAAAGTTGGATAAATCAAAATATAGATGCAACTATCCAAATGCTAGACCTTATGAAAATAATCCTTGATTCAGAAATTATAAGGAGATTAAGTTGCTGTGGAGATAAGCAGCAGTATAGCCAAAGAGAAATACCCAGTAAGTCAGAGAGAAACATACTTTCTTGGCATATCATCTTTTAGTCAGTTTAATGCATTAAGCTCAGTGTACAAATGGCCCTTATCCATCGTCACCACTCAATTGGCATTGCCAGCACTGATACAAAAAAATCAGTAAGTTAAAAAAAAAAAAAAAAAAAAAACAGATGTGCATGCTTACAGTACCGTAGAGGAAACTCATTCTAAACTTTAACATATATTTTGTCAGTTCCTTGGTTCGTTTTGCTGAGAACAATTTTTATTCTTCTTAGCTTATAGACTTATTTTTTATTGTAATTTAGAGTAGATTTCAAGTTTTTCCCACATTTACTACTACACCCAATAAAAAAGAGCTAGTTTGAAGCATAATGTTTAAAAACAGTGTTAGGTAAATAGACTTTTTAGGAAGAAATCTACACTTGCATTAACAAGGTAAAGCATAATTTAGGACAATTGGTATCGTTTATAATTCCTGAGGATGGAGCATTCCCACTAGGTTAATATTTCCCAACTAGTAAATTGTTATATCACACATGAATTCCCTTCCTCTTGACTTAAGGAAATATGTGCTAATTTATGTCCAAAAAGGTATTCAGTGAACTAAGTTTAAACCAGTTTTTTTTTTTTCAATGGCTAATGACTGAATTGTGTTTTTGATATAAGAAAAGTTTAAAGGTGTACTCTTGGGCACTTTCTCAATATAGTTCTGATCTCTGCTTGAAAAGTTGTGTATAGAATCTATAAGAAAATGACAATGTTTTCTTTCTCTCAATAGTGATGATGAAAATGACCTGCACTAAATATTAACTTAAACATGGTTAGTGGTTGGTATAGTGTCCCAGTGAGGTTGAATTTCTGGTGTTCTCTATTAAAATATCAACGGGGATCCTAAGAAAAGCATTAATAATAGAGTGCTATAACAACTCAATGCACAATAAATACATCTCTTGAAATATCCTTATGTGTCATGTAAATAGGCTTCATATATTAAATTGTATGTGCTAGGCAGATAATGACACTTCTTTTAAAAGGTTCTATATCCAAGAAATTTCTCTAATCTAACACACTGCAGAGAATACATCAAGGATTTGTGGAATGCTGTTCATATTTAAGCAGATTTCTTGATAACAATCACTCGAATAAGTGCAGAGTAAAAGATCAAGGATCCACAGTTCACTCTCTTTAGGAAAGAGCAGTATAATCTTGGCTTTTTGCACACTTTGTAAATGGGTCAAAGAGTACTCACATATATCATTAGTCTATAGAGCTTTATCTCTTGTGTACCCAATATTACTTTGCCATCCACTTTCTCAGTGCTTTTCTTGTTACCATCGTTTTTAATTCACCCCATCATCCATTTGAATTCCACTTTTAGCTAGCCACCTCCTACTCTGATAATTTTCCTGCAATTTTTCCAGTCTGGCAAAGCTTTTGTTTATCTAGCAGTACTACAATATAGCCACAGAAAGAATGGAAATGTTATTCAGCTATTATGTGTTTATAGATTTCAAATGAGTATATTTAACACACTATTACGTTGAATTGAAAAAGTGTCATGTAGCAATACTTTCTGAATATTTCATACAATAACAACAAAATATGGAAAATTACACATATCATGGTTGTTATTTGGATCAACATAAAGGGGCACATTACTATCCTTACTTAATACCTAGACTTGAATTCTAGTCTGCTAAAATCATTATAGAATCCTTTCAATCTTAAGTTGTAAGGGTGGCAAACAAGATAACTGGGCTCCATTAACCAGGGATTGAATAAACATATTTAAGGCATATACTGCCTTTTTGAAAGCTTTTATATTATTCACAGTCACATATGCATATTTTCAGTAGTGTTGATTAACCTCATTGGCAAATACATGACTGGTCATTGCTTGCCTTTTCTGTGGCTGCTGGTCTTATATTGGAATGTGAACTATATTTTATATTACAATAAAATTATGGCACTATTCAACTAAAAATCATAAAAAGATCAACCAATATAATTTTTTTCTCACTTTAGATTTTATATAGAGTCTTTTCCGCAGAAACAAAATTTACTAAATCTAAATTAAAAGCAGTAAGAATTGAATAAAGTAACTCTCAAATTTGGCTATGTATTTGAAACATCTAGGAAGCTTAAAAAAATGCCAATGCTTGGGTCCTACCCCAGAGATGCTGATGTAATTGGTCTGGATACAAACTGGGCATTGTAAGTTTTCAAAGTTCCCTAGGTGATTTGAACATGCAACCACAACTGAGAACCACTACAAAAATTCCCTCCCCACTTGAGAATAACTGTGCAGTGAACCACATTAATTACTGAGTATTATTATGACATGGAAGAAGCAACTGGACTAATTGAGCATTTGTTATCTATTTGTTTCACAAAGCCCCACAAAAGCTAAAAACCCTGTCCACTAAATTTTTTTGTTTATTATGTTAACTGCAGTGGTTTCTACCATGATTGTAATTTTTTTTTCTACTGCAGGTGGCTCCTTTGCTCAGTCTTTAATGAGATTTTCTGTTTTGCAATAGCCACTGCAATTTTTATGGTTAATCCAAAGCATAATGTTTTAAATCAATTTAACACCCAGACAACTTTATGCAGGCATTACAGAGATGGTACCTCATCATCAATAAAAATGATACACAACTCGTTCTGAAGTTACATATCAAACAATTCACAGCAATCACCTTTATTATAGAATATGAAACAGATCTCAGAGACAGTTCCTTTAATGTTAGAGATTTACAGCATTGCATTCACAACTGCTTACTATGGAAAAGACTGAAGGTCAGTATTTAAGATTTACTCCACTACATATTTTGTTTTCACAAAAATAAAGAGGGTAATCTGTCATGTTAGTAAAGAGATGGACTGTTTGAAGCATTATGCACTTCAAGGAGAAAACCCCTCTCAAATCAATGTTTAAAGTACATCTGGATAACAATAGATCTCTTTCATAAATAATAAAACAAACTTTTAAAGGATATCTAATAAATACTTCAGGCCAAGAAGAGTCAAATATAATGGAAAGGGGGATGCCATTTGCACAGAATAAAAATGCAATGGCTTATATGACTGACATAAGCTAAAAAGAGACCAAAATGTAGGTGTTCTCCAGAACACGAATATAAACAAGACACCCTTATATTTAAAGAAAGCTTACTGAATTAATGGAAGCCCTAATTTCTAAATGAATAAGCCTAATAGAAAACCTAACTGCATGTAAGTGGGATTTAGTTTTACTCAAGAATATTCTATAATAGGTTATTATAGTAAACTAAGCTAGTTATAGAAGATTGAATTTTTTGGTTACATATCTGTTTTCCTTATTATCCAGTGGGGTCCTTAAGGTCAAATAACCTATCTCATTCATTTAGATCTTTTCATCCCCAAGCACAGAGCCTGATATATAGAAACCATGCCACATATGTTTGTTAAATAAATGACAACATGTTTTCATTAAATATTTACTAGGCTTCAAGTAGTGTGTTCGACATAGGCTAAAGGAATTTATAAGATATCTTGAATTATTAATTCTCTAAATCTCAGCATGAAGTTAATCTTAGAAATTTCTTTTAAACGATAAAGAAATAATTCAATAAGTAAGAAAGACTAGTTTCACAGTGATCCTCAAGAAATAAGCTTGAAATTTACTAGTAAATTTATAATCTTTTGGTAAAATAACAACTGATAATAAATTTTCAGAGGCTTTCCTGTGAATTTCTTATGAGTTAAGTAGGATACTTGCCCACCTTAAAAATTAAGTGCATGATGAGGGGCAATATATGAAAAATAAATGAATACAAGGAAGTATGTCATAGATAATGTGTCTAACTTAATGGTCACAATATACAAGACTTTAAAATCTTAGTTCTTGTTTATAAAGTTCTCAATATCTGAGTCAGCAACCTTCACTAACTCTATTGGAGAAATACATGCTCAGAAGGAAACTTATTAACTTCAAGTATAAATGTGGCTTGATAGAAAATAGGTGACTCTAAGTCATCATCACTGAAGACTGCACTTATATTGCATTCTTATATCCAGATATTTGTCATAGAAACAGACAAAATATTTGAAAAATGCCATCATGTTTTGTCAAACTTTATTTACCTCCATGGATCCAAATCTATTTACACCATGTCTCTATACATTAATGTATGTTTGTTCTATTCCTCAAACTATGATGCTTAAAGAATACAACATGTATAATAAATTATATTTAACATAATTAAGGAGTTTTTGGTGCTTGAAATACACAATTAAAACCCTATGTGTTATTACTATAAAGCTTACAAATTATGAATATTAGAATACTATGAAACACTGGCATCACTGTAAAAAATGACATAACAATAACACATGTGAATATAACTTGTATATTCAGTAAATAGTGAAAAAGATGGTCTCCTACTGGTGGCAAGAGAGCAATAGATCATGGAATAACTAAACTTTAGTTCAGCCAAGAAGAAAAACATTATTTGATTAAATAAATGTGGTTTGTTAATCTAATAGTTCAAAAGAAAGAGGTCAGCAGTTATCTCTATATCAATGATATTGGAAAACTTTATTATAAACTGTTATTCAGTAAATTCCCTAGGAAAGTTTCCCTGCTAATTACTTTCAGAAATCAAAAGATAGGAATTAAGCAAAGTGATTACTACTTCTAAAATAAGGACTTTTCTACTTCAAAGATGTAATTAATTTAGTAGTGATGACATATATGTCACTGTTTCTGATATGAAAATCTAAGTTTAGAAGTGTAATTGTTTCAACTGTTTGCTTAAGGAATATAATTCTAATCAAAGCTCTATAGTTTGAGGTATCAATTTCAATTTATCAGTTGTTGAGTTAGTCATAGATGGTTCCACACAAGGTTTCTAAATTATGTACTGACTCAGATGCATTGAATGAACAGAAACAATGACTTTCAGTAGTTGCTAGAAAAGAAGGAATAGAAAACTGTCTAATCTGTGAAAATGGAAAGAATACATATTCAAAAGGCTGAATTTGTAACTACATCTAACACTATAGTAAAGCTAAAGATCTAGGTATAGTATATTTAATACACATAAGAGTGCTATTCAAATAAGCTTTTAAAATGCTTTCTTCTTTCTTCTTTTCTACTACTTTGAATAAAATATATTTCAAAACCTTTTAAAACCTACACTTATTTTACTTAAAATGTCCCTGTGTGTTCTCTCCCATACATATAGAATAAGGCATAGAGCGGAAATGAATATGTATGATTTCATTTCAGAACACCTTCAATATTATGCCACACACAGAGTTAAAACATCTGTTTCTCAGAGATATAATGGGTGAATTTTGATGCTGCAAGGTGAGACAATGGTATGAGGGCTTCAACATTTTCATGGAAAGTTTAGAGTTTTCAGTAAGGGATGCAGTGTGATTATGTATCTCCCTCCTTTTTTGCATAACAGAAAAAAATAATATTTTTAAAGAATTAAAAAGTCTGAACTAGACAGTTCAGCCAATTATGAACTTACAGGAAAACACTTTAAAAAATATTCAAGCATCAGAGTTTTTTTTAAAAAGATACCTTTCAGCATTGATTTTCCCAGAATACTTCTACATACACCAAAAATCCAGGGTTACAACTTCCTAAATTAGAGTTACAGAGTAGTTCACCACTCATGATACACATTTCTTTCTGTTTTACTTGAATCCAGAGAACCCTGAGATTTTTAAATCTCTGTATAATCAGCATTTCCTATTACATTAGTAGAATACTCCACATTTTATTCTGGAAAATTAGGAATCAGTTTTCTTTGAATTACGTCAGTTCTGTTAAACTCTTCTCAAAATTTGGAAATTAGAAATAAGACATACACTGTTTATAAAAAGTGAAATATAATATTTTGCTAGGAACTGAGAAGATACAGAAGAAATATGTACTTGATTAGCATGAACTCACAATCCAGGTGTGAACATTATACATACATGTAAAAATAGATGTAAAGACTACAGAAGGCTTTATGGAAGAAAGGTTCCCAGAAAGACTGAGAAAGGAACAATAGTTAAAATGTCAAATGTAACAGAAAGTTCTAGATGTATTTAGCAGGAATCTTGGGCAAATGATAAAGGGTTCTATTTTAGTTGACAGGTAAAGATAATAGATTATAACAGGGAATTAATAATAAGAAAATGCAGTTAATAGGGGGAAACGAGTTGCTCAATTTAGTAGTGAACTACTAAAATAGCTAAAGAGGATAGCCAACTTAAGGGGGGATGGGTCTTAATATTTCATATTTATTTTCCTTGACAAATGCCATTTATATATTTTAAAGGAAAAAGGGAAATGGCTTGTAGAAAGAGACTAAAGAACTAGATATTTCAATAATTAAAAGAATAAATGAGACTAAAAAGGAATTCAAATATATTGGGGTTACAAAGATGGCTTCCATCTTAGGATAGTAGGACTTGAAGTAAGCTACTGACAATTCAGCTGCTGATAGAAATTGTGAAAGAAATTTGAAGATAGTTGAAAAGTTTGGGACACCATTCTCAAGGCCTGGGATAGAACATTAACAAGACATCGAGCAATACCTACAGCTTAATACTATGAAAGTGTAGTAAGCTAAATCTTCAGTACAATTTTGTCCTTTTTTTTTTTCCAAACAGTTTTCAGTGGCCTGTGGAAAATACAATCTGTGAGAGGACTACAATTAGAAATTGGAACTATGCATAGAGTAAGAAGCCAAGGGCAAAAAGCCAAGAATGGCAGTGATGAGTTGGGGAGATAAATGTAACCAAGAAGGAATTTTATAAAGCGGGTAAAATGGAGAGGGATTGAGCAATTGGAAGACCTAATGAAGGGAAACCTCAAGTTAACTATATAGGATAATACAAGGCACATAATATAGTGATGGTCACAAAAAAGGAAGACAATGTTTAAAATCATGGAATCCTTGTAACCACATGAAAATAAGATCCAGGGAATGCACATATGTACATATAAGGGCCACAGAATTAACAAAACAACAACAAAAATCAACAAAAAAAATCAACACAAACAAACATGTAAGACAAAACAAACATTTATCTGTGGTGATGGCTACATTAACAGTTGTAACCCTGAATGCCAGGTGTAAGCAGAAGTCTTAACCATGGAAGAAGAATACAAAGAGATCAAAGCAGTGGTATCCTTCAAATTATTTGCCACTTCGTGCCACTGACCAAATTTTAACTCAAACTACCCATTGAGTTAAATGCATTCGAAAAGAAAATAAAAAGCTGTTAAGATACTACGAAATACCTCACTGTGTACATGCAGTTCCTGGAAGAGCCTATCTATGAAACATATATAGGAAAAAAGTAAATGGGTTTCCTTGCAGGTAGTAAAGCTAAATTAGAGCTCTTGGTGTGATTTAATTTTCTCATTGCATTATTAACATTAAATTAAATATTTGACAAGGAAAACTGGTTAATTTAGAAGAAATGGTATTCATAATTGCTGTAGATTTAGCCTCATGGATTTGCTCCAAAAAGTAATACATGAAAATAAGCCATCACTAAAGTCAAGGCATGTAGATATATCTCTTCAGAACCATATCCTTGGAATTAGCTTCATTTGGAGATAACTTTTTAAAAATATCTCAATGTGCCATTCCATATTCAAACTCCTAAATTACACATTTAGAAGAATTTCTGAAGAAAGAACTTACTTTTAAACATGTCTGCATTGTTGAAAAAGATAAGAGATAAAGAAATATCTTGGAGACACCAGTAAAATGGATACTTTACTATATGGTGGCTCAAACATTCTCATTGCGTCCCTCTCTTTCAAGTGTAGCTTTGGAGCAAATGATTATGTAAATGAAAGGAGTGTGGAAGAAGATAGGACAATGACAGAAAATAACTTTTGCTTGCTACTGTAGCTACTCTTTCTGATACCTACTAGCCTAGTCTGAAAAAAAAGCCACTTTGTAAATTCACCTCAGGCTAATATAAAGAAATAAGAAATATACTCCTTTGAGAATCTCAGTCAGTTCTGTTTCTGCCATTTTCAGTTTAGCACTTTGGTGAACATACTCTTTAACAAGAATGGCCATTTGTGCAAACCCCAAGGGCAATTTAGATTCATAATTACCCAAAGGAAAGGGGTTTTGAAAAAAAATGTCAACACGAAGACTTTCAGGTTAATATTAAGGGAACCAGCTTGTATTTAAACAAGAAATGTTTGTTTGTTTGTTTGTTTGTTTGTTTGTTTTTAATGTTAACCAGGTTCAAAAATTTATGCTTCTCTCTTTTAGTTGAATATAAACAATGCTTACACTAATTTATTCAATCACATGTGGCTATGTGTTGAAATGTTTCCCCCACTAATTATCTATTAACCAACTAGTTAAAGAATGAATGAACTATGGAGTGTATCATTTACTTTTATTCTGCTCTTTGAATGCCACTAACTTCTCAGTAATATATAAAATTCTTTTAGGAAGGAAGTAGAGAGAAGTATCTATTTCTGTAACTTAAACTTCTGATTTGGAATCTGAAAATAGGTCCTGTTTGGTGAGGCCTCTGGAACCATTTGAATTTAAATAGATGAGGAAATCATTGTGAAATTCTAGGTCCTTTTGTTAGGTAATTAGGCAAACATGAGCTACAGGAAGAAGACCCAGTTCTGCAATGATAGAAACCTCCCTTGAAGATCTTTCTTAAGGACCTCCCCAAAACACCACCCCCTTTAGGGTTAAAAATTAACCCAAATCCTGGGGCACAAAGGCCATAAAAGCTGCTAGCTTAACCAGCCACAAACAGGTGCAGAAAAAGTACTACCCCAACCTGCACATAACCTCGGACTCATTAAACCATCATTATAATATCATGCCTATTCCCGTAAGTTCATGAATCTAATTATAACAGACTAAATTCTAGGTAAGCACATGCGTGGCAAAGGGTTATATAGCAGCCAACTGTCACTTAAGATGACCTCATATATGATCATCTAGGACCTCTCAACATGGCCAAAATATAAACAGACTCCACTTCTGCGTTATTACAGCTCTCTTCATTAAAAACCTGCTCCTGTCTTGGAGCATGCTCTGTCTTTTATCCTTTATCTTTTCACCTCCCAAATTCCACAGTGCTGTAGCCTTCCTTATGGAGGCCCATCTCCTTCTAAAATGTACCTTCAATAAATCTTACTTTTTCTAAATTTCGCTGACCCATAATTCTTCCTGCGTCGGTAAGGAAGAACCAAGGACCTCTCCCCCCACCCTCCATATTGCTGGGGCAACACAGGATTTCACATCACTCCAGTGGTAAAACTTTGATGTTTTAGAATCTAAAAGACAACTAATAAATCATTCATTTAGATACTTTATTCCTGGCTAAAATAATGTGTTACCCTCTCTTTTTATTAACATATGCAGGATCCTAATATAATTCACTTACTCAGAATTAAACTGAATGTAAAAACTGTATTTTATAATTGATATTAAATATATGTGAATAAGGTGGGTAAAATGGCGTAGATGATAGAGGCTTTGTTCATTCCTCTATCTACAACTGCAAAAGTTAGGACAGGGCGAGGATGCCAGGCTGCCCGATCTGGAGCAGCTGAGTGGGACAGAGGCTGAGTCAGTGGCAGCCGCAGAGCCTCTTAAAGGAGCCACATCTGCGAGCAGACTTTCGTGGTGACGGACCTGCTCACTCTGAGCACCAGCACTGGTTTAGCTGTGTAGGGGACACCAGAGACTTGCAGGGGGACACTTAGTTGTCAGAATGAGGGTTGAAGCAAGATTCATTCTGTACAGAAGGGCCAGCAGTAACCATTGTTCCTCTGTTGGGACCTCCCCACTCCCAGTGTGCGGATACAGTACCTCCATAGCTGAGATGTCATCAAACTGGGTAACAGAGGTCGCTCTGCCCAGAGGATTCTCTGACACTCCACTTCTCCCAACTCACCACCCCACTCAAGCCACATTCAGTTGTGTCCTCGGTGAGTCAGGTGCTCCTTGCTGAGCAGTGCCAAGACTCACACTGGTGGCAGCTGGCCTCAGTTTCTGGTGTGGCCTCCTGAGGGAATGATAAGCACAGCATCTGTGGATTGTTTACTGAATCTTAACAGGTGGCCCAAGAGGGCCACAGACTGGGGCTAAATTCGGAATGCAGCTGAACCCCTCTCAAAACCATAGGGCTGAACATCTACTACACCAGGCTGTACAACTAAGATCATGAGACTTAGGAGCTTTGCTTAGTACATAGAAACAGATGCAGAAAGGCATCCAAAATGGGAATATAAAGAAGCAGAAACCATATGAGAGAACAGAACAGAGACCTAGAAATAATGGAGTCAAGAAATCTAACAGATGTAGAGTTCAAAACACTGGTTATAACGATGCTCAATGAACTTATGGGAAGTATAGATGAATTTGGTGAGAACGTCCACAAAGAGATAAAAAAAAACATAAAAATGGAAATGGAAATTATAAAAAGAAACCAGTCAGATTTGAAGGACACATTATCTGAGATGAGAAGTATATTAAATGGAATAAACAAAGTAAATAAAGAAGAGGATCAAATGACCTATATAGAGGACAGGAAAGCCAAGGACATTCAATCAGAATGGCAAGAAAAAAGAAGCCAAGACTATAATAATAATTTAAGGAGCCAATGGGGCACTATTAAAGGTAAAAATATCTGTGTCATAGGAGTACCTGAAGAAAAACAAGATGTTTAAGGGCTACTAGAAGAAATAATGATGGAAAACTCTCTTAACTCAGTGAAGGAAATAGACATAAAACCCCAGGAAGCTCAGAGAGTCCCCAAAACCAAGAACCCAAAGAGGCTCACACCAAGACACATCATAATTAAAATGCCAAAGATTAAATACAAAGAGAGAATCTTAAAAGCAGCAAAAGAAAAGCAGTTAGTTACCCACAAGGGAACACCCATAAGCCTGGAAGCTAATTTCTTAAAAGAAATTTTACAGGGCAGAAGATCTTGGAACAAAATATTTGACATGATGAAAACTCAGGATCTACAACCAATAATACTTTATCCAGTAAAGCTATCATTTAGAGTCAAAGGACAGATAAAGAGCTTCCTAACCAAAAATAAGCTAAAAGAATTTATCATTGCCAAGGCAGTATTATAGGAAACGTTAGAGGGACTTCTTTAAGAAGAAAAAATCATGTATTAAAGACATGAATAAAGAATAGTAATAACTGCATTCCTATCAACAAGTACCTCAAATGGAAAATAATTAAGTGCTCCAATCAAAAGAGAGTGGCTGAATGGATAAGAAAACAAGACCCCTACATATGTTGCCTACAAAAGACTCATTTCATATTAAAAGACACACAGACTAAAAAGAAGGAGATAGAATAAGATATTTCCTTGATGGACCTAGAGGGTATTGTGCTGAATGAAATGTGTCAGATAGAGAAACAAATGTCACATGATTTCACATACATATAGAATCTAAAAACAAAATAAACAACAACAACTAAAGCAGTAATAAACTCATAGATACAGAGAATATTTTGAGGGCTACTTGTTGGAAGGGGTTTAGAGAGACAGAAAGAAAAGGCAAAGGTATTAAGAGGTACAAATGGATAGTTGCAGAATAGACATGGAGATGTAGAGTGTAGAATGGGGAAGATGGTCAATAATGTAATAAATATGTAAGGGGGAAAAGGGGTACTAGATTTAATGAGGTGATTACTTTGCGAGTTATGTGGATCTCTGATCACTATGTTATACAACTGAAACTGGTATATTATTGTATGCCAACTGTAATTGAAAAAAGCATCTAATTGTACAGTGTAAATACAAGCAACTAATTGTCTTTTATATTTCAATAAAGACACACACAAAAAGGAAAGCAATTGAATCAGAAATTGAAAAAATACATAAATAGGTGAAGTTCAGAAGTTCAAGAGATTAATTCAACTTTTTATGGAAACATTTGCAATAAATCAAATGTTAATGAACATTCTGACAGTTAATATATTTAAGGTTTATAGCTTCTTGATTTTATTATCCAAAACACCCTTCAAATGTACACAAAAATACAATGAACCAAAATAAAAGACATCAGAGGACAGACCTAATCTTTATGGTATATGTTAGCCATACTGTATCAGGCTAGGTATAGAATGTGTATGGACTAGTGAAAACCACTTAATGGTGGGTTTGTAGCACATCATAGTTGACAGAAAAAAAAATTTTAAACTTTATTCTTCCATAAACATCTCATAACATTAAATATATTAAATGTTACTACTAAAATACAGTAAAACAATTATTTTGAGCTAAAAGAAAAGTACTTGTTTTATGATTTCAAGTTTTTCTCTATTTTTTTTTAAAGACATACTCAAGACCGGTTCAAACCATGGGTTCAAACCGTGGTTCAAACCATGGTTCTTTTACGTGTGAGCACTGTAACCTTAGGCAAGTACTTAAGCTCTGTATATCATGATTTCCTGAGTTATTGTTAGGACTAAATATATGTGTGTGTGTGTACACAAATATACATATACACACATGTGTTGTATACATACATGTATCCAAACACAGAAATATATGTACATATACATACACAGTGCTTGGAACGGGTCAGCACAATATTATCAAGTTAGTTTTATTGTGCTTACTTTGATATAGAAAAGTAGTGAGGAAAATGAACACGTATTCACAATTGTACCTTTCTTACCCTCTGCTTTGCCTTGACCAAACAAATCAGGTATCTCTCTTTCCTACAGAGACCCCTGAGCTCTGCTTGCCCCAAGCATTGAGCAAGCACTAAAAAAGTGAACTGTGTCCCCTCTATCAGGATCTCCTGGAAATCGGCTGACCACAACAAGACATTTTTCCTAGTAGATCTCACTGATCATTTATCTTGCTTGTCCAGTTTCTTCTTATAAGATTCTGCTTATCTCCACCTGCCCCTCCTGATTCTGAAAAAGAAATGCCTTTTTCTGTTCGGTTTTAAGACCCTTGAAAATTTCTAAAATCAGAGCCTTCTCCCTATTCTGAACAATATCTCTTTCTAAGTCCAGATTTGCTTTTATTTGAAAAATAGTTATACTTTACTAAAAATTGCATTTTCTATTGCTGCTTATATTGTAACATTATTGTTTTTTAATTAATTATATAATTAATTAATTTTTTAATTGAAGAAATGATTTAAATATTTTTTCCTCATCTACCTCCCCCCTCCTCCCCTATTCTCTACCCTCTGGTAACCGCTAGTCTATAGTCCATGTCCATGACTCTCTGTTTGTTTGTCTTGTTCATTTGTTCCTTTCAGGTCTATATCCCACATATAAGTGATATAATGTGATTTTCAACTTTTTCTGTCTTGCTTATTGAGCTTAGTATGAATATTTCAAGATCCATCCATGTTGATATTATTGTTTGAATAGATACTATTGATGTGTTTTATGTTAAAATTTCATGACCTAAGTGTCTTCTGAACAAGAAAATGAGTTCATCCTAGAGTTCTGTATACAGTCCCTATTTTTTGAAACAAAGACATTTTCCTACTTATAGAATATCCATACTCTATAAAATTTGTCAATATTTCTATTCTTCAAAATGCCAAATTTTAAAAAACTGAACAATGTGTCCATGTCTAAATTTGCCAGAGTAGTTGAGAATATGAGAACATGTAAAATCTGCAGAGCTTTTCCCTCTCTTGCTCTTACTCTCACTCTCTAACTCTTTTGCTCTCTCCTTCTTTTACTTTATACAGCTACTGACATTTTACTACTCTTGCTTTCCTCCTTTTAATTGGAGGACTCTTCTATGATATTTTGTCTTCTGGTAAGAGTCGACTCTCAAAAGTCATCACTCCAAAGCACACAGTGATAAGATAGTTCAGATAGGCATTTAAAAACTCTCACAAAGGTATATTGATTGAAGAAAACCTTCTAATGGTGTTATTTTCGTTATCTTTCAAACATTAATGAAAATTCATTTTTACATTCTAGTCATGCTCCATTTTCAAGTAATTCTCACACTTGATAAAGACATGTAGGGTTAACAGATTACTTCTGGCATAGCATAGACCATCCTTTGGCAAGTTCTTTTTCAAACATAAAATTTGGTCTTTCAAACTAGGATAATTTATCCTAAATATTATACTCACATTTAACCAAGCATACAGTTATGCTAACATCTTGTTTTTTTTGATATCGACAACATTTAAGACTTATTGAATTCAATCACCAAAACATCTTTGATCAGAATCTTAAAGAAAACTCATTTTTTTCCAACCCCAAAACATGGTTAGAAAATTAAAGCATAAATTCTAGGAAAGAAATGTCAGCGAACAGCTGAAAAACTTTATTTTTAGTGGTGGTGCAGGTTTACTATTGAGGTAATTAAATTCAATGATATATTTAAAATAGTATATTTTTAATAGTAGAAAACTAAATTTTTCTAGAAACCCAGACTGTTCATGTATATGTGAGCAGAACTTGAAATTTTCACATTGAAAGATGATATTTTAAAACCCAGTTTCTCAGAGAACATCAATTTGCTGATTAAACACATTCAATTTAGTTATAGTAGTTTTCCCTGTGACCCTATCAGATATCATCATGCTTCATATTCACTAATTTTTCTTGTCACTGCTAATTAGTGAATTTATACTAAAATGGTGCCTTATATTACTAAAATTTATCATAAAATAACTAGATTACCAGAACATTCACAAAGTGATGCTGTTAGCACTATGTTGTTTTGGCACAGCAGGAAAAGAACGTGTTGGTGAAAAATAAAATAAAATAAAACTTGAATAGTACTTCCAGGACTATGTAAGTGATACAAAATGTGGAGACAGCTCAGCTTGCAGCTTTTTAAAGGGAGAACCACAACATATGTCATTTTAAATACTTACTGTTACAACTCCGTGGAGTAGCTACTATAGCTTCTGAAATTTAAGAAAAAAAATAAAACAACATATTTCAATATTAATTTTCATTGAAATTTACAATCTTACCTTTCCTGCCTTTTTTCCCTCAGATTTCCACTGATTTGGGATAAAATGGAGGCAAAGGAAGCAAAAGAAAATAGAACAAAAACAAAAACAAAAATCAGCTCTAATTTGTTGCTGCAAGTACATTTTTTATAAATACAAAGCATGTCAATATTCCTAGTGCGATAGTATATGATTTTCTTCTTTCACTGAAACTGCTTTCATCTGCGGCACTCTTCAGTGGCTTCAGTAAAGGGATATAACAACATTGTAAATCTCATACAACAATATGAACAGCTATATAAAAAATTTGATCAGCAACAAAATATTAAATTATATGCTCAGTTCACATAGGCATTGACTGAAAACATACATCTTTCCAATTAGATATTTTCTCATTATATCACTTATTTTTTTAAAAGAAATGGGCTTTTATCTCAAGCATCAACACATTTTTTTAAAGAAAAACTAGGATAGTTGGAAATTCATTAATTAGGAATAAACATAAGAAATATCTATACAGCATTGGACACTATTCCTAAATGTTTATTTTGGTGGTTCCTAAGAGAACCTTAATTCAGTTGTATTCAGCTAAATCTTTTCAAAGTCATCCTGGTAAAGTCATTTTCTTCATTTTTATTTACAGACTTTTTTCCCCCACCCAACACCAAGACATATGTGAAATTAATTTTCAAGACTCCAGAAATGTTTAGGCCATTTGTCTTTTGAATTCATTGTCCTTAGTAGAGGATGAATAAAACCATATGAAAAATGGGACAATGATGCTCCCAAAAGTCCGTAGCTAATGATGCTCCCAAAAGTCCTTTTCCCCCAAATTTTATCTCAGTTTCCTGTCATCTCTACATTTATATTAGTTTCTTTGAGAGCCTCCTTAAATAAAAAGAATTGCTGACAACTGGGATGGAGGTAGGGTTGATTTTGAAATAAGGCTAAATGCAAAGAGAGATACAATTAATACAGTAAGAAAATGAAGTCTCTGTATTTTATATCCAATAGCTTTGTCCCAGACCAAAGGAGTATATTTTTTCCTGTCATTTTAATATAACTTGAGTTTTCAAAATTGACATTGAGGCAAGTATCTAGACATGGGCACATTTTCATTATCCAACAAACTTAAACTGTGCTTTTTCTCCTTCCATTTTGGGTATTTAATTTTAGTCAAAGATATTCATATTGTCTTTATGTGTGTTCAAATTCAGTCATCAATGACACAGTGTTAGAAAGTTATTTACCTGTGAAGGCATAGCCTGAGAATAACATCTTGAATAATCTCTTTCAAGAAAGTGTCGTTGGATTCTAATGTCTCTAAACTATCAAGGTTTACATTTCTCTTTTATTATGAATGTTAATCTTTAAATAATAGGTTTATAATGTCAAATTTCGAACAAAATAATCTCATGGACAAAAAAAATGTGACAAAACTTTATTTGTATCTAAGATTATAACATTAAATAAATACCATTCTTAACTTTGCAAAACCACAATGGATCTTTTTTACGTTTGCATTATTAGAATTTATTTTCAAGGACACAGTAGATTTTAGTTAGATGTTTACCAGTCATCATTGAGAAAAATCTCATATTTCAAAAATCACCCTGAATGTAAATGACTGAACTCACCAAAAAAAGGCACAAAGTTGCAGAAGGGACCAAAAAAAATATGCTGCCTCCAGGAGATACATTTCAGCTCCAAAGACAAATATGGACTCAAAGTGGAAAAGTGGAAAATGATATTTCAAGCAAATAGCATTCAGAGAAAAACAAGATTAACAGTGCTGATATCAGATGGAATAGACTTCAAAATAAAAAAGGTAAAGATACTGAGGGACACTTCATAATAATAAAGGAAATCATACACCAAAAATACATAACACTTATTAATAGCTATATTTCCAATCAAGGTGCCCCAAAATATATAAAGCAATTATTAAGAGACCTAAAGGAAGAAACAGACCAAAACACCATTGCAGTAGGGGACATAAATATTCCACTTTTAGATATGGACAGAACATCCAAATAAAAAATCAAAGGAAATAACATCCTTAAATGACGCATTTGACCAACTGGACATAATGGACATTTACACAGCCTTTCACCTCAAAACAGCTGCTTATACATTCTTTAGTGCACATGAAACATTCTCAAGGATTGACCACATACTGGGACACAGAGATAGACTCAACAAATATGAGTGTTGAAATCACACCAACAATATTTTCTGATCATAATGCTTTGAAACAGGACATCAACTGTAAAAAGAAAGTGGGAAGAACCACAAATACATGGAGATTAAACAGCATGCTACTAAAGAATGACTGGGTCAGAGAAGAAATAAAAAGAGAGATCAAGAGATGCATGGAAACAAATGATAATGATAGTACAATAAATCAAATATTTTGGGACACAGCAAAAGCGGTCATAAGAGGATAGTTTATATCATTACAGTCCTATCTCAAAACACAAGAATGAGCCCAAAAAATAACCTAATGTTTCATCTTTTAAAATGAGAAAAGGAAGAACGAATGAAGCCTAAAGTCAGCAGGTGAAAAGAAATAATTAAAATTAGGGTAAAATTAAATGAAATTGAAAAAAAAAAAACAATAGAAAAAATAAATGCAACAAAGAGCTGGTTCTTTGAAGAGGTTATTTAAATTTACAAACTCCTGGCTAGACTCACTAAAGAAAAAAGAGAAAGGACACAAATAAACAAAATCAGGGATTAAGAGGGGAGATTATGACTGACATTGCAGAAATACAAAAGATCATACAAGAGTACTATGAAAAAGTATATAACACCAAATTTAATGACCTAGAAGAAATGATCAAGTACTTAGAAAGATACAACCTTCCTTGACTGAAGCAAGAACTGGAAAATCTAAATAGACTGATCAGCAGTATGGAAATTGAAACATTTATCAAAAACCTACCAAAAAGTAGAAGTCCAGGACCAGATGGCTTCACCAGTGAATTATACCAAACATTCAAAGAATATTTAATACTTATTCTCCTTAAACTCTTACAAAAAAATCAAAGAGGCAATACTTTTCAACTCATTTTATGAGGACAATATTACCCTAATACCAAAACCAGGTAATGATAACACAAAAAAAGAACACTACAGACCAATATCTCTCGTGAACACAGATGCAAAAATTCTAAATAAGATACTAGCGAACAGAATACAGCAACATATTAAAAAGATTATACAAAACAATCAAGTAGGCTCCATCCCAGGGGCACAGAGATGGTTCAACATATGTAAATCGATTAATGTGATACACCACATAAACAAATTAAAAAATAAGAATCATATGATCATATCAATAAATGCAGAAAAGCCTTCAACAAGATATAGCATCCAATTATGATGATCAAAACACTTAACAAAATCGTTATAAAAGGAAAATGCCTTAATATAATAAAGGCCATATATGACAAGCCCTCAGTCAACATTACACTTAATGCTGAAAAACTAAAAATCTTCCCTTTAAGATCAGGAAAAAGGCAAGACTGTCCACTACTGCCACTGTTATTCAATATAACATTGGAGATCCTAGCAAGTAATATCAGACAAGAGAAAGATATAAAAGGCATCCAAATAGAAAATAAAGAAGTCAAACTGTCACTATTCGTGAATGACATGATTCTCTATAGAGAAAACCCTAAAGTCTCCACAAAAATACTACTAGAAATAATAAGCAAATACAGTAAACTTTCTGGATACAAAATCAATGTTCAAAAATCCATAGTGTTCCTATACTCTAATAATGAAGTATCAGAAAAAGAAGTGAAAAAAAATTATTTTACAATTGCAATGAAAAGAATAAAATACCTAGGAATAAATTTAATGAAACATGTGAAGGACTTATATAATGAAAACTACAAGACCCTATTAAAAGAAATCGAAGAAGATACAAAGAAATGTAACATATTCTGTGTTCTTGGGTTGGAAGAATCAACATAGTTAAAATGACCATATTATCTAAAGCGTTATACAGATTTAATGCAATCCCCATGAAAATCCAATTGGAATTTTTTAATTAAGTTTTTTGGGGTAACATTGGTTAATAGATTTATATAATTTTCAGATGTGCAGTATTATTTAACATCTGTATATTCTATTGGGTGTTTACCACCCAAAGTCCAGTTTCCTTCAGCTACCATATATTTTATCTCCTTTATCCACATCACCCTCCCCCACCTCTCTATATCTGATCGCCTTTACCCCATCTACCTCCCCCCTCCTCCTCCACCCACTACTCTCTGGTAACCACTAATCTACAGTTTATGTCCATGAGTCTCTGTTTCTCCTGCTCCTTTGTTGCTTTTAGGTTTATATCCCACATATAAATGATATTATATGATTATTAACTTATTTCGCTTAGCATGATTATCTCGAGTTCCATCCATGTTGTCTCAAATGGCAGTATTTCATCACTACTCATGGCTGAGTAATATTCTATTGTATATATGTACCACCACTTCTTTAGCCAATCATCTATCATAGGACATTTCAGTTGCTTCCATGTCCTGGCCACTGTGAATAATGCTGCTATAAACATCAGTGTGCACATATCTTTTTGAATATCAGTTTTCAAGTCTTCAAGGTAAATCCCCTGTAGTGGGATTGCTGGAACATATGGTAGATCAACTCTTAGATTTTTGAGGAACCTCCATACTGTTTTCCATAGTGGCTGTAACAATTCGCAGTCCCACCCAGCAGTGTATGAGGATTCCTTTTTCTCTGCATCTTCTACAGCATTTGTTTTTATTTGTTTTGTTGATTATAGCCATTCTAACATATATGAGATGGTATCTTATTGTGGTTGTGATTTGCGTTTCCCTAATAGCTAGCAATGTTGAGCATCTTTTTATGTTTGTAGGCCATTTGTATGTCCTCTAGGGAGAAGTGTCTGTTCAGATCCTCTGCTCATTTTTTGATTGGATTGTTTTGTTGTTGTTGTTGTTGTTGTTATTGAGTTGTATGAATTCTTTGTATATTTTGGATATTAGGTCCTTGTCGAAAGCATCGCTTGCAAATATATTTTCCCATCCTTATGGTTGTCTCTTTAACTTATTGATGGTTACTTTTGCTGAGCAGAAGATTTTTAGTTTGATATAGTTCTATTCATTTATTTTTGCTTTTACTTCCCTTGCCTTTGAGGTCAAATTCTTAAAATCCTCTTTAAGTCTAATGTCCTTGAGTTGATCTTCTATGTTTTCTTCCATGTATTTTATTGTTTCAGGTCTTATATTCAGGTCTTTAATCCATTTTGAGTTAATTTTGGTGTGTGGTGATACACAATAGTCTAGTTTCATTCTTTTCCAGATGGTTTTCCAGTTTTCCCAGCATCATTTATTGAAGAGGCTTTCCTTTCTCCACTGTATGTTTTCACTTTTTTTTCTTGAAAATTATTTGCCCATGTCAATATGGGTTTACTTCTGGACTCTTGATTCTGTTCCACTGGTCCATGTGACTGTTTTTCTGCTAATATCATGCTGTTTTGATTACTGTCGCTTTGTAGTATAATTTGAAGTTGGGCAGAGTGATGTCTCCAGCCTCATTCTTTTGTCTCAGGATGACTTTGGGAATTTGGGGTCTCTTCTGCTTCCATACGAATCTGATGATTTTTTGTTCTATTTCTTTAAAAAATGCATATGGTTATTGATGGAGATTGCATTAAATCTGTATAATGCTTTAGGTAATATTGTCATTTTCACTGTTAATTCTGCTAATCAAAATCACAGAATATCTTTCCATTTATTTGTATCTGCTTCGATTTCTTTTAATAGAGTCTTGTAGTTTTCATTATATAGGTCCTTCACATGTTTCATTAAATTTATTCCTAGGTATTTTATTCTTTTTGTTGCAATTGTAAAAGGAATTATTTTTTCCAGTTCTTTTTCTGACATTTCATTGTTGGAGTATAGGAACACAACAGATTTTTGAACATTGATTCTGTATCCAGAAAATTTACTGTATTTGCTTATTGTTTCTAGTAGTGTTCTTGTGGAGTCTTTAGGGTTTTCTATATAGAGAATCATGTCATCTGCAAATAGTGAGAGTTTGACTTTGTTTTTTCATTTGGATACCTGTTATATCTTTCTCTTGTCTGATTGCACTCTCTAAGACTTCCAATGTTATACCGAATAATAGTGGCAATAGTGGACAGCCTTGTCTCATTCCTGTTCTTAGAGGGAAGGTTTTTAGTTTTTCACCATTATGTATAATGTTGGCTGAAGGTTGTTATAGATGGCCTGTATTATGTTAGGGTACTTTCCTTTTATACTGATTTTGTGAAGTGTTTTAATCATAAATGGATGCTCTATCTTGTTGAAGCCTTTTTCTGAATCTGTTTACATGATCATATGTTTTATTAAAACAAATTACTTTTAATTTGTTAAGGTGGTATATCACATGATTGATTTGTATATGTTGAACCATCTGTGTCTCTGAGATGAAACCCACTTGATCGTGGTGTATAATCTTTTTAATATGTTGCTGTGTTTGGTTTGCTAGTATCTTATTTAGGATTTTTGCATATGTATTCATGAGAAATATTAGTCTGTAGTGTTCTTTTTTTGTGTGTTATCTTTACCAGGTTTGGTATCGGGATAATATTTGCCTCATAAAATGAGTTAGGAGGTATTACCTCCTCTTGGATTTTTTGGAAATGTTTGAGGAGAATAGGTATTAAATCTTGTTTGAATGCTTGGTAGAATTCACTGGTGAAGTCATCTGGTTCTGGACTTTTAGTTTTTGGTAGGTTTTTGATAAATGTTTCAATTTCTGTACTACTGATCAGTCTATTTAAATTTTCCAGTTCTTCTTGATTCAGTCTGGAAAGGTTGTATTTTTCCAAATACTGGTCCATTTTTTCTAGGTCATTAAATTTGGTGCTATATACTTTTTCATAGTATTCTTGTATGATCTTTTGTATTTCTGCAATTTCAGTTGTAATTTTCTGCTCTTTCTTCTCTGATTTTGTTTGTTTCCTTTCTCTTTTTTCTTTAGTGAGTCTAGCCAAGGGTTTTTTAACTGTATTAATCTTCTCAAAGAACCATTTCTTTGTTGTATTTATTTTTCTATCGTTTTCTGTTTTCAATTCCATTTATTTCTGCCCTAATTTTGATTATTTCTTTCTGTCTGCTGACTTTAGGCTTCATTTGTTCTTACTGTTCTTGTTTTAAAAGACGAAGGTTGTTTATTTGGGCTCATTCTTGTTTTTGGAGGTAGACTTGTAATGATATAAACTTTCCTCTTGTGACTGCTTTTGCCATGTCCCAAAAGTTTTGATATGTTGTACTATCATTATCATTTGTGTCTATATATCTCTTGATCTCCCTTTTTATTTCTTCTCTGACCCAGTTATTCTTCAATAGCATGTTGTTTAATCTCTATGTCTTTGTGATTCTTCTGCTTTCTTTTTGTAGTTGATTTCTAGTTTCAAAGCATTATGATCAGAGAATATGGATATTATGATTTCAACCCTCTTATATTTGTTGAGGCTATCTCTGTGACTCAGTGTGTGATCAATTCTTGAGAATGTTCCATGTGTACTAGAGAAGAATGTATAAGCAGCTGTTTTAGGATGGGAGGCTCTGCAAATGTCAATTACGTCCAGTTTTCCTAACGTGTCATTTAAGGATATTATTTTGGTATTGATTTTCTGTTTGGATGATCTGTCCATATCTAACAGTGGGGTATTTAGATTCCCTACTGCGATAGTGTTTTGGTCTTTTTCTCTCTTTAGTTCTGTTAATAATTTCTTTACATGTTTTGGGGCTCCCTGATTGGGAGCATAGATATTAATAAGTATAATATCTTCTTGGTGCATGATTCTCTTTATCATTATGAAGTGTACCTCAGTATCTTTCTTTACCTTTTTAATTTTGAAGTCTACTTCATCCAATATTAGTACCACTACTCCCGCTTTTCTCTAAATGCCATTTGCTTGAAATATCATTTTCCACCCTTTCACTGTGAGTCTATATTGGTCTTTGGAGCTGAGATGTGTCTTCTGAGGGCAGCATATGATTGGGTTTTGTGTTTTGATCCATTCTACAACTCTGTGCTTTTTTATTGGTGAGTTCAGTGCATTTACATTGAGGTTGATTATTGAAATATGAGATCTTCTTAAAGCCATTTTATCTTTTGCTTTCTGGTAGTTCAATGTTTCCATTGCTTCCTTGTCCTCGTGTTTCTATTTTGTTTATTTTGGTTGGCTTTTGTGGGTTTTGCCTCTGGTTCTTCTTGTTTTACATTATATACCTCAGCTGTGAATCTTTGGTGTGTGGTTACCGTTACGAATATGAAAAGGATAGTTATATATATACAGTCACCCATTTTCTTCTGCATGTGTCTTATCTCCATTCCCCTTTGTGAATTTGGATCTTTGAGTCCTCCCCTTTTCAGTCATTGTTGTCTCAATTTGTCCCTATATATGCTGAACTTTCATTACTATCTTGTTATAACAATTTGCTTCTTATTATTTAAGCTATAATGCCCTGTTCTTAGTAAGAGTTGCACTCTTTTGCTTCTATTTGCCTGACAGTTACTTCACTCCTAATTACGTATTTTTTTTGTTGTTGTTGTTGTTGTTGTTGTTGTTGTTATTTCATTTTAGGTGAGCTGACCCTTTTCAGTATTTCCTGTAGTGCAGGTCTTGTAGTTGAGAATTCTCTTAATTTTTATATATCTGGAAAGGTCTTAATTTCTCCTTTATATCTAAAGGAGAGCTTAGCTGGATACATTATTCTAGGTTGGTAGCTCATTTCACTTAGTTTAATTAGCTGATTTCATTTTTTTCTGGCTTGTAAGGTTTGTGCTGAGAAGTCCGATGATAATCTAATGGGGTTTCCTTTATAGGTTACCATTTTCTTCTCCCTGGCTGCCTTGAGAATTCTATCTTTGTTGTTGATTTCTGATAACTTTAATACAATATGTCTTGGTGAAGGGCTTTTTGGGTTTACATAATTGGGTGTGTTGACTTCTTGAATTCCAAGCTTCAGCTCATTCCTTAGCTTTGGGAAATTCTCATCCACTATTTGTCTGAAAATGCTTTCTAATCCCTGTTCTTTTTCCTTGCCTTCGAGAATTCCCATTATTTTTATGTTTCCTCTCCTGTTTGTATCAGCTAGTTCTTGTATTTCTCTTTCATTATTTTTTTTCTTTGGTTTCTTTTTTCTTCCTTCTGATGCATTTCTAGATTTCTGTCTTCAATACCACTGATCCTTTCCTCCATTTGATCAACTGTATTTCCCAAACTTGTTCTTTCATTTTTCAACTCTTGCAGTGTGTTCTTCATCTACAGAAGTTCTATTTGGTTCTTTTTGAGTGTTTTCATCTCCTTGCTCCGCTCATCTAGTTGTTTTTTCAATTCCTGAAATTGTTGCTATGATTTGTTTTTGATCTCATTGAGTTTTTTCAGGAGTACCATCCCGAATTTTCTGTCACTTAAGTCATATATTTTTATGTCTGTAAGCTTTTTTTCTGGAGATTTTTCTCTTTCTTTCTGAGATGCCTTGTCACTTTAGTTCTTCATGATGTTTAATGGACTATTTTTTTGCTGTTTTCCAGAAAGAAGGTTTATTATATAAAGGTCTGTTTGTAGTCTGTTGAAAAGAAGGTGCTTTTCTTTTGGTTTCCAGTAGGTGGCGCCTAAGCCTCTTGAATCCCTGCTTTACATAATGCCTTAAAGTACCTGCGGTAGCTCTTATGTGCAGATCTCAGGCTCAGACGTGCAAGTGTGCATTTTGGGTGTTTTTGTTGAGTTTTAGATGTTCAGCTTATTGTTGTTTCAAGAGGAGAGATCTGGGGACGTCTCTCATTCCTCCATATTTTTTGCTGAAATGCGGGTCATAGCTGGGAATTGAAACATAGCTTACAGGGCTGGCCACTTTTGCTACGGTTGGAAAGTTCACTCACAGTAATGGCCACCCAGCTATAAACACTTGGTCCTGAATCACTTGGAGCTGAGCTTGGCAGGAAGCCAATAATAGTGCCCTGGGCAGTCTGCAGGTTGGGTGAGGCAGGGTCTTAGAGAGACAGTGGCAGTCAGATCAATACAGCCTCAGTCCTTCTGCAAATTTGGTAACTGTTTTGAGTTCCCGCATAAGAACCAGTTCACAGCAAGACCAGTTGCTGTCTAAGACTGGCCCACAGGCCCTCGGTATCTGTCCAAGTTCGTGTTGGCAGCAGAAATCTGCCTGACCTTATCTCTGAAATGGGGCTCACAGCACTGGTCACTGTTGCTGGGATTAGAAACACTGCTCAAAACAATGGCTGCCCCACTGTGAACACTTCACTCTGAATCACTCAGCTCAGAGCTTGGCAGCCAACTATAAACAACTGTCCCTGGCAGTCTGCAGGTTAGGCGGGGTGGGCTGACCTCTCAGACCAGTTTCTCCTAATGGCTCTGTGGAAGGGGTCTGCACAATCAAGCTGGCATGGTCCATAAGGGGGCTGGACTAAGGCACAATGTTGATTGTCTTTCCAGCCCTCTTTCTGACTCCAGGTAATGGAGACATTTTCAGAATGAACCCTATGCGCACTTCAGACCCACCATCAATGTCCCAGGTGAGTGTGTGTCCGCATGTCAGAAAACCTTTGCGTGGATCCTTCAAAGGGATGTCTAGGATTTCAATCTCGTTCCATCTCACCCAGACAGCTGGAATCCCCCCTAATTTCTACAGTCAGAGTTATTGGAATCTCCTCTTCCCTGGGCTGGGACCTTGGGCCGGGGAACCCCAGATGAGACCAGAACCTCCTCTCCTTCAGGAGAGTCTCTGTGGCCTCTCTCTCCCTCCCCATGATCCTCCAGCACCAGTGGGTACGAGTCCGATTCGGGACTTTGCCCCTCCTACCACCTTTGATGTGGCTCCTCTATATTATCAGATGTAGTTGTTATGATCAGCTGGACTTCAGGTGATTCTCCACATTGATTATTTTATAATTTGGTTATAATTTCAATGTGGTCCTGGGAGGAGACAAACCCTGCTTTTAACACTAGTCCACCATCTTTCCCCAGTCTATATTGGTATTTTTTAAATACATAGAACAAAAAATCATCAGATTCATATGGAAGAACAAAAGACCTCGAATTGACAAAGCCATCCTGAGGAAAAAAAAAATGAGGCTGGAGGCATCACTCTGCCAGACTTCATAATATAATACAAAGTGACAGTAATCAAAACAGCATGGTATTGGCAACAAACCATATACATGGACCAGTGGAACAGATCTAGAGCCCAAAAGTAAACCCATATTTATATGAACAAATAATTTTTGAAAAAAAAAAGCAAAAAAGTGAAGAAAGGAAAGCCTCTTCAATAAATGGCACTGAGAAAACTGGAAGACCACCTGCAAAAGAATGAAACTAGACTATTGTCTACCACCACATACCAAAATTAACTCAAAATGAATTAAGGACCTGAATATAAGACCTTAAACAATAAAATGCATAGAAGAAAACATAGGAATGAACCTCAAGGACCTTGGACTTAAAAAGGATTTTATGAATTTGACCTCAAAAGCAAGGGAAGTAAAAGCAAAAATAAATGAATGGGACTACATCAAACTAAAGAGCTTCCGCTTAGCAAAAGAAATCGTCAACAAGGTAAAGAGACAACTATCTCAATGGTAAAATATATTTGCAAGCAACACCTCCGACAAGGGCCTAATATCCAAAATAGATGAAGAACTCATACGACTCAAAAACAACAAAAAAGCAAACGATTCAATCAATAAATGGGCAGGGGACCTGAACAGACACTTCTCCCTAGAGGACATACAAATGACCTACACACATATGAAAAGATGCTCAACATTACTAGCTATTAGGGAAACGCAAATCAAAACCACAATGAGATATAATTTCACACCTGTTAGAATAGCTAT
Source organism: Eidolon dupreanum (assembly GCA_028627145.1). Taxonomy (NCBI): domain Eukaryota; kingdom Metazoa; phylum Chordata; class Mammalia; order Chiroptera; family Pteropodidae; genus Eidolon; species Eidolon dupreanum. Next base: position 50,584,674 of record CM053505.1, on the reverse strand, counting down.
AATCAACAGGACAAGTAATAACAAATGTTGGAGAGGATGCAGAAAAAAAGGAGTCCTCATAACACTGCTGGTGGGACTGAAAATTGTTATAGCCACTATGGAAAACAGTATGGAGGTTTATCAAAAAACTAAGAATTGATCTACCGTATGATCCAGCAATCTCACTACTGGGTATTTACCCCGAAGACTTGAAAGCTCATATCCAAAAAGATATGTGCACACCGATGGTACATATATACAATGGAATATTACTCAGCCATAAGTAGAGATGAAATACTGTCATTTGAGACAATGTGGATGGAACTCGAGATAATCATGCTAAGTAAGCCAGACTGAAAAATTTGAAAATTACATGAAATCTCTTATGTGGGATATAAACCTAAAAGCAACAAATGAACAGGACAAACAGAGACTCAGGGACATGAACAATGGATGAGTGGTTACCAGAGTGTAGGGGGTGGGGGAGGAAGGGAGAAGTAGACCAGGTAAAGGGGGTCAAATATAGGGGGGCAGGAGGAGGGTGAAGTGGGTAAAGGGGATCAAATATGTGGTAGCTGAAGGAAACTGGACTTTGGGTGGTAATCACACAGTAGAATATATAGATGTCAAATTATAAAGTACACCTCAAAATTATATAATTGTATTAACCAGTGTTACCCCAATAAACTTAATAAAAAAAAGATAAACAACACACACATTAAAAAACAGAATGACACTAGCAGTGTTATGATGGTACCTTTTCTGAATGCCATGGTCAAAATGAAAATACTTACCACTGTGAATACATAGTAGATCCTGAATAAATATTTGTCTAATAGGTAGATAAAATTGGAAAAGTTTTTTTTAATCATTGTGTGTGTGTTTCATAACATAACAAAGTAGAAGCCTGTACAGTCAAATTTCTAATATTATACCATGAGAAATAACCCCCTCTCCTGAATCTGTACTAAAAATATATCAAAATTTTAAATGTAATTAACTTTTTACTTGGCTTAAATCTCCATATAAATACTATGGCCCAATTTATTTTTCAGTCGCCTGTAAAAAATTAATAGACCTCAACCAAGATTGAAATCAAGAGAGCCTGTTGGGAGAGTTCTAATGCCTACCTCGATATTGAAACCTTACAGGAAGAACTCTGTTTATAACAGCCCTCCTAACTTCCTCTTCCCTTCTGTAAAATAATTTCCTCTTCTTTGTTCTAGCTAACTTATACATGGCCATGGCTACATGTGCCTGATTGCAACTCTCTCATTTTCCTAAATGAACTCTTTTTGTTGGAGGAAAATCTAGCTGACTTTTTGTCTAAGGTCAACAACTGACACATGTGACATTGTATTTCAGAATTCTATTCAGTTATCAACTTAGAATGCTTTTGGCTTTAGAGAAAAGACACCATTAAATCTAATAATAATAATAAGCTTAAATGTTCTTCTAACATGTGTTTACTACCTATTCTCTTTCTAAAATGTAAATCACTATTTCAAAAGAACACATTCATGAGAATGTATCTAGGTATTTTTATTGCTTTACTGTGGTTTTTCTAAATTTTAAACTGGTATAAAAATTGTTTAGTCTTGATACCACAGTGAAGAGAATATGAAATTTGAAAACAGAAGATTCAGGTTTCAATCCCAGGTCCATGAATAGCTATGTGATCATATTCAAGCAAATTCTAGAAGGCTCTTTCTGTCTCCTATACTTAATCCAGGGTATTACCTACATTTAATAGTGATAATGATGGTGATAATGATGTGACAATGTTAAGAACACTATTACTACTACTATCACTGCCACTGCTATCATCATCTTTCATTTAGCATCATATCAAGCATCTTCATAAATGCATTACAAATATCATCTTATTTAATTCTTATAGTGACACTTTGATGCTGGAAAATTATCATTCTCATTTTACAAAGAGGAAAATGTAGATCAAAGAGGTAAAGACACTGACTTAGTCACCTTACTTGAAAGGTATAGAATTGAGGTTTAAATCCAACTTTTCTGGATTCTAAAGTTCATGTTCTAGAATGCAAGCTTCATGGCAGCAGGCATTCTGTCATTTTGAATTTTGGAATACTGCTACGTCCTCAATGCCTTAAAAAGTGTCTGGTACAAAGTAGACCTGAAATAAATATTTATAGGTTGCATCAAATAACAAGATAACTCTCTGTGCTTTAATTATGTGATTACAGGTAATTAAATCCAAAGTCTAATAATTAATTATGATTCCGAGTCAAAAGCATAAATTCTAGAGCCATATTGCCTGGATTCAACTCTTGTCTCTAACATGTATTACTTATATGACCCTAGGCATGTTTATTCTTGTCCTTTTTTCTTGTTTCATTATCTGTAGAACAGAGAAATAAAAGTTCCTGCTTCAGAATATTTAAAAAAAGATTAGATGAGTAAATTAAGTGCTTCAAATAGTAACTGTCATTTTAGTAATATATATATATATATATGTATGTATGTATGTATGTATGTATGTATGTATATATATTCTATGTGTGTGTGTATATATATATACATATATATATTATTATAGGTAATTATTCTAACACTGTTATTGATGTATAATTCACATACCATACAATTTATTCATTTAAAGTGTAAATTCAACATTTTTATTATATTCACTGATATCTGTAAATCATCACTATAGTCAATTTTAGAACATTTTTATTATCAAAAAAGAAACCCCATACCCTTTAGCTATCACCTCCCTATCTTCACATTTACCCCAACCTTTAAACAACCACTAATCTACTTTATATCTTTTGAAATTTCTCTGTTATGGACATATGAATGAAAACATATAATGTGTGGTCTTTTGTGGCTGGATTCTTTCACTTAGAATTTCAAGGTTCACCTGTGTTGTACCATGTTTTAGTAAGCCATTCCTTTTTTTACAGTCCAATAATATTTCATTTTATGGATATACTACATTTCTTTAAACATTCATCACTTGGACATTTGATTGTTTATACCTTTTGGCTATTACGAATAATGCTATTGTAAACATTCATATACAAGTTTTTGCATAAACATATGTTTTCACTTTTATTAGGTATATACCTAGGAGTGGTATTGCTGAGTAATATGGTAGTTTTATGTTTTATCATTTGAGAAACTGCCAGACTTTTCCAAAGCAGATGTACCATTTTACATTCCCAACAGTAGTTTACAAGGGTTCCAATTTCTTCACATTCTCAGTAACAAGGTGAATTATTTTTAACTATCTAACTTTAGAATTAAAGACTAACTGTTTTGTCTAAATATGTTTTGAAAAACTATATAATGGTGTCAAAAATTAGTTTAATTAGATTAATAAGTTTATGTAGCATGAACTATTCTACTGTATAAACTAAATGCACTATTCCATGATACTAAGATATCAGCAAACAAATTACCAGACTCATCCTTTCAAAGATTTGAAAAGTTATCTGATCGCTAATATGAATTTACTCACAATTTGAAATACATATTTTAAAGAAAATTCCCTGTGCTAAAGTGAATGGAACTTTTAAAAATGGTTATCAAATTATTATTTATTAAAATCCAAACTACTATATATCACTGTTAAAGTCTGAAAGAAAGAACAATTGGAAGAAGATATAAGATATTATGGTACAATGATATTGAATTTGCTATATAAAGCATAAAGGAATTGAGAGTACTGGATTAAATCCAGTCAAAATGATTTTTTATGGATCCTGAATCTTAGAATTGGAACATACAGAGATTATATAAAATATCAGAATGAGTGTCAAATTAAGGTGAAGGGGTGAAACAATGCTTTATTCAAGATTGATTTTAGAATGGATCTGACAAAGCCAAATGAGAATAAAATGACCCAGAAGCAGGGTGCTATGGATGATACTAAATTCTCAGGTTCTCATCAGAATCCAGGGTGGAATTAGAATACAATTACATTTGTTCTCACATAATCTTTCTAGCTTATTCATAACTCTATGCTTGTCCTGAAACATTCTTATACTATGACAGTAACAAAAGCAATGTGACAGACACATCTACTTTCTGAAAATATTGTGTGTCAGATGAAATAATGTTTCATTTTTAAGTGTTTGAATTTTACATAAAATTATCTTTGTTTGCTGCTAAAAATGTATGTAATTGTCTCTAATATCACTTTAAATTACAGATCATGTTAACATGTCATTCTTGAGAAATGTGAAAATTTGACTGAAAATGTTGCATTGTGTTTATTAAAACTTATAGATATTTGCAAAATGAATATCAAAGTAATAAATTGATTATGAGAATAAACATCAGAATACAAATGATGTTTCTTATTTACTAGAAAAAAAACACATTTTAAAAAATGCTATAGCTTCCAGACTGCTTAAATCTATGAATACCTGTTTTTTTTCTGTTAAATGAAAGCATTACAGACTAGATCTATGATAAGAAAAAAATTTAAAAACAACTTATATGTTTGTCTTTATATCAAACTCAAGGATAGACAAAGAGTATTTTTAAATAGTATTTACTATTTCATTAACCTGAATGGCCAATGAAAGTTAAATTCTGATATAGTCATTTAGTACTAGTTATAAATACTAGTTTAGTATACAGTTTCCTGATAGTGATTTGAACCTAGGATATAGTTGCATTTCTTTTAATTTATCCCTAAACTTTAGTGTTAATTTAATATTACCTAGTTTATAACAGATTAAGGTATTATATGATACCCATTGTTGTCCCCTGTCTTCTGGAATTATCATATGGTTTTCCTGAATTCTTAGTTGATTGATTACTGATATATTCTCTATTTCAAACTCCTCAAGTACTCCCATGCTGAACTTCCACTTTCAGTGCATTTTCTGTAGTATTCTCAACTTTATTTCAAATCATATAAGAAAACTGAAACTCAAAGCCCTTAATTTTTCCCAGTTGAATTCATTATTTTTAGGTTATGTGTTTTCATTAAACCTGTCTTGATACTATCAACTTAAATGAAGCATGACAGCTACAGTGTGCAGTATCATGTCCTCCAAAAATTCATATCTACTCAAAATTCAAAATTTGATCTTAGTTGAACATAAAGTCTTTGCAGATGTAATTAATAAAGAAAATTGAGATTGAATTATCCTGGATTTAGGATTGCCCTAAATCCAATGACTGGTGTCCTTATAAGAAGAGGACATACACATACAGAAAGAAGGCTATGTGATGATAAAGACAGATCCTGGAGTAACATAGCTACAAGCTAAGGAGTGATAATGCTTGCCAGGTGCCACCAGAAGCTGGAAGAGGTAAGGAAGGTTTTTCCCTAGAACTCTGATTTCAAATGGAGCATGGCACTAAGGACAGACACCTTGAGTTCAGAATTCCAGCCTACAAAATGTGAGAAAATACATTTCTGTTGTTTTAAGCAACCAAATTTCATGGTAATTTGTTATGATAGTCCTATCTAAAAATATAGTTAGCTAAAGGGATATACTTCTATTTCAGGAAAAGAATGTGCTAAGATATAAAATAAGTTGGTCTATTTTATAATTTATCAAACCAAAAGTCATTAAATGATTACTGACCACAAATGACTGTATTTTTTATAATATGTAAGTTTTTGTAGGACGAAGGTAATTACGAGCAAGCATAGTACAATGGAAAGAATAACCAGTTTTGAATAAGCAGATATAGATTCTAGTCTCAGATCACTCATTCATTCATGAAACATTTAGCAAAAGCCTATTTGGCACTGTGTACAAATTTTCTAAGTCATAGAAAAATGAATGGGATAAGGTCCTTGCTCTAAAGAATCTCACAGTTTAATAAGGAAGTCAGATGTAAAAATCTATAATTACAATATAACATTTTTAAGTATTATAATCGGCAGATAAATAAAATGCTATCATACCATAAGGGAGCAAAAAGTTGCATGACACTGAGCAAGTCCCTTGACCTCTCTGAATCTCAGTTTATTAATCTCTAAAATGGAGATTAACAATAACAATTCATATTTCTTATATTTTTAGAGATTATTTTGAAGGTTAAATAAATTATTTTTCCCCATCACTTCCTTTTTTTCTTCTCCTCTCCCAATTATTTTTGATATGTACTATTTTTAGTCCTATGAATCGTATACTCTCTTAGGTATTTAATATACTTTATCTGAATTAATCATTAAAACAGTTCATCATGGTAAATACAATTATCCTAGTTTTCCATGTGTGGAAATTGAGGTACAGAGATTTACACTGTGTACCAAAATTTTGTAGACTCTAAATCAGGAAATAAATATTCTTTTCACTCGAGCCTACTGTGTATCTTAGACATAAATACAACAAAAATAAATGTTATATTCCTAGGAGTTAATGTCCTATGTGATACAATATCTAGAAATAAATATATTACATGATGAATAATGTTTCAAATATGCATTAATAATTCTGAGTAAATATTATATATTCTGTATAGTACTTCATTTCCTAACTAATATCTATCTCTGCTAGAATGAGAACATTCAGATGTGTTTTTACAATGTAGCCATTTGCATTGATTTCAATGTTAGGCAATATTCAGTGTTTTTATATATAAAAGTAATATGGGCAGCTCCATAATCTGGAGACTTTAGTATTCATTTGTTTTCTATAATGCAGGCATATTAGTAAATTGTAAAATTTATCAGTTTTCCAATCCAATCATGTTAGTTCTTTGCCCAGTTATCCTCTGGTTAATTCAAATTCATCTTATGTAAAAAGAACATCTTATATGTGGAGAAAAGACCAAGGATTCAAAATTGGCTTCCCTTCAGGGTAAGAAGGACTATCCAGTGTGACAATTCTGAGGAAACACAGCTTATAATAAATTTTTTGTTTCTTACACTACTTCTAATTTGTTCATTCATTCTTCATTCATTAATTCACCAGGCTACTTACTAAGGATACAGTGGTTGCCAAGACAGAAATAGTCATCTTTGCCTTTAAAGAAATTATAGTCTTCAAAAGGAAATAGAGACAAGAATACGAGATAATTGCATTACTTGTGGTATCGAAATAGTTTGGCAGCTTTTTCTTCATTAATACAGGTATCCTTATATAATTTCATCTCCCAGAGAATCATTTCTAATTATTTACTTATAGCTTTAACAGATATATGAAGTGAACATTAATTAAAGACACAATTAGTATTTGCCACAACTCAACTCCAAAAACTACGATGCTGCCAGATTTCTATAATACAGAAATAAAAGCGCTCCTCCTGAGTGATCCATGAAGTCTTGAATTATCAAAGACTTACATTAAAACTGCATAAGATAAGGTCTGTGCTTTATTTAAAAAGGTATTTCATTCCTCGAGAGGCTCATCCGCCTCAGGCGCCTTCCCAGTATTTAGCTCTTAAAGTATCTAAAATATATTAGGCTTATACATTTTTTACTGCTTTGTGAATCTATCATGTAGATTTTCATTTTTTTTTTCCAATTTGTCACATTGACATTATTTTCAGCTTCCAATTCAACATAAAATAGCAGGTAATTCCATTTATGTCTCTGGTCAAGTTAATTATCAGAAGAGCTCTGTATTCAGGACATTTTTATTTTTATTGCTGGTTATTTATTGTTAGTATTTTTAGAAGAATGAGGAAGTTGTAATTCTTTGAAACTTTAACTATGGAATTTTATCAGAATGAATATTTATTGAGCATCTACTATGTGCAAGGCATTGTACACAATAGATCAAAAGCTCTGGAAGTAGACTGCCTGGCTCGAAATTCAGGTCCATGACTTATTAACTGTGTAACCTTGGGCAAGTTGCTTAACTACTCTAACTACTTGATGCTCAAGTCTGTATACCTGTAAAACACCCATGTTAAAAATAGCAGCTATATAATAAGATATCTTTGAGGGCTAATTGAGTTAATACAGTAAAGTACTTTACACACTGTCATATATACAGTAAGCTTTCAACAAATACTCTTTGCTATTGTTATTATTATTATCATCATTATTATTTTAACTATGCACTGTGTGAACCCTTGAGAACACTATGATAAACAATAAAGAATATTACAATCTATTGACAAAGTCAATTTCTAAAAATTACTTAGAGATGATCAATTAATTAATTGCTGATATATATATAATAGTGCCTTGAGTGGTAGTAAAAGGCTGTGAGAGGGAAACTCTTGCTTTACGGTCCCAAATGAATGACTACCTTACGAAAATAAATTATAGAAAACTATATAATACTGATCTAGTTCACCTGAAGTATATAAAGTCCCACTTAAAAAAAAAAAAATCAAACATTTTATTCAACTAGTGGCTATGGTCCAAAAGTAAAAGGCTAAGTTTATTAAGGGCTTTAAACATTTATAAATCTCCAAAGCCACATGACTTAATGCATGGCCCCTAATATTAAATCAGTAGTGAAACAGAGCTTTCTATCTTGGGCTCAAGGGATCAGAATCTTGGCCCAGATGATGAGCTCATTATCATATTCATTCTAATTGTAGCTCATCTGGAAATGATTAGATCTATTATTAGAAGGCGACCTTGTCAGCACTAAGGATGCAGTGATGAATAAAAAAAATTGGTATAATTCTTTTAGATATTTGTCTAAAATCTCAGCAGATCCATAGACCCATATTATTAATAAAAGAAATTATAATTTCCACCCTTTATTCACATTCATCACCTAGCTAGAAGTAATCATTGCATGCAAAGAAGAATAGAATACAAAATATTTTATAACCAATATTATACAGGTAGATAGCAAAACTTAAAAATAGTCTACAGAAACAACATTTGATACACTAAGCCAGATCAAAAGTAAATCATTAGAAATGCTCTAACAAAATCTAATTTAATTTCTGGTGAAGGTCAAATTTACTCTTAGGGGCACCAAAACTTTTTTTTTTAATTTCACTGTTATGGCAACCTTAGTTATTTTCTTTTACTCCAAGAAAGGGCAGAAAATAAATTTTCATCAGCCCTGCTTAATAATCTCCAAAAGATTATCTTAATAGCATGCTGTTCATAGGTGTTACCACTCTGAATTTTTGTTCATCAGAAAGACATGTTTACAAGTCATAGTATATCAACACTAAAAGGTCAGAATTGTATCTACATTGTATCTACAAATAAGGTCATGGCTAAAAGAAGGAGAATTTAATATAGGTGCATTTTCTTGGAATGAGTGAATATACCAAAACAAGAGTCAAGTGAAGGGGGAAAGTTCTACTAGCCAAAAATTATAGTGGTAGTATTAGAACACTAGAGTATTCTGCCAAACATTTAAAAAATTGATTCCAAGAAAAAGAAAAGCAAGAATGCTTTTCAATTCATTTATAAATCTATTATTACCCTGATACACACATTAGACAAAGACAGAATAAAAAATAAAGCTACTGATCAATATCTCTCATGAATATAAAAGCAAAAAATCCTAAAGAAAATATCAGCAAATCAAATTCAACAATATATAAAAATAATTTTACAGCATTGCCAAGAGCATTTCAGGTATGTAGGATTTATTCAACATCAGAGAAACAATGTAATCCGCCATATAAACAGGCAATGAAGGAAAATCATATGATCTTATATCAACTGATGCAGAAAAAAGTATTTGAAAAAAATCAATACCCACTCATGATAAAAATCCACAGTAGCTTAAGAATAGGAAGGTACTATCTCTACAAGATAAAAAACATCTATGAATAAAATAAGAACTTAACATTATATTTAATTGAGAAAGATTGAATACAATTTCCCTGTTACTGGAAACAAGGCAAAGATATCTGGTCTCAGCATTCTTACTCAATAGTACTGGAAGTGCTAGCTTTGCAATAAGGCAAGAAAATAAAATAAGAGCATACAGATTGAAAAGAAGAAATAAAACAACCTTTGTTTGTAAATCACATGGTTGCCTACCTAGAAAATCTCAAGGAATATATACAAAAAAAAAAAACCTCCCAAAACTAAGTGAGTTTAACAATATTACTAAATATATCACACAAAAATAATTTATATGTCTATATACCAAAAATGAGCATGTATAAATAAAAATTGAAAATAAAATAGCAATTACAATTTCTTTAACGATAATGAGATAATATGTACAGACCTGCCAAAACACATATAACATCTGTATGCTTAAAAATTCAAACTTCTGGAGACCAGGCAAAATAGCATAGATGATAGAAGCTTTATTCATCCTTCTTGCAATCACATCAAAGTCAAAATGGAAACACAGACAACAGCAAGCAGAGTCACCTATGGGTCTAGATGAACAGAAGTTCTACAGCTAGGGAGAGAAATAAGAAATCACCCTACAATGGTTGGAGGTATGAAGGGGCGAAGACATGAGGCTGCCCAGTCTGCTGAGACTGAGTGGGACAGGAGTTACGGCAGCTGCAGATGCCTCTTAAAGTCCACAAGTGGACTCTTTCAGTGATGAACCTGCTTGCTCTGAGCACGAATGCTGGGTCAGCTGCTCAGAGGACACCAGGGACTTACAGAGGGACACTGAGTAGTCAAAATGAGGACCGGAGGTGAGGCTTTCTCCTGGCAGAGGTAAGGACGGTATCCATTGTTTCTCTGTTTGGCCCTCCTCCCTCCCAGTGTGCAGATGCAGTGCCGCCATAGCTGAGATGTCATCAAAATTTAAAACACAGGTTGCTCCACCCAGTTGCTTTCCTGAAACTCCACCTCCCCAACTCTCTGCCCTACCCAAGCTGCATTCAGTTGTGTCCTCGGTGAGTCCTATGCCACTTGCTGAGCTGCGTCAAAACTCACACTGGTGGCAGCTGATCTTGGTTTCTGGCATGGCTTCTTGAGGCAACTATAAGCACAGCATCTGTGGATTGCTTTCTGAATCTTAACAGGCGGCCCCAGAGGGGCACAGGCTGGGACTCAACTTGGTCTGCAGCTGAACTCCTCTCAGGACTGTGCTACTAGACACCTACTACACAAAGCCATGTGAATAAAACCAGGAGACTTAGGAGATTTGATTGGTCCATAGAAAAACAGAAAGGCAGCCAAAATGGGAAGATAAAGAAGCAGAAACCATATAAGAGAACAGAACAGAGATCCAGAAATAATGGAGTCAAGCAATCTAACAGTTGCAGAGTTCAAAACACTGTTTATAAAGATGCTCAATGAACTTAGGGAAAATGTAGATGAATTCAGTGAGAACTTTAACAAAGATATAAAAAACATAAAAATGGAAATGGAAATGTAAAAGGGAACCAGTCGGAAATGAAGAATATATTATCTGAGATGAAGAGGATATTAGAGGGAATCAACAGAGTGGAGGAAGAAGAGGATTGAACCACTGATAGAGAGAATGGGGAAGCCAAGGGCACCCAACCAGAACTGCAAGAAAAAAGTAACAAAGAATTAATAATTTAAGGAGCCTATGGGACAAATTAAGGGTAACATCTGTGTTACAGGGGTTCCTGAAGAGGGAGAACAAGAAGTTGAATGTATATTTGAAGAAATAATGATGGAAAACTTCCTTTGCCTGGTGAAGAAAATAGACATACAACTCCAGGAAGTCCAGAGAGTGCCCGCAAAAAATGAACCCAAGAAGGCCCACACTAAGCCACATCATAATTAAAATGCCAAAGATTAAATACAAAGAATCTTAAAAGCAGCAAGAGAAAAACAATTAGTTGCCTACAAGAGAGCTTCTATAAAACTGGAAGCTGATTTCTCAAAAGAAATTTTGCAGGACAGAAGGGCTTGGCACAAAATATTCAAAGTGTTGAAAACCCAGGATCTACAACCAAGAATATTTTATCCAGCAAATATGTAAGGGGGGAGAGGAGTATTTGATTCAGAGGGGTAACCACTTTGTGAGTTACATATATCTAATCACCATGCTGTACAACTGAATCTAATATATTATTGCATGCCAACTATAATTAAAAAAAAAACCTCATTGAATTGTACAATGTAAATATGAGCAACTAATTGTCTATTATACTTTAATATTTGCACATCGATGTTCATAGCAGCATTATTCACAATGGCCAGGACATGGAAGCAACTGAAGTGTTTTATGATAGATGATTGGCTAAAGAAGCGGTGGTACACATATACAATGGAATATTACTCAGTCATTAGAAGAGATGAAATACTGCCATTTGCGATGACATGAATGAACCTCAAGATAATCATACTATGTGAAGTAAGTCAAACAGAAAAAATTGAAAATCACATGATATCACTTATATATGGGATATAAACCTAAAAGCAACAAACAAACATGACAAACAAACAGAGACTCATGGACGTGGACAATAGATTACTGGTTACTAGAGGATAGGGGGAGAGGGAGGAAGAGGGAGTTAGATGGGGTAAAAGGAATCAAATATGCGGTGACAGAAAGAAATCTAACTATGGGAGGTGAACATACAATGCAATATATATATATGCCTTACTGTTGGATTGTACACTTAAAACTTATTGGATTTAGTTAACCAATGTCACATAATAAATTACAATAAGTAAATAAAAGATTACAAACGGTATGATTTCATTTATATACATTTTTAAGATCTCCACACTATGAAAATTGAGAACAAATTAGTGGCTGCCAGATATTAAGCATGGAGAGTGGTTAAGGAAGATGAGTATGCTATAAAATGGCAACAGAAAGGAAGGTTCCGGTAATTGAACTGTTCAGTAGCTTTATTGAAGTGATAGATACATTAACATACAGATGTGATATGGCTGTACAGAACTAAATACATACATACACCCAAATGAGTGCATGTAAATCTAGTAAAATCCAAATGAGGTTGATGATTTGTCCCTATGTCGATATCCTGGTTTTGATATTATATTACAGTGTTGTAAGATGTTACCATTAGGAGAAAACAGGTAAAGGACACAAAGGATCTGTCTGTATTATTCCTTACAACTTTGTGTAAATCCAAAATTATCTCAATAAAAATTACAATTTAAAAAACAAAGCTTTCTTAGTTCAAAAGAAACTAATGAAGGAAAAGCAGAAATTTTAGGAACTCATAAGATGCCATGTCTGGGACAAAATATATTGGCTATAATCATTTTCCTCTGATGCAATAGACTTTCACTGACAGGTATGTTCCCTTTTTATAGTTATAATAAATTTTCAGTTCTCAGTAACTGGATTTTTTAAATGCATTTTTTTTAAGAAAAGACATTTGAAAATAAAAAAGTGAAAAATGAACTAAGATCTAATCAGGAAACTGAAAAAATCTCAACATGGGAAGGATTAGATTTGGATACCATTGTAGCACACCTAAGTGTGCTATAAGTGACAAGATTAAATATATTGAGAAAATATCTTGTTTTTCATAAGTCACTGCACACCATTTCTTTGTTGATGCATTCATTTTATTCTTTTTAATTTTATTTATCAGTTTGTTTAAGAAAAAATAATATGATACGTATTTCCACTTTTTTTCTTAGCGCTATACTCATTGGTGTTGGTCCTCAGTAAACATCAGAGCCAACAGGTCTTCTTTATTACCTTTTGCAAGGTAACACTGATTTATAATAACTTAGCTCAAAATATGATGGAATTTATTTGGACCACTATTCTCATTTATATTTAAATGCATACCATTAAAAGTAGTACTTCTTTTTCATTGCTATATGCTTTATATACTGAGCAATATTCTTCTTACGCAGAGTAATCTGCATTAAAAATATATACACAATTTATCTTCTTATTCATAATTTCAAGATATTTACTGAGATTAATAAAAAACAAAAATTCTTAGGCCAGTATTAAGTTGTGGTTGTCTGACATGGAGACATTTTTAGCATAGTTCTAGTCAAATGGCAAATTTTAAGGGATTGAGAAAAGTTAAGTGTTAAAAAATAGTAATTAATTCCACAGCAACCTCCAAAAACAGACTTGTATAATTTTCCACTAGTAAAACCACATATTTGACCATTATAGCCACATTATGATTTGGAAAATTAACCAAATGATTATTAAAAATGTAAAAATTTAATTTAAAATGCAAGCTTTATAATCTTAGAGGTAGTGGGTGAATTTCATTGTGTCTATACTTCACTAAATCTGCAACAAATGTTAATGATAGAATATAGGTGGTGGGTTGAAGTAAGCAGAATTCAAAGCTGGTATCCAACAATCCCCACCCTTGTAAAAACCCCTTGTACTTCGCATGTGGGTAGAACTTACAAATTCAATGAGATATCACATTCATGATTACGTACATTATATAAAAAAAGGGGAGATTACCCTCATTGGCTCTCTCTTTGAAAGCTGAGGTTTTCTCCAGCTGATCAAAGAAAAGGATGTCAGCAAGATGCAGAGAAGCTGTGCTGAAAAAAGCAATCATTCATGCTGTGAACTGTCTATGCTGCAGGCTACCTCACGTGTCAAGAAATCACGGGTGGTTTCTAGACTTGTCCCCAGCCAACAGCTACCAGTTAAACGTGGACAAGGGCCCCAGTTCTCCAACTGCAAGCAAATGAATTTTGAAAACAACCAGTGTTCTTTTGAGGACTTTGAGCCCCAGATGAGAATCGCAGCCCTGATTGATGCCTTTATATCAGCCCAGTTGAGATGCTGAGCAGAGAATCCAGTCATAATGTATCTGGACTTTCCACCTACAGAAACTGTCAGACAATAAATGCATGTGTGTTTTTAAGCCATTAAGTAGTGTTAGCTAGCAATAGAAAATTTAATAAATGGTTATACAAGTATTCATTGTAACATTATTTCAACTTTGTTGTATATTTGAATATTTTTTTAATTAAATGTTGAGATAAGAAGAAAAAAATCTAAAAGGGTGAGCAATATTGAAGAAATGGCTTGTTAATCTTTACAACAATAAGCTTTGGTCTCAGTGGAAAAATAAAATATGCTACTAAATAATCTTAAGCATAACTCATCTGAGCATGTGCCAGAGGGTACAGAAAGGAATAAGAGAGGATAATAAATAACTACAGTGTATGGTGCATGAGGAAGTACAAATAACATGCTCTGAGTTATATTACGATGTTCAATCAAATAGTTGTGTCAGTTAATGTATGAGCTAAAGGTTGATATAGTTGTCTAGAATGAGAATAATGTGTATAGTCAGTAATACGAAGCTACATGATTCAGTGAAGATCTTTTAAAAAGATCTTACAGACAAAAAAAAAAGTTAATTTTCATAATTAGATATATTAAAATTGAAAGTAAATGTACATGAACATTGCAAAGCATGTGTGATTCTCATTTAAAACCAGTTTATTTCTCTACAGAATGAGTTTTAAATTTGACATATGCATAACACTAACCATCTATATTACTGTTAAATCTATGCCTGGTAGACTCCAAAACCACAATCTATATGTGAATTAACTAGACAAAAAAAAAAAAAAAAAGAAATGGCCAAATGTCAGTGATGCACAGAATCCTTTTTAGGTAACAGATTGCATATTAAAAGTAAAATGCAGATTTCATCTTCTTGCTACTTGAATCAACATATAAGGAGTGATTTTCTCATTTCATAAACTTTTATTTTAAATTCCAATAAATGAGATGCATGTGGAAAATAAATGGCTAAGGAATGAATGATGGATGAAAATAAAGGCAGATGATATCTGGTGAGATAAAGTGAAATGACTACAAGTAAGATAGATAAAGCACATGTGTCAAGACATGCAGAAGTTAACAGCTATATATATGGATACAAAGTAAATATAAAAAGCAAATCAACTAATTTATTTTTCTAGAATAATAACTGGTATGCTTTGCTATGAGTACATGTGAATCACCAGCCACTGTTTGGACATGTGAGTCTCAACCAATAGTTGCTGAAGACTATATGTGTGTAAGGGATGTACAGTATTCATATTTTTAAATACAGTTTATTGGGCGCTTACTATTTATTAAGCATGGCACTTTACATGTATTTTATATGTATTATTCACGTAATGATAAGAATTAGGTACAGCTGTTTTCCCAATCCAGACAGCTGTGTACTACTTAATTGTATGGATGGACAACAGCAACAACAGCAATTATAAACAACAACAGAAATGGCTAGAATTTATAAAATCTTACAAATGATCAGACATCATTGAGTCTATGCTATGTCTACATTATTTCATTTAATTTTTGCAATAATTCAAAGAGATGGTTTTCTTTAACTTCCACTATATAGGTGAAGAAAGTATAGCTCACTAATGTTCTATAACTCACCCCAAATTAGTCACCTTGTCAATGGAAGAGATAGGACTTCAATGTATATATCTCTCTGAATTCTGTTTATCAACATGCATAATGCCACTGCTTATTGAATATGATGTTATTCACAAATAACAGTGTTATATAATATGATCATAGGGAACCAGATGTCCATGTAAAATATTCACAGTATACACACACACACACACACACACACACACACACACACACACATGAAAATTGGCCTTTAGTCTTATATCTCACAAAAAAGATAAGTCAAAGTTATTAAGATAACAAGGTATCTTTTTAAAATTGTTTAGTTTTCAAAAATCTCTGAAAATTATGAAAATACCCCATGATTCTCAGAAACGTAAAATTTTGGCTGAGCTGTTTTCTTCAAAAGATGTGGAAGTTTATCTTGTAGAAAAAGCACTTGTTACAGCGTACGAGCTTTCTATGGATAAAATACTAGAATAAGCTTGCTTTCTACGTGACAGATGGGAACATGAAAACATGCAGGTAAAGCACTCTATCACAGATTAATGCCATCACTAGGTAATTTCATTACTGCTCTGAAGTGGCAAACTATTTGCTGCTGTGTCATTCTGCATTGACAAGTTGCTGACTTGTTTTAACCATGCCTTGACATAAATGATTTTATAGAATGATAAACTTCTTACATCATTTGTAATTAAATATGGGCCCACAAACCAAAAGAAATAACAAATATGTAACTAAAGATAGAAGAGAGTCACTGCATTGGAACTCTTAGAGAATAAGGCAAAATTAAGGAGGTACTCATTATAGCTGAGCACTGAGTACTGACATTAGTTACTGAGTACTGACATTCTCCTAAAAGGAGTTTACAATGCCTCTTGAATTTGTGTCCTTTGTACTGACAATTGGGTTATGGTAATAATAGAAAGAAAAAAAAAACTTTATTATGAATAAGATTTATCTTTTATTGAGAGTGTACATTGTGCCAGGCATGCTAAAGTTATACGTGCATTATCTTATTCAAGTCTCCAAATACACCTCTGCATTGGGAATGTTACTATCCCATTTTACAGATGAATTAACTAAAACACAGCAAATTTAAGTGATTAAATGGAGTAAAGAAGATAAACAACTTGCTCATAGTAAGTAGAAATTGAATTCAAACACAAGTCCTTCTGCTTCCAAAGCTTGCTATACTGACTATGTTAAAGAAATTAATTAAGTTATTCATCCTTATGGATTTAACATCCTCTCATCTAAATCTAATTACAAATTTCAGGTAAATGGTAAAGGACATGTCACTATATTAACCAATTTTAGAAATAGTTTTTGAAAACCAAGGACTTCTTCCTATAAAAGACCATCTTTACCTCTTTAGCAGGAAAAATAAAGGGAATGCCACTTTTGAAATAAGTATACAACATAAGTAAATCAAGAGAAAACAAAATATAGGAGAAAATATTAAATAACATGTATTTATTTAATCTGGAAAAGAGAATAAACTATTGCAAATTTGAAGAACCATGAAATCCTTTCAGAATACTTTATTATTACATAGATTTAAAACATAGTGAATGATTTAAACATAAATAAAACTTTCATTTAAATCATAATGCCATTAAAAATTACTAAAATATATGATTACCTGCAGAGAAACTCTAACCTCTAGATTCACAACAATCATCTTGAGTGTATTTATTCCTAATGTTAAAATAGAAGAGTACTCTCTTTGTGAAAATTACCCATGCACGACTGAATAAAAGTGAAAAGTAACAGTGGAATATTGGCTTATCTCTACAAATAAAATTCAGATCTTTAGAATCATTAAAAAATTAAAAACAGAATTGGAATCACCTTCTACAGAGATTCCAACTTTGTAGATATAGCACAGCTGGTGTCTTCTATTTTTTTTTTTTTCAGCAACTCTAAAGGAATTGAAACCCATGATTTCTAACTTGGATTTCAAATTGCCATTTATTTGTCAAAATATTTGACCAGCCCAAATTGTCTTCATTAAAAGATAAATAAATAGATCCCTTTATTGATAGTATCAGTGAGTATCAAGCTATCTGAATAGCTATTTCATTTGGATATTGCAGGCAATTTCTACTAAGACTATTTAATCGGAATTTATTTTTTCTTTATGGGCGTATTAATCAGTACCAACATATTAATCCAATAAAAAATTTTATCTTAGCTATGATTTTCATAATAAATCAATTTTTTCAAGAATTTCATGTATGGCAAAATAGTAAGAATGGCCAGTATCACCAGCATTACCCTGACAATACCTTTCAGGTTTTTTGTTTTGCTAGCTAAATTCTTATTAGCTCCTTGGGAAATAATGTTTAGCCTTTAAAAAAATTTGCTGCTTCTTTATCCTGTACGTTCTTCCTATCACTAACTGATTCTTTGGTGATTCTAGTGGGGTGCCATGGCAGTCAGATGAAATTTTAAAAAGTGAAAAATATCTCAATGAGTCATTAGAGGAATTGGTTAGAAAAGTAACACAAGGGATACTTTAATAAATTTTAATATAATTATCAAGAAAAAGTATTTTTCATTAAACAAACAAACAAAAAACACCTAGCTTGAAGTTTCAAATTTCATTCACTTAATAATATTTATTTAAGACTTCAGGTAGGGGGTCTGGAATTGTTTCTCAGATTTCAGCTGACCATACTTTAACTTGATTAATTCCCGTGGTACATGAATTCTTTGATCTTCAGATGTTTGAAGTAGTTATAGTACTTAAAACTACTTAACATGTATTTGGCAAAGCAAAAGTCTCATATTTCTCAGTTAAAATTGTGAGAAACACAATATCTTTAATACAGATTATTAGCTTTTTTGAATTTAAGAAATAAAGAAAATTTTATTACAATTACCTCAGCATGCAGATATACTAGTATATTGTAATAAGGTAGAAGCTGGTTAGGTCATCTAAGCCAATGTTATCTGTATTTCTTAAGAAATACATCAATGCAATCCTGAGTTGACAAATTTATCAGATGAAGAAAACCAAAATTTTGCACATGAGGGATGGCAGCCAATTCTGAGGTGCACTTCAGGGTATTGTTTGTCAACAATCATTCGATTTCGAGATGTAGTCAAACAAGTGTAAAGTTGAATTTCTCTCAGCATGATCCTACTACATAGATTTCCAAACTAGTTCTTTAAATAAGTGATCTCTTACTCTTTTTTTTCTTCCCCTTGTAGAAGAAGTATAAATACAGCTTTCAATGGTGAAGGGTTGCTCCGCTGTCTTTATCAAAGCTCCAGAGTTGCAAACCAATGTTACCATTTTCTACAATAATGATATTAAAATAACCAAGTACATCTGCAGAAAACTTTGAAAGTTTACACCACCGACCAAAGCAAAATTAGAGCTCTTGTATTACAAGGGAGAAAATACTTTCTATTTTATTTTATTTATATTGTTTCATATTAAACACTTACACTATTACCATCTTTATCAGAAGAGATTTGTACTAAGATTAAGGAATGCTATTTGTCAAAACTCTTACATAATTGGTTAAGAATTAACGTTGTCACTGAAATTGTAATTCAGACCTGACAGCTAGAATTCAATGCAATCCAACCATACAAAGCCTCAAGGAGTCTCAGGATTACTATTGAAAACCCAAGAATATAACCAAGAACCATCTATATAAGTAAGCTACTGGATTCATGGACTATAACATAGTTATATTAAAAGAAAGGAAAGTATTTTGTGCTTGTATTTCTTTTTCTTATTGTATTCATGTGGACTTTCAACTTAAAAAAATTCATGCATCTAAAGTTTCTTCTCTAACATATTCAAATACATTTTGAACATATCATATGATTTATAAAGATTTTTTCCTTTACAATTAAAACAACACATGGGAAAAAGAATACCTTTATTATCTTTAATATAACAATTCTTAATAAAGATATGGTTTAAAGAAAGATAAAAATTTTTCTTCTGAGAATTTGAGTTAAACTCAATGGATCCTCTATGGCTCAGTTAAAAAAGTGACAGTTTTACCTAAACATAAATGCTTGAGCTAAAATATCAGTACAGTAATCCTTTACATCATTCATTCTTTCATTTAAAGCAAACAATGTAGTATTCTATGTATTCTGTTAGCTTTGCCATTAAGCAATACTACACACACACAAACACATGGTCCTTGGGAAAGAGAGCCTAAAATCTAAAAACCACAATGAGTTTATTTACTGCCAATATCAAGATGCATGATAAAACTACCTTATATGTTAGATTTGATACTGTCTGGTTTGAAAAAGTGCATAGAATACATGTGGTCATGCCTTAATAATGTATAATTCTACACAGGGATATTGTTCCCTTCATGCCCTCTGGTATGATTGGGAAAGCCTCTACATTTCCCACCCTGGCAGCTATCATTCAAGAGCATCTTGTTGAAGCACTCCCTATAGTTATCATTTTATCTGCCAGTCTTCTCATTATAGGTAACTTTTATATAACTATTGATATGCCATAGGTGGGCAAAAATATAGAATGTGTTATTCAATGCTGTAAAGATTATGCTAATGAAAAACAAAAGATGTATTTAAAAAGAACATCTATTTTTTTAGAAAAAAGAGAAAGTACTTTTCCCATTTTATACACTAATTATAACAATATTATTGAATTATCTGGACTGTCTTGGCTCCTTGATAACATCCTCAAGTACTAGATATAGAGAGGTTGTATTAGTCTATGAAATTCAAGCTGTTAAAACCATGCCAGTACTGCTACCAAAAATTAAAACTTCATGTGGTCTTCATGTGGTCATAAACTTGGAATTCCTCTCTATTTAGGAGAACTGCTTTTTTTTTTAAATTAGTGTCTACTACAAAGGAATAAAATATGTTACAAAAAATATGTAATAAATTTAGAATTGAAAGACCATTACTCTTGCATCAAAGACCCACAGTGACCTTTACTAGTTAAGACTCAAACATACTTGAAATACTTGTGAACAGTATAACAATTCTATGGATTCAGAATTATCTGTAGCTTTAATGTATATTCTTCATTATATTGGTTTTAAATTAAAAAATAAATAATTCAAAAATTTTTTTTTTCTGTAAACGAAAACATACACATGCAACATAGCATATATTGATTTGTTCCAACAGTAATTTGAATTGTCCTTACACAATAAAACAAATAACAAAATAGAGTGCAATTAAATGAAAAAATAAAAATATCAATTCATAGGTGTTTTAATTTTATAGTTAAAATGAAATTTGCTCTGACCTTGCATGACAAGCGAGGCACAAGGAAACGTCTAAGTTACTACCAAGGCCTATAACATTGTTCTAGCAATTTATAAGAAGTTGCATATTAAATTAATATCATGTAGAGTTTTGCTTAATACTTGCAATATTATCAAACAAAAGAGAAAGAACTACGTGCTTCTAGGTACTAAGTTTGACAATAGGAGAAATATAAACATAATCAATGAAATCATAGATTGTTACTAATGTAGGGAGGAGGCATGAGAACTGGATATTAAACCAAGTTGTATTCAGAGTTGCAATGTGTTGCTGCCAGACCATGAGAAACCTACAGAACAAAGGAAGATTCCTGCTGGGATGACTAACAAACCATTTATCCATAATATGAAGGGATAACAGTCTTTAAGTCATACCCTACACAAAATAAATATTCCCTAAAGGCAAAAACCATGGGGAACCTATGGAGTAAAGGCTGGGGTTTGCCAGCAGGCTTTCTCACTACATACCCATGCCTTTTATGCTAAATCCCCACAGCTTTCAGACTGTATACCCATACCATCAAAGGAAAATAGGTAAATAAAGTCTTTAAACTGTAATTCATAGAAACTAAGAATGATACATAAACTGAATTCCCCAAACATTTGGGGTCTTGGTCTTTGTCTATCTTCTGATCTGTCTTTTTTTTTTCTCGCAGTCTTTTCTCTCTATCTGTCTCAGTTCTCTCACTCTTTGTCTCTGAGAGGAGATCACACTCTATGGAATGTTATCCCTTCTCTAATGAACTTTCCTTTTGATTCTGACTCTGGTATGCACTTGAATTCTTTCCCATGCTCAGTCAAGAACCCTTCCTCTCGCTCAGTGCAGGACTTGAATCTCCACTCAGAGGACATTTGCCCTGCCCTGCATCATAACAACAGTATAATATTACCAAATATAAGGAAGCAATCCATAATATGAGTTATTACTTAAGAGAGTAAAATGGAGTGATATTCTAGGAAGCATTAGGTAGATTTAGGGTGCAGGGAATGAAAAGAAGCAATGGATAGGAATAGGTAAGTAGTTGGGATTGAGTTAAATTTTATTACTGAACTACATTTAGGGAATGCCTGAATGTCAGAATGAGCAACTTTTATCCTAGTTGTGAATCTCAATCACAGTGTCAATCTTGGATTCATTGTGTATATCTATATGGTCTGAAAAAAAAAAAAAGTAAATGCATGTATGGACCAGCAAATGCACACATGCAATTCCCTAAGGGATAAGAAAATCATATTAACTGGCAAGTAGAGTCATATAAATTGACCTTTAGAGGGCTACCAGTAGGACAAATATTGCATATATATAAAAATTTCAGAAGAAACATTTAAATATTTTATGTACCCAGGGCATTTGGGGTATCTTTCAAAATTTGGGAGAACATGTAATCATCAAAATTGCTGAGTGCACCATCTAGTGGTTCAGTGTGGTACATGACAATATATACTCTAGTCGAGTGTCATGACTGCTCAGGGGTCTTGTTTCGCAATTTTGCTTCAGAGTTGTGGTATCTCTTTTTTCTGCCTCTATTGCCACTGACCATTCTATTGCATTCTTTTGAAGAGAAATTAACATAATGAGCATACCTTTTTATATTATTGACTGCCATAATCCTGTTCTGTCATCATTCATCTTAAACTACAGAAACTTTGCATCAATGACACCTGATTCATGCAAAAAATAATGTCTGTGACATATATCATGGTCACAGAATGGAGGAATCCCAAGTGTATTCATCTACCTTTCCTCACAAAACTAGTACTGTCTTTGGAGCTCTATGTGGACCTTTGCTATCCTCATAATTTCCCAGATCTCTAAGTATAGCCTACGTTGGAGGTCACTCTACATAGTTACATTAAAATGAGTATTCTTTGTTCTCTTCTGCCCAAAGATGTACACGAGAGATTGTCCATAATGCCCCCATGAGCCTATGCACAACAATACAGCGTTGTGGATTAAGATATCCCAGGGCCAAGTGGCAACCTTGGGTAGAAGTTTACCTATGTCCATAAAAACTTAAAATTGACATATGCCTAGCTATCTCTTATTTTACATACATATTCATACACAAGATAATTTGTTTATACTTGTAAGAATCTCATTCAACTAATTGTTAATGACTAAAGAGCAGAAACCACATATTTAACTGTACTAACATTATCATTATATCTCTACACAGCTGCAAAGGGCAAATACAAATGTATTAAAGGCCCTATAGGCCTCATACGAATGATCTTAGCACTCGCTTTCCCTATATTAGAATGAAATTTCCCCAGTTTTCCCACTTAGCCTCCTACTGACATTTTTACTGTTATTAAATAGTTTGAAATAATAATAAAAAAAGGAACAGAAATTTTCAGGCGGTGCCCCTTTTTCTAGATAATCTGGCATTGTTTCTGAGAACATCAGCTATAAAATAGCAAATATTAAACAAAATAATTATTATTTTTTTAATTACCAAAGTTTTTCTCCCTACTAGCTCACTTTTTCAGTTAGTAAACAATGAAAAAGAGCTTATTTCTATTCTTCTAGTACTTCAAATGGGCGCATTTTGGAAAACATACTAAAAAAAATAAAATTCTCTACTAAGACAGACTTAGTGAAAGAATTAGAGTCCTCTTTCTATTTCTACTCTGGATAAAGATATCTATGATACATAGACAAATTCTCTACTAGAAGTAAAACATTTATTGAAAACTGCCTAAAGCTTCTATCTTTGCTCTCCATAGTCAGATGTTAATGAAGAATTGCAGTGATTTTGCTGCTTATTCCTTGTTGTCACCTTCTGTATTTCCAGACCTTATTCTATAGCTGCGGCAGATTGAAAATAAGTCCCTGAAACAGTGACTAATGTACTTCAAGGCCTTTCTGCAGAGCCATATTCTCTTGTGGTAAGACTAGCAACAAAGAACCAAATTGAAGTGTCCTGCAGTGTGTGGCTTCTCTGGTATATTTGCTGACAGTGGCAGAACATTTGTCAATAGCTCTGGTAAGTTGTTCAGCAATGTTTTCCTTTCGTCTCTTTGTCAGCAAAAAGTAAAGGAACAAGTTACCTGAACACCAACTCAATCGGTGACTCTAGAAGCATCTATATTCATCAAATCAAGAGAAATTCTGGGAAGAGAAATGCACTTGAATTCCAACATGAGAAAGATATATGTTCATATGCACAGACAGAATCTCTTTAGGACAAAATTGAGAATATACACAACAAAAATTAGAAAATGAAAAAACAACTTTAGTTCCAGGGGACACTATAAATATACATGTTCAAACTGTCTTAAGGATAGGTTTTTACTTTATCTGGTGTACAAATTACAAAAAAAAAGAACTCATGCTTTCTGCACATATATATTATTCTTCTAAAACAACTTTTCTTACACTTAAAAATGATTTCAAATAGTTTTAGCACAAATATATGTCAGAATATGTTCAGGATTTTTGCCATACAAAGATGAGATATTATCTCATTTTAAGAGTATCCCAATTTCTAATGATTGCCTTCCATTAACTTTAATTGCCCAGTGAAATCCACAGTACATTAGTTCAAAGCAATAAAGTCATCAACATTTCTGGGTTTTTAAACTTGAAAATTGTTTCAATGCATTTTTATAAAGAATGGCAGACTATATCTAACTAGGCATTTTTTTTTAGAAGTCATTTCTTGGGGTGGGCATAAAACTATTTTTCAATAAAGTGAGATAGAAAACCAAAATCATATACTTTCACTCACTGACTGTATCAGGGTCTAGGCTGCATAGGAACTGAGGTCATGCTTTAAGAAATAAATAAGCCTACTTACAACCTTTTTTATTCTTTTCATTTTCATTTATCCAGAATAAATATTAAAATCTTATTTTAGTCTTGTCAATAGCCTGAATGGCTAATGGCTTAATATAAAATTGGAAAAGTTATGATATAAGCATACCCAGAAAAAACTCATGTCAACTCTATCACTCCTCTGATACTAGCTAACAATTTATTTCAGGTGCTGTAATGAATGTTTCAAATCTAAAGCTTTTCTCCTTTCTAGGCTGTTAATGCATCCTGACATTATTAATGGCTCCCTTATGGAATCACACAGTAAACTGAAAGCACAACTCTCTAGGTGTTAGCATTTACATTTCAGAATCACTTAGCAGGGAGGAAACAAATTTAAACTCTTCGATGCCAAGCAATCCCACCATTCGGTCTTTTGGGGGAGTTGTCTGAGAAGAAAAATGAGACCTTGGCAAAATGAGGGGAGACCTGATGGTTGCTGCAGGTTGTCCTTATAATCTGATTGCTATTCGCACCCCACAAATGCCATTTTGTTTTCTTTACTATGACTTTGCTTACACCGTTCACAATTCCTCCATTTTACAGCACTATAGAATATTCTCATTTTTACTTTATTCAAACCATAATCATCTCCGAAGGCCCACCTCGAATCTTGCCTTTTCTATCAAGACTTTACTAGGTGCTATAACATATATCAGTTCCACCAGTTTCTAACATCTGTGGTACTGTAACCCTACTCAGATTTTGCTTATAGCTTTTTCTTTGATTCAAGAGGTTTTGCCTAGATAATGACATTATGACTCATGCTTTTTTTTTTTTTTTCCCAACCAAATCCTTCCATCTTTGTATTCCTACTCCCTTAACCATCAAGCCTTAGGACATAAGGTTCCAGGTCAGAGTCAAATCTTTTAAGAATAAAGCTTCAGGTCTATGATCATAAAGACAATAAGTTTCACTTAAACTAAGGAGAACATCTTGGCTGTAGGTGTATTTCAGCCCCAGGCCCAACTAGGCAGAACAGCCCCACCAGCCCAGGACCAGAAGGGGTGGTGCCATGACTGATTTCAGAATCCGAGGGACATGATCAATTACCCCAACCCTGTCCAATCGGTAGCATCCAAGACTCCAACTCCCTTTGTTGCAGAAGGCAACACCCAATGGAAGAATTTTTTACTGACGGAGCAAGTGGGGTTAACAGTACAAACTTGCAAGCTTGCCTCTGTTAGATTTTTTACAGTTTATATACTTCTACAGTGTCCATGCAAGGGGCGCATGATTCCTTTGAGGTTTTACGTGCACCTCCTGACTCAGGATGGGAGGGGGAGTTTGGGGTGGGGCTGCAAGGGGGAAGGAATTACCGGACCACCAGTCCTATCTATTTACAGATTTTTTTCTCTTGTAGGTGTGATAAGAGTTTCCTGGAGGTCATTTAAAGATCTATAGGGTGTGGTTAATCTATAACCTGCTGAGTCGCTCAGTGGATCATTTCTGCAAGCCCTTTCCTTTACATTTCTCAGCTGCCTCCTCTCTTACCTTAGTTTCCATGACTACTGATTTTCCCTATATAATCTGTACTCCTGAGACACCTGGGATGTCAGTCCCTTGAGCGATAGCCCACCTGTGTCTCCAGGACTTGCAACTGTGCAATAAACCCTTACTTACTCTTTGTGGCAAAACCTGCAGTATCTGATTGACTTAGACTCGCACCGGCAGACGGATCCCTTTTGCTCTTTTAACAGCACCTCAAGTCTGCAATGCACAATTAAGAACTCAGTTAAAGGAGATATGTGATTTTTAATGTGACCTTTTTCTCCCCATCCAAGGCATAAGTTTGTTGGAAGAAAGAAGTGATCTTCAAATACCTACACATCTCTTAGCCTATACAGTGCACATCTGAAAATCTGATTTAGGCTTTGAGATGTCTATAAGAACTGATAGTCTCCTGTAGAGAAAAACTTAAATCATTATTTTTCAGTGAAAAAAAAAAAAAAGCTATTGCTAGTGCAAGCAGTCCCTTTTAGATGTTAAAAAAAGAATCCAAGGAATAATAATAGCTACTATTTTAGAGCTTCGACTATGTCTTAGCATTGGCCCAATGGTTTTAAATTCATTCTTGAATTTAATCTTTCCAACAACACTATGCAGCAGGTAGGATATTATCTTCATTTTACTAATGAGAAAACTGAGACAGAAAAATTAAACTATCCTGTCTGTTGCTGGGGGCAAGCAGAGTTTTTGCCACCCAAAATATGCCTTTTGGGGATAGTGATTATTTTAAACTGCTTATTTTTAAGAAACAAGAGACTCAGGAAACAAAACAAACAAACAAACAAAAATCTTTGAATCTCCCCTTTTACCTGCCTAAAGGAATTCAGATAGAAAACCAGCTGAAAGAAAGGAAGCTATCATCTTGGCATCAGAATATGAACTAAGTGTGACAGACCAGAAAAAATCTAGCAAAATCTGTTTGTCAGACTCCCCTTCTCTGTCTCATTGTTTCCGAGTGGCCTGACAAGAATTTGTTTACCAAAGTTTGCTCTTTCCCTTCTACCTGTGAATGTCTTGCTTTCCCTTTGAAGTCCTAGACCCTGCCTCATTCTCCTTAGTGTAGAATGGCATATAAGCCTTAACTGTCCAATTTGTCCAGGGGTCCTATTGTTGCAGGAAGCGACACCCAAAGGAAGAATTCAGAAGGTTAGGGCATTCAGCAGACCCAAAGCACGATCTCCCCTTGGTTAGATTTCTTACAGTTTATATACCCTTGCAGTGTCCATGCAAGGGGCGCGTGATTCCTTTGTCTGAGGTTTTACATGTCCCTCCTTACTCAGAGTGGGAAGGGGGAGTTTCTGATGGGGGACTGCAGGGGAGGAATTTCCAGATCCTTGGTCTCACAGGTCGTTTGTTTTGTAGAATCTGAGACCTTGGTGTTATCAGCACCTTTATCCGATTCTTGAACAAAGAGAAGGGACTCATAGCTTACAGACCTGGAGCAGCACTCATTGATGTCGCACTTGCTCAGTGGGTTCTTTATCCAAAGGCTGAGCTCCAACTGTAACACAACAAACAGTTTCCCACAGTCTTGACATTCATACACAGCTACAGAGATAGGGAAGGAACTGGAGAATCCTTGAGGTGGGGGATGCAGCTGTGGAAAACATGTTAACTGAAGAGCATAGGGCAGAATGGGGGAAGAGAGAGCAGTTTCAACCAGCTGAGTTGGTTATTTCTGTAAGCGCTTTCCTTCGCATCTATTTTTACTTTCAGATGCCTCCTCTTCTCTCTCACTGTATTTTTATGAAACCCCTCTATGCACTGAAAGGGAGCAGACTTTGCCGTCCAAAAATAGGCCTCTTTGGGATATTGATTAGTTTAAGCTGGTTAATTTTAAGAAACTGCAGATGTGGGAGAAGCTCTGAAAATCAAACAAAAGTTACCCTTTTTAAAAGACATTTGCATTTGTGAGAAAAATCTCCATTTGTAAGGGTTTTTCCCTCATGTAAGAGGCCTGTCTTCCCTGTGAATGGAGAAGGCTTGGACTTAATTCTGCATAACAATCTTACCCTTGCTGGCCATGCTTTTCCTGGTAACCTCCCATAACTAATTCCCCACTCTTAACATTCCTTTATAGTTAGCTGAATGTGATATTTAGGATGATAGCTTCTGCCATTTTAGCAAGTTGCTCAGCTTTCCTGGGTTTCTCCCATGTATCCAGGAGGTATAGATGTTATTAAACTTTAATCTGTTTTTCTCCTACTAATCTGTCTCATGTAAATGTGATTATTCATCCAGCCAGAAGAACCTTGACGGGTAGAGGATAATTTTTTATCACCAGTTTATACATAATAAATTTGGTTATTTTCGCCTGTTAATCTGCCTCATGTTAATTTGATTATTAAATGAGCTAGAAGAATTTAGAAGGGTAAAAGGAAAATTATTTTTTCTTCCCCCACATTGTATAGTTAGTAAGAACTAAACTAAGATTCAAACATGGGTGTTGCCTTTTTACAGAGCTGATGTATTTTAAGGGCTGAATATGTTTTATAGCCTACCCAAAGTGAAACTAAACTCAATAGAGAGAAAACAAATGCAGAAGTATTGCTTTCAAATTGGAATATAGATGGAATCACATGGGCAGACCCTAAAGGTACCTTGTGGTCTCCTGCCTCAGTCGCTTTTTCTTTTGGCATTTCATAAGTAGTCTCTGAATCTCCCATTTGAGTATGACTTAACCACTAGCTTCTCATTTTGAAATAATTAAAAAATAGAAAAAAAAAACAGAGAAGTTGTCTCTGCTAAATCCTTGTTTCATAATTAAAATAACCTTCAAAGTTACTAGATCTGAATTTTATTATGTACAAGTTTAGCTGACCATACCAAGGGTGGTAAAGACCCAAAGAAATAAAGTTCTCAGATTTCTAAGGCACTGTTTAAGATGCCAAATGACTCAATAGTAGTGTCAATTATGGGTGTTTCCAAGCATGGTCTAGATATAAAAGGTTCAAATTCATGTTAGAATTCTTACATTCTATGTCTACTTCTATTATATTGTCTCTTGAAGCTCTGTGCCTCTAGCAGGCTTTTCAGCTATAGCCCTCCCGTGTCTCCAGGACTTGCACCTATCTAATAAACCTTATTTTCTTTGCTGCAAAAGTTGCACATATCTCTTCCTTGGTTTAGACACGCACAAGCAGATGGACCACTTTTCTGTCTCAATAACACAGTTACTGTTGTCTTCTGAATATATGATTAGTCTATCATATGCCCTGTCTGTACATACCTTGTGACCTATACTTTTGTTACTGAAAAGGGCTTCATTTTGTCTGCATGGGTCAATAGCCAAAAGAGACATGGACAGGAGTTTGTAGCAAAGAAAGTAGAGGTTTATTTAAGAAAATGGTGCCACGCCTAGAGAACACAGGTGAGCTAGTGCTCAAAGACCTGGCTCCCTGATGACCTTTAGGG
The DNA here is from genome assembly GCA_028627145.1 of Eidolon dupreanum. NCBI lineage: Eukaryota > Metazoa > Chordata > Mammalia > Chiroptera > Pteropodidae > Eidolon > Eidolon dupreanum. Next base: position 50,554,483 of record CM053505.1, on the reverse strand, counting down.
GATAGGTTATAAAGGGGAAACTCATTAGTAACTAAAGGAGTTGGGGTTGTACTCTCTACTGATTGGTTATGGCTAGAGTAGGAGGCAGTTGATCATTGCATCAGGTCTTGATGTCAATTACAGTGTCCTGTCTGGTTTCAAGGGGATGCCTGTTGGGTTCTTCTGCCTTCATGGGTGTGAAGCTGCAAAATGTTATCTTTAGTTTGAAGGAAACTCTGTTTCTGCAGTCAACAGACCTGAGACTTTGTTCCTAAGACTGTTTGATGCTGACCTAAGGGCTTAGTGATTGAGGGAATGGTCCTGCAGTTTGCAGAAGAATAAGAAAAGATGCAAGTGAGCCTAAGGCCAGTTTGAATTAAGGAGAAAGAGAAGAGAAAAAGTAATTTTGAAGATTTGCACGGTTACATTTTGAAAAGCAGTTCAACCTCACAATTTTTTTAATTGAGTGCACGTTATTTAAAATTTCTTGCATAAATCAAATTGTAACATCTATACAGTAAATTTCCTTAAATCTACAAATATTTACTTAACAAATATCTTTTACAGATTCTATGGCTTGAGTCATATAGTCATATAACAATATGTGAAAGACATTGTGCTGGCTGGAAAATTACTGCTTGACTATCGCCCATGGGAACATAGTTCTCTAACAATAAGATTTCTGCTTCTATACCCTGACTTGCACAACTGACCCGTGGGTTGACAGTAAAAAGAAGAAAAATAGGCTTGTGTGTTCAAACAGGATGAAGAATGGGGTTTAGGGCTTAAAAACCCTGTACTTCTACATTTCTGGGCTGCTTGATTTGGGGTCTGTGTACCCTTGGCAGACCCAGCTGGCTGAATAAAGAGTGTGTTTCCTATAAGTTACTGATTTCTGGTGGTTCATGTGTCTATTGGGGGCTGGCGGCTACAACATTTGGAGGCCCCAGCGAGATCTTGGGGAGTGGCCCTGAGATCTAAGACCAGACCGGCATCTGGAGTGGTTGCTGTCCCTGTTACAAACTCAAAGGGGTGGCCAACCTGAGACATTCCACGGCCCTTGAATGCCATGATGGGGTCAACACAATCATCAAGGATGCAACCTCTAGGATGCGCTCTTTGTTCCTGATCCCGCCGGGAATCTCCAAGGCCTCAGTGTCTGGATAAAAAGGTATCTTTCTGTTGACCAGTCATTGGAGGTCTGTGGAGAGACTAGACGCAGTCATATCTCCTGGACCATGGCCAGACACAGGACGCCGCCTCCTGTGCCCTGCCATCAGGTTCTGTCTATTGTCTTTGGTCTTGTGTGGGTTGTAGGTGGCAGACCTCTCTGGGGCTACCTATACCCCAGTAATTGTTCTCATCTGAGTGTCTGTCTTGTGTTTTCCATGCAAGCGATGGTGGGAGGCCCGAGTTCACAGAAGACACCCTTAGGGTGTCTCCTGCGACATTTCAAAGAAGGGTTTGTAGAGGGAGCTATGTTATAAAGTTTTCTCTAGGCAGACTAAGAACAATGTGTGAAGGTAAGTAGCCATCTTTTGGTGTAAACTGGCCTCTGGAGGGTTCTTTTGACAGGGGTTTAGTGAGGAATGTTTGGAAGATTGTCACAGGAGACCCGGGACATCCTGATCAGTTTCCCTACATTGATCAATGGTTAAACCTTGTTCAGAACCCCCCTCTTTGGTTCTGCTGGTGTGCCTTTTCTCTAGGGGCATGAGTTGTGGGCACCCCAAAATATATGGCAACCGAATCTCCAAGACAGCCCAGTCCCTCAGTCCTCCAATCTCCACTGGAGGAGAGTGACATTCCCCCACACTATATGCAGGACAACAGAGGCCAAATACCACTACTTCACCTCCTCAGACAGGGGCAGGTAACCTCTATGGGCCTCCTGCTCCCACTTCGGGTGGAGCACCAGCTGATACCATCACCCTAGCCATCCTCCCCTTGTGAGAAGCACCACCCCAGGGATATCACACAGACAGTCCCTTTATGTGCCTTTCTTGACTAATGACTTGTACAACTGCAAGGCATAGAATCTGCCTTTCTCTGAGAAACCTCAGGCATTAATGGGACTCTCAGAAAGTGTCTTTCAGATTCACCGCCCCACCTAGGATGTTTGTCAACAGCTTTTAGTTACCCTCTTCATCACGGAAGAATGCAGATGCATTCAGCGAAAGCACAAAAGATAGCTGTGGGAGGGAGGAGAGGAGAGTTGAGGAAGCACAGAACAGATTGAGAAGGAATTTCCCTCCACCCACCCAGACTGGGGACACAATTCTCAGACAGGGAGAAAGGCATTAGATCAGTACCACCAGATTCTAATTAGGGGGATTAGGATGGCTGCTTGTCAGCCAACTAACCTTTCTAAGGTAACTGAAATTATGCAGGGACCTCAGGAATCCCCCGGGGTGTTTCTTGAATGACTACAGGAGGCGTACCAGGTATACACCCCAATTGATCCTGAGACCCCTGAGAACCAGCGGGCAATTAATGTAGCCTTTGCTACTCAGGCAGCCCCTGATATCTGACATAAATTGCAAAAATTAGAAGGTTTTGCAGGGATGAACCTGTCTCAACTTGTCGAGATAGCCCAGAAGGTGTTTGACAACAGGGAGGCACCGGATGACCCCAAACGTATGGCTAAAATAATGGTAGCTGCCATACAGGAAGAGAGACCAGGGAAGACTAGGGCATGACAAGGGAGATCAGAAAAAGGTCCATGAAAGGGTTGCACATTCCTAGGAAAAAATCAATGTGTCTACTGCAAGAAAGAAGGCCATTGGAAGAATGAGTGTCCTGAAACGTGAAAGACCAGGAAAACTATAAGACTAAAATCATCATCACTAAGGAAGAGGACTGATGGGGCCGGGGCTCCTACGCACTAACCCCCCAGGAGCCCAGGGTAGCCTTAAAAATTGGGTGCAAAACTGTTAACTTCCTGGTGGACACAGGGGCTACCCATTCAGTGTTATTCAACCCGGGGGGACCAATCTCCAAACAAAAGACCACCATCCAAGGGGCCATGGGCAAAACACAAGAATACTCATGGACCACTGAAAGGACTGTAGATCTGGGGCGAGGGATAGCGACCCATTCTTTCCTTGTAATTCCAGAATGTCTGGCCCCACTTCTTGGTAGAGACCTACTCCAAAAGCTAAATAAGAGCTACTATCACATTCGGGGATAGTACACCTCAGATGTCCATGTCTGCCCTGTCAACCATCTTAGTTACCTGTCCTCTATCTGAAGAGTACCCCCTCTACGAGAAGGAAGGAAATGTAGATCCATCCATGGGGCCCTTACTAGACAGACTCCTGATAGAATATCCAGTGGTATGGGCTGAAAGCAATGTTCCAGGGTTGGCTAGGCACCAAGCCCCGGTAGTGGTGAGCTTAACCACTACTGTGACTCCTGTTCAGGTTAAGCAATACCCTATTGCCCAAGCCAAAATTGGTATAAGGAAGCATATCCAGTGGCTGCGGGAAGCAGGGGTTCTTGTGCCATGCCAGTCACCATGGAACACTCTCTTACTCCCAGTCCAGAAGCCTGGTACTCAGGATTACTGGCCAGTACAGGACTTAAGAGAAGTTAACAAGAGGTTTGAAACCATCCACCCGACTCTACCCAACCCGTACATTCTCTTAAGCTTGCTACCCCGTGAGAAAACTGTTTATGCTGTATTAGATTTAAAAGATGCTTTCTTCAGCATTCCCCTAGCCCCCAGCAGCCAGCCCATTTTTGCCTTTGAGTAGACAGACCCAGAGGAGGGATTTTCGGACCAACTAACCTGAATATGTTTACCACAAGGATTCAAAAATTCTCCTACCTTATTTGATGAGGCCCTAAGTGTAGATCGCCGTCCCTTCCATCAACGTAATCTTGACTGCATTACTCCAGTATGCTGATGATTTATTATTAGCAGCTGAAACTGAGGAGATCTGTCTTGCAGCAACCAGGGACTTATTCGGCATCCCAGAGGCATATGGGTACTGAATCTCTGTTAAGAAAGCCTAGCTGTGCACCCAGTTGGTGGCCTATGTCAGGTATACCCTCAAAAGAGGAAAACGGACTCTCTCTCGACAGACAATTGAAGCCATTCTCCAGATTCTGGTACCCATCACCAAGAGACAAGTAAGAGAATTTCCTTGGGCCGGGGGGCTAGTGCAGACTTTGGGTTCCTGGGTTCACAGATCACAAAGCCCTTGTACTCGGCTACAGGAGGAAATCAGCCCCTCACTTAGACAGAGACAGAACAGAAGGCCTTTGACCTCCTCAAGCAGGCACTCGTATCAACCCCAGCCCTTGCTCTTCCGGACATCACCGAGGGATTTCATCTTTTTGTGAGACCAAGGGAATTGCCAGGAGGGTCCTAACCCAAATGCTAGGCCCACGGTGCCGACCAGTAGCCTATTAAATAGACTAGACTCGGTAGCCTCCGGATGGCCACACTGCCTACAAGCCATAGCAGCAATGGCTCTCCTAGCCAGAGAAGCTGACAAACTCACCCTTGGGCAGAATCTAGACATTACTGCCCCTCACGCAGTAGGGGATCTTCTCCGCAGTAGCCCAGAATGACGGATGACTAACTCCAGAATCATTCAATACCAGGCTCTCCTCCTCGACCAGCCAAGGATCAACTTCTTCAAAGCTACTGTCATCAACCCGGCTAATCTGTTCCCAGACCCAAACCCCCAGATCCCCGTTCATGACTACACAGATTTGACTGACACTGTGTTCCTCATGGCCAGACCTCAAAACTCCCCTCTGCCTGAGGCCGATGAAGTTCTGTTCACAGACGGGAGCAGCTTCATGCAGGAAGGAAGGAGGTATGCTGGGGCAGCGCTCGTAACTCTAACTGGCACCATCTTGTCACAAGCTCTTCCCCATGGGACTCCTGCTCAAAAGGCTGAACTCATCGCCCTCACTGAGGCACTAAGATGGGGAAAGGATAAGGCAGTCACAATATACACTGACAGCCGATAGGCCTTTGCCACTGCACATGTACACGGAGCCTTCCACAAGGAAAGAGGGCTTCTGACTTCAGCTGGAAAGGACATCAAGAACAAGGAGGAGATCTTAGCCTTACCTGAAGCTATATGAATGCCTAAGGCTCTTGCTATTGTTCACTGTAAAGGGCATCAAAAAGGAAATAGTCCCGAGGCTGAGGGAAGCCGACGCGCTGATGCAGAGGCAAGAACAGCAGCCACAAGGCCAGTGGGGCCCCACCACATCTACTGACTATTGTCCTTTACCCAGAAATGCCTGTCTCTGACCTATACAGTGGAAGAGAACATATATTTTACAAATGAGGGAGCCACTAGAAACCAACAGGGGTGGTGGATGACTCCAGATGGAAAAATCGGGCTCCCACGGGCCCTTGGTAGCACTCCCCTCCATCGACTAACCGGACCACACACCTAGGACGAACTAAGATGCTCCAAGCTTTAGACCCTACTTTCACTTATAAGTACTGCAGAGGAGATTGCCTCACAATGGCCGGCTTGTGCCCAAGTTAATCCAAAGAGGGCGAAGATAGAAGAACCTAGGCATATGGAAAGAGGAACTTATATCCAGGGGATTACTGGGAAGTCGATTTCGCTGAGGTAACCTCGACTGTGGGGGGGCTAAAAATATTTACTTGTTTTTATAGACACCTTTTCAGGATGGGTAGAGGCCTTCTCCACCAGGAAAGAGGCTGCCTTAGTAGTCACTAAGAAACTACAAGAAATCCTCCCTCGATTTGGTCTCCCCGGAACTTTAGGGTCGAATGATGGGCCAGCCTTTGCAGCAAAGGTATCACAACAATTGGCTAGCTACCTAAATTTGCGATGGAAAACTCATTGCACCTACCGGCCCCAAAGTTCGGGCCAAGTAGAGTGAGTGAACCGGACCCTAAAAGGGACATTAGTCAAGGTAGGATTCGAAACTGGTGGGACCTGGGTAGAACATCTCCCCTTGGCTCTTCTCCGAGCCACGTGTACTCTGTATATTTATGGATTCACCCCATTTGAGATTTTCTTTGGAAAACCCCCACCTTTAGTACCTAGAATAGAAGATGAGAAAAAGGCAGAACTACGTAACCTTGTCTTACTTAACTCTTTACAGGCCCTTCAAAGAGTACAGAAGGAGGTTCGGTCCCGAGTTCGTGCTGCCCACGTAGCCCCAGGGGACTGACTTCCCTACCAGTTTCAGCCTGGGGACTCTGTGTGGATCCGGAAGTTCACTTCCAAAGGACTAGAACCCAAATAGAAAGGACCCTTCGCCATCTACCTGACGACGCCCACTGCAGTTAAAGTAGATGGCATCCCATCATGGATTCAGCACTCTCACATGAAGGCAGCACGAGAGTGGACAGCTCAGGAAGACAGGCCCTTAAGACTAAGACTCAAGCGTACATAAGTCTAACCTGTTTCTTCCTTTTTTCCTCTTTGCCCCAGGCATACAGAAACATACACCGGCCTAGAGTATGGGAGCTTGTAGTAACTGAGACCGGTGAAATCATTGCTCAGAACATCACCAGCCACGGTACTCCAGAGATCCGAGTAGACTTGTGCCGGCTTGCCAGAGATCTCCTCGCCATTGCAATGGCCAGACACCACCTTGGATCAGGATCCTTCTTAGGTGGAGTAGCACACTTAGGCTATAAGGGGAGACCCAGCTGTGGCATATTATCAGCTGAGGAAAGCCTCGTAGGGATAGGACTCTATTTATCCTCACAGACATTACCCAGGGATATCTGGCCGCATGGGTAATATGGGACTTGGATGTGAGGGCCAAGGCCAATTTTCTTGTCCTAACTGGAGTTATGAGACTATCTCCACTATAGATAATTATAAAAAACAGAATAATGATCATATTAGATGAATAACAGGACCAAGCCCCTCCTCATGCTCTCTTGGGTCTTGCAATCTTATCATAATCACCGTCAAAACTCGTAGCCCTGGGGGACAACATTATTGGCTCACAGGACAGACATGGAGTACCAGATTATATAAAACCGGGTATGATTCAGGCTTATATTTTACCATACAGGTTAAGGACTCTCCCAGGAAAGCTAACCTTATAGAACCCAACGAACCACTTCTAGTTCCGGGACTACCCCAAAGTCTTGTTTCCAGAGCAACTCCAACTCCAGCTCCAGCCCCTCCAGGTAGTAGCCTAACAGCTACAACCAGAACCAGAAGGAACATTAATAACTATGCTAACGACAATACGCAAGATCTTAGATAAGACCACCCCAGACATAGGACGAGATTGCTGGTTGTGCCTAAACCCAAAACCCCCTTACTATGTCAGGGTAGGAACTCCCGTAAACTTACCTGAGCTCAGCAGCACACGAGGCTGTGAATGGGAAACTCCTTGACTCACCTTAGGAGACATACAAGAAGAAGGAACCTGCCTAATTTCAAAGAACTATTCCAAGCTGTTGGCACAGTCACCCTACTTTGATAACTGTAATTGTACTATTGAAGTACCTATCTTAGGGAGGAAATACTATAAGGCTTAGCATCTAACAGCGGGCTCACTCACTGTGCTGCAGCCAATCTTTTCAACTCCGGTGAGACTAATATTTGTATCCTAGTCTTTGTGCTTCCCCAAGTGTCCCTTTACAATGCGCCGGAAGGCAGACTCCACTTCTTCCACCAGGGCAGGCTACAGAAAAGGGCCATACCAGTCTTAATATCCCTTCATGTAGGACTCGGAATAGCAGGCTCTGCAGCTGTAGGCACTACCACTCTCATCAAGGGAGAAAATGAATTGCGTGAAGTTGGAGTACAGATAGATAAAGATATCAAGACCTTAAAAGACACCATCGGGTGGCTAGAACTTCAAGTCGATTCACTAGCAGAAATAGTCCTCCAAAATATAAGAGGTTTAGATTTATTATTCTTAGAACAAGATGGATTATGTATGGCTCTAGGTGAAACCTGTTGCCAATAACTCTGGAATAATTAGAGAAAGCTTACTATGAGTACAGAGAAATTTAGATGCCAGGGAGAAACTAAGACTAGAGTCAGATAACTGGTTTCATAGGATGTTCAACTGGTCGCCATGGCTAACGACCCTCCCATCTGCTCCAGCTGGACCTTTAATCTCCTCCTCTTGTTAACTTTTGGCCCATGTTTCCTCAATTTTTTTTAGATATATAAGGAAAAGAATTAATTCTATTTAACTTTTAGTAATGCAAAACAGAGCTATGAGCAAATTCCCCACGAAAAATCCAGGATTTGATTTTCTGCTAAGGAGAACGTGCTGGCTGGAAAATTACTGGTTGGCTATCGTCCATGGGAACATAATGCTCTAACAATAAGCTTTCTGCTTCTGTACCCCCCGCTTGCACAACCGACCTGTGGGTTGACTATTAGTAAAAAGAAGAAAAATAGACTTGTGTGTTCAAACAGGATGAAGAATGGGGGGTAAGGGCTTAAAAGCCCTGTACTTCTACATTTTGGGGCTACTTGATTTGGGGTCTGTGTACCCCTGGCAGATCCAGCTGGCTGAATAAAGAGTGTATTTCCTACAACTCACTGATTTCTGGTGGTCCGTGTGTCTATTGGGGGCTGGTGGCTACAACAACATAACAGAAGTAATAAAACATGTTTGTTGCCTGTCACATGCTTGTATATTATTCTAAGACTAGTATCACTGTTAAGTAGTTAGTCAGACATGAGCCATAGGGGAACAAAGAAATGGGGCCAAGCTTAGAAATCACCCAAAGAACACCCCATTGGTAGTTAATGTATCCCTCTTGCCTTCTGAGAGACAAAGGACTGGGGCACCATAAACCTATAGCTAGTTTAATCTGGCCTCAGACTCATACACAGAAAGTACTACCCTAACCTGCCCATAACCCCAGCCTCGTTATACTATCATAATAACATATTTATGCACAGAATTTCACAAATCTAATTATAACAGACTGAATTCTGGGTAAGCACATGCGCCGTAGACAAAGTGTTATATGGCAACCAGCTGTCAGTTAAGGTAACCTTACTTACTGATCATCTAGGACCTCCCATCACAGCCCAAATATAAACTGACCTCCTTACTTCTGCTTTGTTACAGCTCTCTTCGCTGAGAATCTGCTCCTCCCTTGGAGTGTACTCTATCTTTTATCTTTTCATCTCCCAAATTCCACAAGGCTATAGCCTTCCTTAGCATGCCCCACCTTTTCTAAAATATTCTTTTAATAAATCTTACTTTTTCTAAATCTTGCTGACCTGTAATTTTTTGCTGCATCGGGGGCGGGGAAGAAATGAGGACACCCTTATGTCACTGGGGCAACATTGGAATTTAGATAGCCCCCAACTGCAACACCACTAGATAATAAGAGTGCATCAAATAACTAATGAGAATTTAATTTTCTTATATATTGTCTTAATCCCCCAAATCTAAGTACCCATATTCTCTGTCTTGCCAGGTTTTAAAGTATTCCCTAAGTATATATTAGAGAACCAGGGAAACATCATTAACTACTTTGAGGTCACTAGATCATTCAATGTACATTTATTGCTTGAGTATTTCAGGCAGGGTAACAGAAGAAAATATGTTAGATTTTTTAAAACATAAGTTTCAATGTCCAACAAACCAGCAGATATTGGAAAATAAAAATCTAAATCACCATTTTTTGGTTGTAGGTCGGTAAGACTGCATGCTTTTAAACACTGAGAACACCAAAATGAGAAGGTAATTAAAATAATAATCTTTCAGTAGCAGGTGTACCATAGTTTCTATGTCTCTTTTCGGTCAATTTTTATTTCATTTTATTATGGTATTATTTGTATCGCCTTGTTATAACCGCTTATTTACATGTTTCACATGTTTCACTTTCAAGCATAGTCTTTTTTATAAAGTGTATATATATATATATATATATACATATGTATATATGTATATATATATATATTTCTTTTTATAATAGAGCAATGTTCTTGTTAAATGGATATGTTTGTTCATTTTTGTAAATTATAATGATTAGCAGAATTTTTTCTGTAGGCTGCTACTGTATCTTAATAGTCTCTGTACCATAGCATCTATGAAAGTATAAAAATGAATGTAAAGCTCCCATGGTCTCAATCATTAAAACCTTCACACACTTACGCGTTACTTTCTCTCCCCTAGGAATACAGAGCCTCAGAAATGTAGCAATTTGAATTATAGATTAGATTTTTTAAAGAATCACAGTAATACTATTTAAATTTAGGTGGTATTTCTTATTTTAAAAAAGGTGTACATCTTTTAAATTATATTCAAGAGGATATAAAACAGACTAAACAATCACAAGGAAATTTTATTTCAATGAAAAAAAGGCAGATTTATTCATTCAAAATTTTTTTAAAATACCGTAGGCCAGGAAACCTAACAGTGTTAGAATTTATTTATTTATTTTTTAGCATTAGGATTATTTAGCATAACCAGGAGTATTATCACATTATCTTAGAGAATATATTTCTGAACAAAAAATAAATACGAGTGAATACAATGACTATAATTTGTTGAAATCTACATCAAGTTTATAGACCTTGACACACTAAGTGATGCCAGGGGGAAACAAATCCACATGAAGTTAAAACTAGCACATTTCATAGGATCAATGCAGGGATCAGGTGTTACACTTGACAATGAAATAAAAGAAGCAGAGGAAAGCTGGGGAAAAGCCAAGGAGTAGAATTCAAATGCAGGAGTTCTAAGGGCACTCCATAGAGTGAAGCCAATGTTATCCTGGGTCAGTATGTATGACAGAGAAAACAGTAATATATACAGTCACTTGCAAACTTGCAGACACTTGACATGTAAATTTTACTTATTCATTATTAAAACTAAATGTGTTCCTAAATTATATTCACAATGTAGATTAACTTGGGGCATTTATTTGCCTGCTTCAAATATTTGTTCTAAGGATTAAACTTCAAAAAACCAGTCTGCTTGAGAGCTCACCTGTTTTGACCTCTCTTTATCTCTGAAACTTTATGTACTTTCATGATAAAAGCTCTGTATTGTACAGGACACAAGGGTGTGTGTGTGCACGTACGCGTGTTTGTGTGTGTGTGTGTGTGTGTGTGTGTTTAATATTCCCAAAAGGTTACTCTGATTTCTTCTAAACTTTGGGTTCAATTAACCTTTCAGTACCTGACAATCAAGAATGTTTTTTGATATTTAACTTGTTTCTCTCATGTATTTGTTCCCCAAAATGGAAATTCTCAAGGTGAAGCAGGATAATTAGCCTAGGGAAGTTCTCCTCCTCTCCAGGGTGCAACTCTGGAATTTTTACTCAGTCCCTACTCAGCCCTCTTCTTGTTTTGCTTTCAAGCGTGAGACCCCAGCGTGAAAAATGAGCCAAGGCCAGGATACAAGATAAATGGCCTTGGGCCACCTCCTACCCTCCAGGTGGCATGCGAAAGAAGCCAAGACTTGGAGGAAGGCTGGATAGCCTTAGGACACCCTCCCCACCCCTAAGAAAGCAAAAGCCCATAATTTGGACAGCTCGGGCAGACTATCTCTGGGCTGCCTGCACTTTTCTCTTAAGTGTGTACTTTTGCTTTAATAAACTTGTGCTTTCCTACTTGCCATTTGTCGTGTCTTTGAATTCTTTCTCATGGTATAAGACAAGAACCTGGTCACCAGAGCTCCAGGGTCAAGGTCCTTCTTTGGACTCCCACCCTGTCGATCTCTCTGGCAACAAAGGTAATCCAGTTCAATCTGAAATTGATGCAATTTAATTTAAACTTTTTTTTTCTTTTACTGATATTTAGACAACTCTGTTAATCAGGGCATACTTATCTTTAGGAAGAAAAAATGTAGAAAGAAATTATTACTTAAAAGAGGAGATCTGGTTTCCAATTCTGCTACTTAGTACTGTTACCAAACTGAAAGAGTTAGTCCACCTGGCACTAGTAGAGCCAAACACTAAATATGGAGAATTACTGTAGGGAAAGATTGGCTATTACATTATAAATGGTGCCACTCAGGGGAACAGGAAGCTAATGCTCAAAAGCCCTTAACTGCCTGATCCAGGGTTTAGGGGTTGGTTTTTAATAGTTTAGGGGAACAGGTATGTGGAAGCAATGGTGAGGTGAATTTGAATTCTAGGAATTTAGAACCTGGTCATTTATGGTAAGGAGCGTCAGCACTGGATCTTCTTGAACAACAGGCCATTCATTTCTGAAAGGGTGCCAGTGTTCAAGTTCTGGTTATATCCTGGTCTTTTGGTTCCAGTTCTGTGGGGAAGGGGGGCTGGGTGTGAGTGTGAGGTGAAACTTTGGTTCCGGTTTAGCTAGAGGTCAAAGTTGTCTCCTCTGCACATGCTTCCACTGCATGAACTGTAGTTTTGGTCTGTTTGTCTCTGAAAAGCAACTCGGTATCTTGTAAAATGGGATAGGAACATTTTGAGCTGTTTCTGTGTGTGTGAGTGCTTAGGAAATAATAACTATCACTGCTGATTGAGGGTCTGCTGAATACAAAGCACTGTTTTGTTCTGTTTTTTTTTTTTTTTTTTTTTTTTTTTTTTTTAAATTTTAGAAAATGAATCGTTGATCCTAACCCCACTCTCACCATTCTCATCTTTGAATTACAGCTCCAATGCCTCTATGAACCAGAAATCTTTCCTGATGTCCACTCCCAGTCAAATGTAGTCACTTCTTTTTCATGGTCATAACGCATTACTTATTCACACATTTAGTGCCTATTTATTTCTATCTTATTTTGTAATTAGTGTTGGCACTTTTTTTTTCATACTAGACAGTAAGCTCACTAAGGTAGTGTCAGAGTTGGAAACCAAGAGCAGCATTTTTTCCTTTTTTTCTTTTTCATGGTTATATTGCTAGCATTTGCCTCAATACTTAGCACAAATTAAACACTTAATAAATGCATTTTTTAAAAAATTATTATGTTGACAATTAAGCAAGAAAGACAGTACAAACAGCTTTCTCTGGAAAATATTAGAGCAAGCAGAAAGAGTGGGACATATGGCACAAATAATTTATTTAACTTCATTTAGAGCAAAGTGCATTTTTTGTGCAGGTGTAAATTATATTGCCTTTGGAAGAGCTAACTTTCAAAGATGCTTTTTGCATTTGACATGTTGTAAAACTCCCTTTCAATCTAACAAGGGTGCTTTTAAAAGTTGTTGTAATAGAAAAATATCAATAGAAGCCCAACATGATTCTATGCTAAATATTAACAACATCAACCATTCAGCAGTGATACAAAAGAGAAGAGGAAGAGGAACAATTGCGCTGGTGGAGGACACCAATAGAATTCTCAAATCACACCCCATTTGCCAAGACATAACCATTTTAGATAGAGCGAAGTTAAATGATGTCTAGGGCACATGTTCTGTGATTGAGTACAACTTTTAAGAGATTGTTGCAGTTGTTGTTCAATTATTTTCTTGTAGAAGCAAATATATTAGACACCATCAAAGACCAAAAAAAGTCTACAGTTTTTTTTATCATCCTTCTCCTGTAAATATTATCTACTACTATGTCCTTAAAGTATCAAGAATACATGCTATGCTGGTTAAGTGACCTCATTGTTGCCTTCAAGTGGCAAAAACCTAAATAAGCATCACTGCCTCAAAGAAGACTCAGCACAGATGTGTGACTGAATATTCATTTTACCTTAACTCAACATACCTCGATAAGATTCTCCTTCAGGATGCCCCATGGTCCATGGGGAAGGAGGTTAGGGGAGGAAGGCAGGGGTGTTGCAGTTCTTATGTCTTACATTAGAAAGCTTAAGGTACTTCCTTACAGTAACCATTTTTTTTCTAAATACAAAGGACACCTTATACTTACACAATGTAATATATCAATTATATGTCAATAAAGGTGAGAAAAAAATGGCCAAAGAGGTTCTCACAGTTATCTCTCATGGTACATATAACACGTTCATTATAGAGGCAGATCACTAAATCTCCTGTGTACCTTTAGTATTCACGCATAACAAGCAGAGTCTCATTATTTTTGTAAATACACAGAACATAAGATTAGTTTCTTAACAGACACATTAGAAATAATCTACCCTAAAAATTCTTTTCTAGAGCATTTTAAGAGATCAATTGATAGTCTTGAGCAAACTAATTATAGTTGATTTTTTAAAGGTAGCTTTAATTAGGATGTCAATTATTGAGGCCTCCAAGCAGCAAAGTTCATTTGATTGTGTTTCAGATTTAGCTTCACGTGCCAAGAACACTGATGAAATTCTGAAGAGCAGCAGTGAAGATGGATGGAAAGGAAAACAGTTAACTTTACTTCTTGGGTCTCTGGTTCTATTAAGTCCTAACATTTGACCTGTCGCTAAAGAAGGGCAAAATTTAATGAATGAGTTATTTTAGAGGCTAAGTAATCTTCCTCTTTAGAGACTTTGAACTCAAAATGTCCCTATGTGAGATGACATAGGTTTAAGGATAGGGCAAAATGGACTTTTTTGAAAATGAATGGATAAAGAAATACATAAAACTGCATTAAATTATAAAACACTGATTTGTGACCCAGAGTGCAATAGGTGAAACAGCATACACATAAAATTAAATATATATTAATATATTATATAATTAACATTTATCAAATATTTACCATGTGCTGGATATTGTCCTAAGTACTTTACATAGGTTATGTATAAAATCCACATCAATTCTTGATGAATGAGGTATATTATTATTGTCATGACAAATGATGGAAATAAAATGCAGAGCTATTACAGTTTGGTGAAGATTACATAGCTAGTCAGTGATAATGCTAGTATTTAAACACAGAATTATCTGATTTTAAAATGCAAGCTCTTACCCGATATGATACATTGCCTCTTCAAGAAAAGTGTATGTGAATACCAGTGTTTAGGTGCCTGGCACTGAAGAGCACTTAGTGAATGCAAGATACTATACTAAGTGTAGAGTCATGAGTTGAAAATCATCCTTGCTCTCAAAAACTAACATTGTGGTGGGAGAATAAGATATGGGCACGAATATTGGAAATGTAAGCCTGTGCATGATAAAACTGTGAGAGGTACAGACACAGTGCTATGGGAGCTCAGAGAATGGAGAGAAAATAGGTAGTTGGGTGGGTTGAAAAGTATTTCACATGAAAGCTTAAAAGATGAGTACTCTGCCAATGGTTAAGCACAGGTGGAGATAAGGAAGGAGCATTATGTGAAAAAGAATAGATATATACAAATAAGTGGGAATGAAAAAATAAGGATATTGAAGGAAGATCAAGGAGTCTAGTTTGATTGGAATATATATATATATATGTGTGTGTGTGTGTGTGTGTGTGTGTGTGTGTGTGTGTATACATATATATATATATATACACGTGTATATATATATATATATATATATATATATATATATTAATCAATTAGCCAGAAAGAAAAGTGAGAAAGATCAAGAAGTGTGGGCCAAGACTTGGAGAAGTGTGACTGCAACTAAATTTCTTTCAATAAGTAACAGGAGACAGCTGGAGCTTTTTAATGGTAGAACTATCCATAATCAGTGTTAGAATTTAAAAATGAAAAATATGGTAGCTGCCTGAGAATGGGCTGATAGCAGAAATTTAGGAGAGGGGAAAAGAAATGAAGTTTTAAAGCAGTAGTCCAGGAGATGTGTTTTTTGCAGCCTTACTGTAAAGAATATGAAGATGAAATATTAGGAAACTCATTCTTGTGAATTTTTTTTAAGATACCTCAAACCTGACAAAAGGTCTTCGCGGAAACATTGTGAGAGTTTCGATATGAGTAGTGAAGGGAAATAGAGTTTTGCCACCCTAAAATATGGCTTTTTGGGGATATTGATTTGTTTAAGCTGGTCGTTTTTAGAAAAACGAAAGACTCAAGAAAATCTTTTACCTCACCCTTACCTGCCTTAAAGAATTCGGTAAAAAAAAAAGTTGCTCCAGAAAGGGAGTTATCATCATAGATAACTATATTTTAATATGAATTGTGGCAGACAGGGAAGAACATGCAATGGTTATTTGTTAAATTTCCCTCTGTGTTCCACTGTTTCTGGGTGGCTGGACAAAAATTTGTTTACCAATTGTTTGCTTTTTCTCATCTACTTGTGAATTGCCTGCCTTCCCTCTGAAGTCCAAACCACTACCTTTCTTTCTCCTAAGTTCAAGATGGTATATAAGTCTCAACTGCCCAATTTGTCCTGGGTTACCCACATATGTACATACATGATAAATTTGGTTCTTTTCTCCTGTTAACCTGTCTCATATCAATTTTATTATTAGATCAACCAGAAGAACCTAGAAGGGTAGAAGAAAAATTATTTTTCTTGTCTTATAGTAGAAAATCTTCATTTGCCCTACTCTTTTTTCAATAACTTTAGTTAACTAAAAAAGAGCTCTGTATCATAGGAAAGGGTGGAAAATTATAGAGGGATGAGAATGCTCTACAATGCATGCTAAGATCAATTATCAGGAGGAAATAGCAGAAGAGGATAAGAACTATCTACTACAAGTTCAAAGAAAACAGAAAACAAAACAGAAAAAGAAAATCTTTAAAGTCTTAGAGGCATGCAATCTGCTAAATTGTTCTATCATTGCTTCTCTGACTTCTGGGCCCTAACATTTAGAGCAATTTGACATTGCTGCACATGAGACAGAATGTGTTCTAAAACAAACAAGTCCCAAAATGACGGATTTACTAATTCGATTGTTATCTGCCAAAATCATGAAGTGAAAATTCCCAATCACACTAAGAAGCTCCCTACTATTATATATTTCACATATATATGTGTGTGTGCGTGCGTGTGTGTGTGTGTGTGTGTGTGTGTGTGTGTTTGTGTGTGTGTATTTGGCAGAATGTGAAAACCAACTCTACCTTGGGCCTGAACTGATCTGTACCATATCTGGGAGTACTTTAAGATGCCCAGAAATCACACTATCTAAGTGCAGAATTTAATGTGCTAGAATGGTCCATAGGCACCTGCACATCCATATTTACTAGTGCCAATTTCATTTGCCCAACTCATATGCTTGAAATTTTACTCGCTTCTTGTTTTACCTTTCAATTTTTAGTTGGGATTGGAGAACAAAAAAAAAGAATCTAGATATCTACTTAGTGAACATCTACCATGTGCTTGCTTTACACTGTATTGCATTAGCCTTCATAGCAATTCTATGACAATTATATAAATATCACCATATTACAGATATAGAAACAAGTTCATATAGTTTATCACTGGTCCCAGACTTCACATATAGTTAATGAGAGCCATTGGTTGGAGTCTTACTACAAAGAGAACCTAATAATATGGTTGCCTGACCATAAATATCAACACTGCTTAAATATCTTTTCTACAGAATCCCTTATACCAGTTCAGGATCTTTGGCTTCTGCAAGTTAATTCAAATTTATTATATTCCCCCTTGGGCATTCTAACTCACTCAGCTGACAACCCTCCTTTGAGAATCATACCTTTACCCTGAATGGTACCCCAGCTCTAGAACCACCTATTCCTGATGTATATTACCCTCTCATGTGGCCTACATTTAATTCCAAGTGTGCTTTACTTGTGAGCTCACATGATAAACCAAGTGATAAGCTTTTAGCACTTGAATTTCAATGTCATTAAAAAGGGTTAATTTGTGATTAAAAACACAATTTGTTCTGCATGGGTGCTAGGCATTGCTAGAGGACTCATGCAGGCTGACAAATTATAATTCAAACTCTGTGTAAAGAAATGATTCATATGACAAAAGTATATTCATCTTTGATGTCTTCTTTATATCCTGAAAACTGAGAATCTATATTTTATTCATTGAAATTACTATTATACCAAATGTTATTTAAAGTCTATATTTGTTTCCTACTTTAAGGCCTATAGTAAATAACCAGAAGATATTAACATCATAGTTAGGAAATATTTTTCAAAATTGTTTGGTAATATTTTATTGTCCAAGAGCTCCAGAGGAATGGTCCCCATCTGTTGAGGTGTGCATTTTTCAGTTGTGGATGCTCACAGGCCTTTGATCTGTAGACACAAATCTACTATGCTTCCAAGATTCACTAACATGCTGTGGGAATCAGTGGAATGGCAGGTCACACTTGGAATGCATGTTCACTGAAGAGACATTCTTTATTGTGGGGGCTATTTTTTTTTAAATTCCCACCTTTTAATAATTGGTTCTTCTAGCTGGGTTAATAATCCAATAAACAAAGACAAATTAACAGGAGAAAAACAACAAAGTTTATTATGGCTATACATGCCAGGGGTGTCATTGGATATGAGACCTCAGACACATCAAGCAGCTGAAATTTATATGCCATTATGAACAAAGGAGAAAAGGAGCAGGGGCCTGAGCTTTCAAAGGAAATAGGCAATTACAGATAGCTGAGGAAAAGCAGAACACACATGGCAGACAAATTCCTGCTAGGCAACCCAGAAACAATGGGACATAGAGGAGATCTAGTTAACAGGCTCCTGCTTGGAGCCTCTCTATTTACCATACTAATGTGAATATGTTAACATTCCCTTCTTGGAGCATTCCTTTCCATCTGACTCTTGTAAGAAGGAAAGGAGGAGGGTCAAAGATTCTTTCTGATTTTTTTGTTTCTTAATAGACAGCTTAAAATGAATATCCCAAAAGGCACAGTACTGAGATGGCAAAATTTTGGTTCCCTTCATTATGAATATTAGTAAGAATGGGAGGCAATGTATGGTTGGGGTAAGATAATGAACTTTGGAATCAAAATATTTATGTTTGAATTCCCTAAAACTTGCAAGCTGTGCAACCTTAAGCACATTATTTAACCTCTCTTAGCCTCAATTTTCTCATCTTAAAAAAGGGGATATTAATAGCTAGATATGCTTCAACAAAATTGCTATAAGGACTGAAGAAAAGGAAATAATTACTGTAGAGTACCTAGTATGATGCCTTTAGTAGTCACTTAACAATAAAATTTATTAATGATTAAAAGTAAAGTACAGCACTAAAGGTCAAGGACAATGGCTAAATCTTAGGACTCCAGTCAGAAAACAATGTTGAGTATTTTCCATTTGTCTAAAAATAAAACCCTACACTTATATACAATATCATATCAGAGTATGTTGATTTTTTTTAATTAGGCTTTCTATTGTGCAAAAAAAATTATCTCTAAACTTGACTTGACATTTTAAAGCCTTCTACAACATAACCCTTGAAGATGAAAATAACTCTCAAAAGTTCCCAGGTTAAGGTTTGAAAAAATTCTGATCTCAGATCCCTCCATGATAATAGTTAGCTTAGATTTCCATAGAACATACACTTTCCCCTACAATATAGAGAAATCACAGCAACAGCAGCAACAACAAACACATCCTTAATTTTGAGCCAAAATAAAAATGTTTTGGGCTCTCATAAAAACATGAAGTGTGGGTTTCCAAAAATAATTTTTAAAATAAGTGTATATCTTAAAAGCATTAACAAAACTATCATTTGAGTGAAATTGGGGCTGGCAACTAAAGGAGGTTGATGATATGTGCACTTCGCAAACTATTATGTGATTTCATGACCCCAATGAATTTTTTTAAAAATATTTTTGTTGCTAAAGAAGAAACACATCAAGTGTCCCACCGAGTAGACATAGGCATGCATTGAAATCACACAAAATGTTTCCTAAGTGTAGCCTAACATTTGATAATTCAATTATGCACAGTTTAGGAAGGTCGTTTTCTTGACTTCTCTATTTTTTTTCCTTGCAAAAGAAGCAAAGACACTGGCATTGGCTCTTAACCTGAACATCAAAACTTTCTTTAAAGTTGTTTTATTTAAAAACAAAACAAAACAAAACAAAAACTCAAACTTGTGTGACTTGCTCTGTCAGGATTGTATGCCATTTAGAATATAAAAGAATTATAAGAGCTGATTTTACTTTGTGAAAAGTGATTAGCCAAACCTCTGTAGACTTCCTAATTGTGCTATGGTAAAATATAAGATTAGCATAGCAATTCCTTCATCAAATGAATTTACTGTTAACATATTGAATTAGTGATCCTGTTAGCTGCTATTCCGAGATAACAAGATAATTCTTTAAAACCGTGGGAATTCTCACATTCTATTACTGTTAATTAGCCTTTCCCATCCTGCAGAAAGATTTTCATTAAGGATTATCATAGTAGATTTAATACTTCTAAAAACGGCATTTTTCTGCTTGGCTTAATATCTCATATTCTTTATGGTGCACATGTCTTATTGTTCTTTCATTTTCACTCCAACATCATAAAGAGGTCATCTTAATTTATCATATGCAAATATGTGTAGGTGTTCTAGTGAAATAGAAAATTGTGTTAAGTTTAACACCAGAAAGAGACTCATTTTAAAGTATTTCTTGTGCTAAGGACCACCTTCTATTTTTCTTGTTCACTCTTGGTGAGAAATTATTATAGAGTTAAGAAAAGGGGCTTTGAAGCCAGACCAAGAGAGTTGCATCCCATCTTTGAAGCCAGACCAAGAGAGATACTTGCTAGCATCTCTCTATGCCCCACCTTCCTCATCCGTAAAACAGGGTCAATAATACTAACAAGTATAATAATAGTCATAGGTTTGTAATGAGAATTAAATGAGTTAATATTTTAATTGCTTAGGAAACTACCTGATACATAGTAAGTTTATATAAGTTATGTTAAGTTATATATGGCCACATATAACTACCATCATCTTTTCAAAGAAAAATTTGATTCTACTCTCCTTATTTCTCTTGGATCACTTCAATGTTTGCACTATTTTATTTTCTTTCTGTACCAGAGGTCAACTAAGTTCTTTTTGGGAGATATATGAACCACTATCTGTGGATGTTAAAATTTGGAGAATTAATGTCAAGCAATAGGTCCATTCCCCACCCTCACACATTCTACAGCAGTTGCTTAATAGTATTGTTCTGAGCTACTTATTTCTCAATGAATATGTCATGATCACAAAATATCTGTATTAAATTAAGTACAATGGTAGTCAAGTTAGAGCCTATAGTCATAATCAGACTGTCGTCATCTTAGTAGAAGAATTTTTTTCACAAGCAAATAAGTTGCTATTCAAAGTCATAAAAAATGAAAAGACCCAAAACAATATCCTAGTTTTATGTTGTTCCAAGTTTTTGACAGAATGTTATTCAGTTTTAGATTTGCCATCTCACTGAGCATTGTAATTACCAAGAATCAGCAAAAAAAAAAAAAAAAAAAAAAAAGACTCTTGGACAAGGAAGCAGGGGGGGAGAGTTTATTATGTAAGGGGAAAAGATTGAGTCATAAATTGGTTAATTACAAAACAAAAATAAGAATTCTGAGCCAACTAGGATAGGTACACAACCTGTGCAGAGCTGGTTAAAGAGGAGCAGACTTCGTTACCCCAAACCATGCCTTTTTTGAATGTTGATTATTTTAAGCTGGTTATTTTTAAGAAATAAGACACAAGAAGAAACTTTTAACTCTCCCTTACCCACCTAAAGTAATTCATATAAAAAAACCTGCTCTAGGAAAGGAGCTATCTTGTTAGTTATCTATATTTTAATATGCAATAAGTGTGGCAGGCAGGGAGGAACCTAGGACAGTCTGTTAAACTCCTTTATGTGTCTCATTTTTTTCTGGGTAACTCAGAAAGAATTTGTTTACCAAATGTTTGATCTTTCTCATCTGCATATGAATTGCCTATCTTCCCTTTGCAGTCCAAACCACTACCTCCTTAGTCCTTAATGGCAAATAAAACCTCAACTGTTCAGCTTGTCCTAGATCCCTTATTCTTACACAACCCCTGTATGTACATATGTAACTAAATATGATTTTCATCTGTTAATCTGTTTCATGTCAATTTGATTATTAGACAAGCTAGAAGAAATAAAATTAAAAAGAGGGAAAATTTTCCCCTCCCTCCCATGATCAACCACCATTTCTGAGTAACTAGTTCTCTGCTAGGTTGTTAGGTACAGTGAATGTTGATGACTTTAGTGGTTCCTGAACATTTAAAAGGTGTTATGGATGATTTTATTTATTTTCTAATGTTATTTAAAACTCATGTTAATTTTTAAAATCTAACTAACTCAGAACATTAAGATATGTACCCTACTTGTGTACGTACTACCACATCATTTCTGATAGCCAAGAACTATAATCAGTCTAACTATTCATCAGAGTTAAAAGAGATAAATGATGTTATAGTGAATACTACATAGCAATGAGAATAAGCAAACTATTCTATGTGCAATAAAATGAATGAATCTCATAAACATAATGTTGATCGAAACAAAAAAAATATTTTCTTAAGATTCTAACAAAATGCTAAAGGACTTACAAGGATATTTCTTATAAGAAATGAACAATTCACTTTTATTTTCTTTACTCATGGAATAAGTTGAACTCTGATTTCATGGTTCACAAGTTACTTTAATTATCCGAATAGTTGGCTTTTACAAGTAAGAACCATTCTGTTTTATGGGACACCATTATTACATTTTACCATTAAAAAATAAATCCTCAAAGTCACTATCTGTATCATGAATTTTAGCTAATTAGGATCTAAATGGTTGAGGGGAGCATTATCAAAGAGTTTAAAGAAGAATAGAAATTAAATTTTTTTCAAGTTACACTCTATAGTTTCCGTAGTCCCTACATTTCTATTTTCAGATTATTTCTTTTTAAATCCCTTAAATTAATATTGGTTATATTGCTAATTATGAGATATTTCATAAAGAACTATAAAAGCTTATTTACAAAACAAATATTTCCTTTAAACTTTTCAGAGGCAAGCATAATGTTTATCAAAAAGTCTTTATCTATATCATATGCATAGTAATGGTGTACTGTGTAACCCACCACTCTGATGTATCTTAAATTTCAGTTGAAATTTCAGGCATTAAGGACAATTAAGGTTGTCAGATATTTAAAAGACTTATCTAATAAAAGAGCCTCAAGTAAAAAGCACCCACTATGTAAGACACAATTGTATCTCTAACAAGATTTTAAGTTCATAAACCAGTAAAAGAAGCAGTAATTGGCAAGAAATTAGTAGACTTAATTATGCTGCACTTCACTTAGTAGAATACAATCAGAAGCAAACTGACTAGATAAAAAATATTATTGATAGATAATGTTCTTATTCACAGAGGAAGGGGGTCACACAACAATGCTTAATTTCATCCGACATTTATTTTTTCCAGATGTACCTCATATCACACTAGTAGTTGAAATTTTTGGACATTAAAGTATATATTTTACAATCATGTACATTTCTTTAAAATTGCTTTAATGTAAATTACAATAGCTTCTTAATCAAGAATACAGATGTAAATTATATCACTTTGTATTCCGTATTCTCATCATTTTTCTTGAGACTGAATCAGAGGCACAAGACTTGAAAGTCAGTTTAAAGTTTGGCAAAAAATCACTAATTCAAATTTGAAGAATTTAAAACTTATAACCATTTGGAAAGTTTGGTTTATTTAATTTATTTAATTTAATTAATCATTTCTGTATTTATTTAATTTATTTAATTAATCATTTCTTCCCACAGTGCATTTATTAATTCTGTAACTTTTCCCAAAAAAGCATAAATTAACTTTGTAAAATATTGTAGAATGTTATTACAGAACACATGACTTTTATCAATTTCAGAAGCACACATGAAATAATAAATAATAACAAATGTGATATTCTTTTCATTTAATTTGGGTTGTTTTTCTAATATATATATATCTATGTATATATATATATATATATATATATATATAAATGTGTACACATAGATATATATGTATTTGTCTATAATTTCTAAAACTATACCCTTTGGGACAGATAAAAGGCATTTGAAAATGACTGGGTAGAGTACAATTTGTTGTTCATAGTTTGACACCCAAGGAGTCAGATTCAGAACCTTCAACTTATTAACAACTTTAAGTTAAACAGCCACAGAATAACAAATAATACATAAATGTTTAGACAATTGTCTTTTCTCTCCAGTTTTAAAGTCCCCTTAAAGCCTTTACTAAAAAAAAACAAATTTGATTGTATTTGTGAGGTGCATTTTGAGCCGCCCTGATTGAAATAAGTCAAAGTGAATTCTTTAAAAATACCTCATAACTTTTTTAAAATACAAACTAGTCCCCCCTGAACTGATGTGTTTTAGTGAGATTTTACTACAAGTTGCCAAATTAGCATAAAATGCCTTATACTGTTAAAAAACAGAATTCAACCAAGTAAATTTTAAAATCTAGTTGGCTTTATTAAGTGATGCATAAATCGGGCAGCATCTCATCTAACAAGTGAAGGGCTCTCTAAGGGGTTTTACAAAGTGGAAGGTTTTTACTGGAAAAAAGGAGGGGACAAGGGAGTATTAACAAAAGAAAATAAAGAATAATTTTTGTCTGGGACATTTTTTCTTTCAGGGAAGAAAAGGGAAAGGGTTTTTATCATGCAGACAGTCTCTTCCTTCATTGAGGGATAGAAGGGTCCCATGCTGAAAAGTTACTACTTTACAGGTGCTTGGCTAGAAAATTCCAGACTGGTTAATTGAGATTGTTTCTGGGAGAGGCTGAAATTGTAATTAGAATAGGTATTAATTCTAAGTTTGGTACCATGAGCCTTTAGCACAAATTATGCCATTTTGGGTCTTTGTTTTTCCTTTAACAATGTTAAACCTTACATTTAAGTCAAATCCTGAAACAGCAGTTCTCAATTTTTTTTTGGATCCATGATCTCAAAACTAGACTTAAACATCAATCAAATAGACAATCATTTAGAAGATACTTTTCGAGGGATGTGTGTACCTTATTCAACAAATAAACTAACCCCACTACTGTTATTAAACTATACTAGAAAGAAATACATATCTACTATTACATTGTCACATTAGAGTCCAGCACAAAACCACCCAAAGAAACTTCATGGAACGAATTGAGAAACACAACTTAAGAATTTTCCTCATACATTCATAAAAATCAAAGAGAATAAAGAGGAAAGATCAAGTGTTTCCCTACCTACCTGTGGTTGAGGATGCATCCAGATCTCCAATGTTGTTGCCTCTTTCATGGGAGTGTGAGATCTTACAACCTCCTTCATTGGCTTTAGAAGAGAAAAAAATAGAAGTATTTTTAAGTGGTTTGTTAAAAATGAAAAAGAGTACACTATACACATGCATCAAACACAGGTAAATAAAACAGTGCCTAGGTAAATATCTTTTTCTAGACATCATAGCTATTGAGCATTTCCAAAGTGATAGGCACAGCTGTAGGTACTGGGAGTAAAAAGAAAAATAATTTTTTTCTCATTGAGTTTACATTCTAGTGTTACCTTTATGAGTTCCATTAAATATATAAATTAAATTATAAAGGACAATTTAAAATATTTAAATGACTGAAATTAAACTAGTGTAACGATGCACATCTTTACTTCTTTAAAGTGGCTTTTTCTATTCCTTCTCCTTGATTCAAACTGGCCTTGGGTTCATTGCATCTTTTCTTATCCTTCTGCAAACTGCATGACCATTCCCTTAATCTTTATTAAGCCCTTAGATCAGCATCAAACAGTCTTAGGAACAAAGCCTTAGGTCTGTTGACTGCAGAAACAGAGTCTCCTTCAAACTAAAGATAACATTTTGCAGCTTCACATTCATGAAGGAAGATGAACCCTACCAGCATCCTCATGAAATCAGACAGAACTACACCATGATTGACATCAGGACCTGATGCAATGATCAATGGCTTCCTACCCTATCCCTGATCAATCAGTAGAGCTCACAATCCTAACTCCTTTAGTTATTAATGAGTTTTCTACTATGTAATCTATCCCCTACAGGCCATTGGGGAGCCAGGTCTTTGAGCCCTAACTCACCTGTGTTCTCTGGGCTTGGCACCATTTCTTTAAATAAACCTTTACTTTCTTTGCTGCAAACTTCTGTCCATGTCTCTTTTGGCTATTGACCTGTGCAGGCAAAATGAACCCCTTGAGTTTGGTAACACTGGAGGGGTTTTCAGTTCAATCCTTTCACAATCCAATGGCTTCAATAGCTTGCATTTGGGAATTCACAATTGTCTGATATTAAAATCTACCCTGTATGTGCCACTGTTAGGTAGCTAGTCAGATATGAGTGACAAGAGAGAACAAAGGAATAGGGGCCTAGGCTAGAGACCACCCCCAAAACACCTCAATGGTCAAAGTTATAACAGCTAAGTGTCAATCAAAATGACCTCACTCTCCAATCACCTAGGAATACCTTTGTAACCACCCATTATGGCCCAAATATAAGGCAGACATTCCCATTTCTGGATCCTTTTTGCCCTCAGTTCTTCCCTCCTTTTTTGCCCTTTTGGGTTCTCTCTTTTGTACTGTTTCTTTTTTGGTGGACTTTTGTGTATTGTTTGGTAGACTTTTTGGTGGACTTTTGTGTACTGTTTGCCCTTTTGTAGCCATTCTGGCCCCTTTGTGTTGGTTATGGCTCTGGGACCAGGTGCCTCCTTGGGGCATTATTTGTCTTTCTAAAACATTTTTAATCAAACTATTAAATCTCAATGACCTATGATTCTTCACTGCATAATTTGAGGAAGAATCGAGGAAAAATGTTAACTACATGTCTGTTCCATTGTTATTCCTCTCCCATACCCTTAATGTTAGGGCAACAACAAACTCTGATTGGCCCCAACGGTGACATCACCACACCACAAATTTGCTATAATATAAAGATATTTAATAGATGTCATAAATGCTAATAAATTTATGAACTAATACACAAATCTTAAGCTTCCAACCCAGAATAATTATCAAGTTCTTGAAAATATGTCTGTATCCATTTAATTTTCCTCAAGACATAGAATACATTCTGTTTTTAAAATATTGAATCTATACTATACACATTTCCTACATATGTGATTTTAAAATATGGAGTAAAGAATTTGATAACATTTGATCTATAAAAGTAAGATATTTTTCAAGAGAGCTAAGAAAACCCAATTCAGAGATTGTTGTTAAGTTTTGTTGCTGTAATAGCAGAGTTCAGTAGTAGTGGCAGAGATCTTATGTCTCTCAGGACTTCATATTGCTGTTTGATGTACTGCGAATTATAGTTATGCAGGATATTGAAGAGGAACAGAATTTACTACTTCAAAATTTGTCTCCTTAACATAAGAATTATTTTAGGTTGATTAATTTTAAGAAACCCTAGACTAGGTAAAAGCGCTGAAAACAGTAGAAGTTAACCTAGTGCAAAGGATGTTTACATTTTAAAAGGAAAATCTCCTTTTGTAAGGGTGTCTCCCTCTCTGTACCAGTAACAGAAGAATGACTAAATCTCTAGAAACTCTTGTTTATGTAGCAGGCTATGGACCTAAATCTGCATAACAACTAACCTTTGTTTAACATGCTTTTTCTGAGAGACTCCCGTAGCTGGATCCCCCCCACCCCATCACCACCTCCAATATCTTCTTTGGCCTTTAGATAAAGATAATATTTAAGTTGATTGCTTGGGCCATTTCACAGAGTTACTTAGTTTTCTTTTTTTTTTTGGGGGGGGTGGTGGTGGTGGTGGTATATTTCTCATGTATACAGGAGATATACCAGTTATTAAACTTCTGGTTTTCTCCTCTTAATCTGTCTTTTATTATATAGGGTCTCAGCCAAGAAACTATAAATGCAGAAGGAAAATTATATTTTTCCCCCACATAGTCAAGTGCCCGATATACACATATAGCCTTGCTATCACAGATCATTTTCTTTATTTTTACTACCAGTGCATGCCCATTATGTCAAATAAAGAAAAGAAGAGACTGTCAGATTTCACATATCACACTTTTAAGGCCCAGTTGAGCAAGAATTATTTTATTATCAAGTTAAATAGCAAATTGTATTTATTACGTAAAAACACTATGCCCATAACAGAAAGAATACAATACACATTGATATTACCAGACCAAGTGCTCATTGCAATCTTCTAACTTATAGAAAATCAACAGTCAGAAGAATTAGAAAATTAAAATGGAGCAAATTATCACAGTAGAATTTCTTTACAAAAAGTTTTTAAAAAAGGAAATAAGGCTGTGACCAAAGCATGTCTGTGAATGGCTCATTTGTTAGCCATGCAGAGAAAACCACTTACTGATGATTTGAGTTAATTAAATTATATTTGCTTACAACAGCCAAATAAAATGGGTCTAGAGAAAATAAACTTAAGACAATTAGCCTTTCAACAAGTACAATTACTCAAAATGTTGAAGACATTGAGAACTACATCAATAGTGATTTTTTTTAAAAAGGCAAATGATTTTGAATGGGTTTCCTTGTCGTCTTCATGAGTTAACAGATGTTATCAACAAAGCTTAGTTGCTGTCAATTACTTGAGTAAGCAATGCTAAGTTTGAAGTGATTAAAGAATTCTCTATGGGTAGGGCAGGGTAGGATAGGATAGGGTAGGGTAAGGTAGGGTAGGATAGGATAGGATAGGATAGGATAGGATAGCATAGCATAGCATAGCATAGCATAGCATAGCATAGCATAGCATAGCACAGCATAGCACAGCATAGCATAGCATAGCATAGCATAGGATAAGATAGGATAGTCTGTGTGGAACAGAACAGGCAAGAATATTTTCAAAGAAGTTGAGAAAACACTAATTTAGTAAAATCTGAAATGGGATATGCTAAGAAGCATTACGTCTAATGATGGATAAAATATATGTGGCACAGAAAAAAATCAGTTGGACAAATTAACAAGGCATGGCAAATGTAAGATATTCAAAACCTATGATTATTTATTGTATTATACATCAGCAGATACTTTGTGGAAAATATTTGCTTCTATCATGTGTTATTGAACTTTACTCATTATTGTTAGTGGAACCATTGTCATTCTGTGAAATTTTGCCAAAAATATAGCTGAATATCCTGGCTTGCC
Source organism: Eidolon dupreanum (assembly GCA_028627145.1). Lineage (NCBI taxonomy): Eukaryota > Metazoa > Chordata > Mammalia > Chiroptera > Pteropodidae > Eidolon > Eidolon dupreanum. The sequence goes on along the minus strand of CM053505.1, from coordinate 50,525,656 downwards.
TTACCACACAGCAGTTGGATAACTTAGCTGCAGCAAAGTTTTATTGAGAATTTTTTTGTGCTCAGAGCCAAGATTGGAATTTTGATGAATGAGAAAAAGCACCCTTGACCACTCTTATGGAACGCTGAATCACTTTTGAAATCAGTGTTTGCTACAGACTTGATAATGTATTTTAAAATCAACATAATGTTATAAGGTAAAAAAGGTGTTTATATGCAAAACTTATACTGCAGTAAATTCATTTTGAAGATAACTAAAATCGTTTGAATCACAAGTAATGTCAAGTTATTTTATACACTCTAGCACTATAGAAGTTAAAACAAGAAGCACAGTCTCCATCCCCACATGAATTTGCAATGGGTTGCAACAAATATGCAATTGAGCTTTTGCTTAACTTTCGATTAGAATTGATAAATCTTCAATGTAATGGCAGGTAAATGGCAAATACAAAGAATCTAACAGAATTCTTTACATGCTTACCAAGACATAGATATGTTGAGCTAAAACTTTATGCTTGTACATTGATATAAGTTTTGGGCAGTATCTATCGTGTGTAAGAAGACATTTTCAGAGATCAGATACAAAAATCCATTTATCTCATGAGTAAGTCTGTGTAACATAAAATTTGATTATTTAAATATGATCAATTGAGATTTTGTGAATTATTTTTGTTATGTAAATACCTATTCTGGCCTTTTGCAGAAAAAGTTTACTGACTCCCGATCTAGGGGAAAAGGAAAGACAGACTAATAACAATGATTTGATGGACAAGTGTATGAAATAAGTAAAATGTGGTAGACTTTAGATGCAAAGGGTGAAGAGGAAATTTTTTTCGGCAGAGGGAACAGTATAGTCCAAGGCAGGGAAACCCAGGATGTAGTCGGTATGACTGGAGTGCTAGGAAGATGTAGCTTAATGATGGAAAAAATAAATGAGACAGTGATTTAAGCACATACTCTTGACAAACTTGCAAAGGTAGCTAATGATTTTATAGTTTACAATAAGCAAAGTAGAAACACTCAAATGTATGTGAGCAAAATGTTGGGTGCTACAGGAATTTCTAAGCAGATTTGTGCTCAGGTCTCAGTCTTAACTTTATTTTTAAACCAAGTCTGTTAGAGTTGCATTTCTCATGCACATGTTAAGCATCTGATTTAAACATTATCTGTTAACTTTGAGCGGTTTTATGTCTGTCTGTTTCACCTTCTGTCAAATGTATAATGTCACATTCAAATGTCCTTTGAATTAATTAAAGATGATATTTTAGGTGGTTAAATATTTAAAGCTATGTGGATGTATTTTGTCCATTTAAATTTGGCAACTAAACATCTCTATTGTACAATATGCTTCAATATTATAGGGGTTCAGAATGAGTCACCCTAAGATGTGTCTCTTTGGTATGCAGATTATTTTGAGCTAAAAATAACCAATACCCTGCAGGCTCAAGAGAAATTTCAGCTCCTCCTTAACTAGATAGAAAAATTTAAATGAAGGATCTTTCCCATAATAAGATATTACTAGAGATAACCCTCTTGATCTATCTATAGGGCAGAGCAAAATACTAAGTACTAAACCTCTTCTCCTCTTATCACGCTGCAATAACCCTCTAAAGTTTCATGGTGTCTTACCTCATCTTTAGCTCAGAATAACATATATGTATATATACATATACACATATAATTTTCCCTTCCTGTCTCTGAACTTCTCATGTATGTGAGGTTCCATGTGTCTGCATGTATTAAATTTGGTTATTTTCTCTTGTTAATCTGTCTCATGTAGATTTATTTATTGGACCAGCCAAAAGAACCTAGGATGATAAAGAAAAGTTTCTTCTTCCTCCACAATATTCAAATATTAGTCACAGTTTATTTAATTTTGCTTTTTTCAAAAATAACAACTTAAAGATAAAATATCAGTTGCATCCCTGACAATGTTCTTCCCATTACTCCTCCTTCTTCCACCAAACCCCACAGACATAAGACTAATAGCTAGAAAATTGTCTAATATACAAAACTGCTGAGGATTAACTATCATGAAAGTGAGAGAAATGACAATTCTAGGAAATAGTAGTGCTCAAAAACATTTATGCCTGACTTTTTTAAGAAAATGAAATATGGTTCATCAGTGACACCCGAGGAATAAAATGTAGATTTACATTTCTGTTCCTTACATGCACCATGTACTGAACTAAACTGTTATCTTCCCTTTTATGGAATCAGATGTCAAGCTGTCAAGAAAAGAGTAAAGTATTTTATAATAATCACAGTCTTTACTGATTTAAGCTTCATTTTAATCCAGTTCATATTAAGACAGTGCTCAGTGCTGAAAAGTAAGAAGTGTGTCTCACCATTTTGAAAGTGTGACTGACATTATTGCTAAAAAAAAAGAAAAGAAAAAAAAAAAACTTCCAAGTGAAGGATGGATAGATGTTAGATCTTCTTATTATTCATAAGTCAGGTATTATTAGTTCATACTTAAGGCATTGAAAGAGAATTCAACAATGTTTAAAAATGAATTAAATCCTTTATGCACTAATATTATTGCCCTGTTGGCCTAATGAAAGAGACATAGATGCAAAAAAATTTTATTTATATAACTTTGCTTTTTAGAATCCAGAAATTTCATGGCTTAAAAAATTGTCTATAGTCTGTTTGAATGATTTTATTAATGAATGTGGGAAGAGGCTGGCTCATTAGGAGTAAATGCCCAAAACTATTAAATCCCCCCCCCCCATTTTTTTTGTCTGAGGCAAGAAGGAAGGCAATTTTCAGCTAAATTTTCCTGCACAGAAATGTGAATTATAACTCAAAATGCATACAGTGATATAGCTTTTGTGACAAATGGAAAAATATTTTCAGCTTCCAAAGGATTTAGTCTTTCAGGGAAATAATTAGAAATTGTTACAGGTGACCTAAAAGAGTGAATTCACTTCCCAAAATATAATTACTTTGCAAAAAAGGATTATAAAGTAACATAATTTGATTGAAACTTCTAAATCCATCATAATCTTCTAACTGTTATTCTCAAATGTTTTCCTGACAGGGTCACAAAGAATTTGAGCTTAGGAATCTGACATAATCAATGCATTCTTTAACCTGATTAATCCCCAAACTACTGTGTGAGGTAAACCCAGACTAATTCTGTGATAGTTTTAAGGAGAAATGTGGAATGCATCCTCTATTTTTCCTCTTGGAAATTTAATTGTCACTCAAACCTAATGGTAAGAAAATCATAGAATAAGATCATGATATTTCTGACTACAGTCTCAACAGTAAATTGTTCTTTCAAAATTTAGCAAAAAGAGAATCCAGAGAAGGTTCAGTGTATTCATCTATTACATTTCTTTCTTAAATATATCAGATTTTCCACCAGAAATGTAAGCATGTGTTCATGTTCTCGGTAATTATATATACCCCAGGAATCTCAGGTTTTACAGAAATGTGACATTCTAAATTGTCACAGTCATCACTTACCAAAGATTACAAGTGAGTTTAACTGATAAATTATGATTATTTTATTCTCATGTAGTTGACATATTGATGGAAAAAAAGTCTTCTCAAACCAGTATGTGAGTCTTTTTGGAGAGTCCTATGTAATATCTACCATAATTATATATGCCTAAAGACATATAAGTATGTGGGTGATGCTTCTAGTGATTATATTTATAATAACTTTCCCTCATTGTCATTTATTTCCTTATAAGAAATCAAGATCCTTACTATGGAAATAATATCTATCAAAAGTATAACAAAGTTTACAAATATAAAGTATAATTCGGAGGGTTTTTTTTGATTATGATATATTTGGTTGAAAGATTTCACATTAAAACCTTGGTAAAATATCAATTTTTAATTTTCATAATAAATTACAGGGTACATTTATAAATAGCAGTGGATACATTCCAAAGATTTCCTGAAATAGGGAAAGTTCTAAGTTAATTCCTACTCTCCTTAATGTTTCTTAAGATCTCCCTGCCATGCCTTTCTGTCTTACAATTTGCAGAGGTGGTAGTCAATATCTAATAAAGAAAAGATAGGTGTTTAAGAAATTAAAATTTACTCAGCAATGTGTTTCAACAGTGAAAAATCTAGAGCCTTTGAAATTTGCATCTGACTCTACATCTTACTAGTTTTATGAACTCTTTTAAGTTAAAGATGACTCTAAGTTTTATCATCTGTGAAATGAGTATAATAATATGAGCTTGTTAGGATAATTGCATTATACTGTTTCTATAGTAAAGTATCTGGCACTTTATAATTACCCTCTTCATTTGAACTATTATGGATATATCTTCCTTATTAACATGAAGTGGAAACTATCTACAGCCATCCACCACATAGTTCCCTCTCTAACTCTCTCCTTTCGCCTTAACATTTTTAAAACTAGAAATTCCAATTAATTACAAAAGGCTTTTGCATAGCCGAAAAAATAAAGATTACCAGGTGCTTCAATAAATGGCACGGTAATATGACAGTTGAGAGTAGAGGGAACAGGAAAGGCAGACATTAATTATTCTTTATTTTTTCAATTAACATATAACCTCTAATTGGGAGAAGCCTCTTTTGATTATATATAAATTTATGCATAAAGATAAATAAAAATAGACTTAAAGCCAATTGACTATTGGAAGATTTAAAATAAATTGACTAATTAAAATGTTAAAGAATGCATTTAAATTTGCTTAAAAATGAATGAAAAAGTTTGGGATGGAGACAAGAAAACTAGGAGTTGGACTGACTACATTTAAACATGAGGTTTGACATTTGGTATTCATTTAAACTTTTCAAGTATCCTTAAGACACTCTGTTTCCTAAAAATACTGTATAGATTACATGTTTGAAGAAATTTAAGCTTTCTTAATAAGTTATACAAAGTAAAGTATTTCTGTATAAATTCACAAACTGAATTCACAAGCCAGAAAACATACAATTTACTAACGTTTCCTAGCCACAGGGTAATTGGGAGACATTTGTCAGAATTAAAGGAACATGCAAACCTATGTTTCTCAGCTTTCTGGCACAGAAAGGACATTGTGAATCTGGAACATCTTATGTCCTATGATTAATCTTCCTTAATTGTCTGCATGTTTTTTGTTTGTTTGTTTGTTTGTTTGTTTGTTTCTTTCTTTCTTTCTCTTTACTTTTTACTTGCAAATTGGTATTAAGAGAAACGGACTTCTAAAAGCAAAACACAAATTTGATAGTGATGGATGGAATGGTGCAGAAAGAATTTAACACCATTTTACTAAAATTAAAACTTATTTAAAGACTATATTTTTTTCTAGGATAACTGCCAAAGTCAAAGTGATGAGATCTTCAGAAAATAGTGTTGGGTTATTACATAGGTTTGTCCAATATTTTCCAGACTGGTCTGAGTCCCTTTGAAGTGGTTTGGTATCACAAATATATGCTGATTCTCCTTTTGCATATAGTTAGACCTAAGGGAAATATGGCAAAAAGAGGGGAGTAATTTAGAATGAATATATTCATTTATCCATAAAGATTCCAAGGGTTCTGCCAAAAGTAAACAGCTATTTTGAAATTGTCTTCAGGGGTAACAAATCACCAAGTGGAAAAATCAACAAGCTTGGAGCATTTAATTAGATCTTTTACCTTAATCATCAACAAGTCAAGTGTATGCCGTCGTGTTTAGGGAAGGGGGAGTGTTATAGAAGGGGGATGAATTAACACTTAGAAAGCTCAGAGGTTTAACAAAACCTGACATGAGATTTGCCAGATGGTTTGGTACTGGATTGTAAAACTTGAAACTAATCTTTGTTTAAGAGTTTTAATGGTTGTATCTTTCTTATAAAGCCTCTTGCTCTTCTGTTGAGGTGAATCTGCAAAATTATAGATCAGGCTTTAAAGAACAGCTTTTATGAACAGAGTCTCCTTAAATCTCAGCTAAACTGAGCAAGAAGATTACATGTTATTATGATGTAGCACAGCAAGATTTTCCCCCAGCAAACATAATAATGTGAAAAAAGGATAAAGCTATCACTCTGTGCAAAGAGGTCATCCATAGAAGAACAATGCTTTTCACAAAGATTATCCATACATGCTGCAGTGTTCATATTTCAAAAGCTTTTTCTTAATGTTTCTGTGAAAAGCTCTGATCCTGACAAGCATCTAGATAGCAAGACCTAGTGATCATATATTTCTATGAGGTGGCCCGATGCAGAGCACTTGGGAGAGATTGTATCTGTCACAGACATTACTGGGAAAAAATAAAGTATATTTGTTTCTTAAATAATTTATAGTTAGTGTTAGTTTATAAAATTTAATTGAAGGAGATGACATTTTTCTTCATTTTTACATAATTTAAGATTACTAAACTTTAAAAATATATATTCTTATTAGCACACAAAAGACCAAAAAAGTAACTACGTAAAACTAATTCTGTATGTATTTTCATATTTCAATATTCTTACTTAAAGCCAATTAAGGTATATGCCATAATAATGAGCATCATATTATTTAACTGGATTAATTGAACTTTCAGGTTTCAAATATCAAGGCTTATCAGAAAATATCACTAAATTATGTTTAAAAGCTTAAAAGAATAATTTGTGTTTGCTTATTTATTAGATTATTTTTTGCTTTAACATCTGTGAGAATGGCTGAAAAGTATACACAGACATTTAAAACTAATGACTTCCACTAATTTTTCAATAATGGGACCCAAATAAAGACACATATATGCGTGTTCATATACATGCACATGAACGCACACACATGCTACTATAAACTTCATTTAGTTCTCATTTTCAAAGTAATTATTATCATTGCTGATACCATAAATTCCTAAGAATACGCAATGTAAGTAGCATGTGGAATAATCTCTTAAGTGGTTTCTAATTCTTTAAAGGTGATTATAAAAAATTACAAACTATTCTAAATTTTTCATTCATAAATAACAGTTTTACATTTTCAAATATTTTATAAATTGTTATAACAGGGATAGGAGGATGGTAAACCTTTGCTTTAAAATGCTTTTTTATCCAGTAGAAATTGAAAGAGCTCAAATGAGTGAGATCAATTGATTATTCAGAAGCTTAATGTAGGGTAATTTTTTTATATGAACATTTATTTTTTAAATTGTCTAAGATGTGTGAGAGTAGAAATAATTTATGTATTTTTTATGCAAAGGGTTAAAAAGCATTAACATTGGGTTAAAAGCATTAACATTGTTAAATAAACTATATTACAAAGCTATAGTAATCAAAACAGTGTGTCATGGGTAGAAAAACAGACACACAGACCAATAGAACAGAATTGAGGGTCCAGAAATAAACTCACAATCATATGAGCAGTAATTTATGACAAAGGAGTCAACAATATACAATGGAGAAGGGAAAGAGTATCCAATAAATGGTGTTAGGAAAATTGGCAGATGACATGCAAAAAGGTGAAAGTAGACCACCATCTTATAACCACACACACAAATTATTTCAAAATGAATCTAAGACTTGAATATAAGCTATTAAACAAAATAAGTAGATAACATAGGTACTAAGCTTCTGGACATTGATTTCAGTGGTGTTTTTGTGAATTTAACTCCAAAGACAAAGGAAACAAAAGCAAAAATAAACAAATAAGACTACATCAAACTAAAAAGCTTTTGCACAGCAAAGAAAGTTGTCAACAACAAAAAAGACAACCAACCAAATGGGAGAAAGTATTTATAAATAATATTTCCAATAACTGGTTAATATGCAAAATATATAAAAAACTCATACAACTCCACAACAACAAAAAATATCAATCCAATTTAAAAATGGAGAAAGGAACTGAATAGGCATTTTTTTTTTCTAAAGCAGTCCTACAGATGGCCAACAGGCACATGAAAAGATGTTTAATATCACTAGTTATTAGAGAAATATAAATCAAAATCACAATAAGATATCATCTCATACCTGTTAGAATGTCTATTATCAAAAGACAAGAAATAAAAAATGTTTAAGGATGTGGAGAAAGGGAACACTTATACACTGTTGGTACAGCCAATGTGAAAAACAGTATAACATTTTCTTAATTAAAAATAGAACTATCATATGATCCAGTAATTACTCTTCAGGGTATTTATCCAAAGAATATAAAAACACTAATTTGAGAAGATGTACCCTTATGTTCATTGCATTTAAAAAGATGAAATAGTGCCATTTGAGATGACATGGATAGATCTTGAGGGCTTTATGTAAAATATTAGGCAAAATAAGTCAGATGGAAAAAATATGATTTCATTCATATGTGCAACATGAAACAAAAAATAACAAACTAATAAAACAAAACAAAACAAACTCATAGATACAGACATCAGATGGGAAGTTGTGAGGAGAAAGCAAAATGAGTAAAAGGGATCAAAGATATGGTAATGTAAGGAAATTAGACTTTTGGTGGTAGGCACACAATAGAGTATACAAATATTGAATTATAATGTTTTACACCTAAAATATATATAATGCTATTAACTCTAAAAATTAAAACAAACAAATAAGTATATAAAAGTGTGTCTTTCACTTGGAAATATTTCCACACATAAATGTCTTTAATGGAGAAATATATGATTTTTTATTACATGTTAAAGCAACATTTAATCTGAAATATAAAAAGTATTATTTTAAAATTAGGAAGAAAAATACAGCAATAATTTCCCAAAATTATGCTCAAAATACTAAATATGATTGCAATTAATTAAAAATTTTAATGTTCCTATTATCCATAGCAATAGATACAGTATAGCTGAAGTTAAATTCCTAAAAATTTACTCCCTGAAATGAAAAGCATGATACAATGAGGACAGTTTAGGTTATTAGTATCATTCTTGTCTCTTGTAATATATACATACATATATATGTATGTGTGTGTGTGTGTGTGTATACACACATCTGCTTTATATACATTAAAGCCTATGCATGCATATATATATATATATATATATATATGTATATATATATATAGGCTTAAATATGTGTGTGTGTGTATACACATATAGGCTTTATTGTATATAAAGCAGGTGTTATTATGAAGAAGATAACTACATATCAATAGTACTAATGTTATTCATACACACAATTCACGGTGAAGATGAATTAAGCTTTCTCCAGAACACACACACAAAAAAATGTGTTTATCACTACCATCAGTCTGTAATCTTTCTTGCAAGAAGTCTTCCTAATGATTATGTCAATTGAAAAATCTTTTGGTTATATATTAAAATCTGGATTGGTAATTCCTAAATATTCAACAAGTCTATCCTTAACTATGAATGAATTATAATTGTATCATTTGTATCTACCCTAACCTGACATCATTAAGATATCTAATGATGACACCACTTATTTAAATAGAAAATGAAATTATGAACTTATAGCTTTATTTTCTGTGGTTTCCAATGTGAACACAAAATTGTGCTAAAAGGTTTGTCAGAGAGCTGGTAGCCACAGCAATTCTGAATTAGCTTTATTTTCCGAAAATTAGTTCTGAGTCAAGAATTAAAGAATTATATATGTATTCTCTGCTAATATCAGGACATTAGATTTAAGTGTGGAGCAAGGAGATGGAACAGTGCTATTTCATTATGGAAATTATGATTTTCTCAAGGATCATATCACAAGGTACAAGAAGATATTTTTTTCCAATCTTGACTGTTTGGTGAAGGAATGTTAAAAATTTAGAAAAATCATGTTTCAATTCCAACCAAAACTCACATACTAGGTAGAAACAAAGTCTTACTAGATTTCATGTCCAAAAGAAAACCGTCCTTTGAGGTTGCTGTCCTGAAAGTCCTTTAAAGATGCTACTTACATTGAATTATTGGCAATGTAAATATGGCCAAATAGGAGTCTTCACTGCTACTCTGAGAACTTGGTTTGTAAGTATAAATTCAATATTAAAAAATTAAAAACAATCAAGAAGATACACTATTTAAGCTATTAACTAAAATTGGTTTTTAGCAATATATCTGTTGGTATTGCTTGCAGAACATATATATCTGCATTTCCTAAGTTGATATCAATAAGCCAGTAATGAACTGAGTTAAGATGATATCTACAGTTAAAAAATGTGCTAGACTAAGGCACTGGTAAATCTATTTTTTTTGTAAGAAGCTGCAGAATATGTATTATGATTATATTCAAGCCCTTTATATAATAATGACATTTCTAATTCCTCAAGAAATTTTTCTAGGAATCTCAAGTAATACATTAAGAAAATATTTTGACCTAAATTACTCTACAATCTATATTACTCAGCTAAGAACCTGAAACAAAAAGTAAATGGAGGAATAGAGATTAATCCAAAAATGTAAGAGTGGAAAAATAATAAATATAACTAGTAAGAAAATAAAACTGAAATATGACTGGAAAAAATGTAGGCAAACTTATATGACTTATATAACTGCACTCCTATCCTGCCCAATTCTAAATATATTGAATTTAGAAGGGTAGTAGGGAAAGGGGCAATATTCCAATGTCAAAAACACAAACAGAGTCTACAACAACTTAATTAGAGCAAATTTACCTTGACCAAAACAATAAAAATAATAAGCAAATATGAAAATGGAATTTTAAAATTGGAGTTAATTTACAAAGGCTAGAAAAATTATCCCTGGTTATTTTTGCATTAGTGCATTGGGAAAGATTTGCATATTATAATATTGTACTCAAAATAGCAAAACCATCAAGAAAACACTAATATCAAAATGAAGTCTGTTTACATTAGGTTTTCTAAACTTAAGAAGTTAGATTAAAATTTCTTCAGTTTATTTCATTGCAAACTTTTTGGTAAGCAGTCTTTAAGGACTAGTTAAAATGGGGAAAAAGTAAAGATGGATTATCTATATTTTTGAGAATGTAAACATTTCATAAATCAAAAATTTATGATCACTATATTATTACTTTTTCATGAAATGTATTGAGAAAACATCAATTTATTTACTAGATTCATTGGAATTTTATTTTAAAAGAAATGAACACTCATTATACACATAAAAAGGAACAATATTGAAACTGATGAGAATGATAGGAATGTCGAAATCCTTTTGAAAGTCAAGGGAAAATGCAATCACTTGGCAGTATTGACTGGGTACAGTGACTGCAGAAATAAACCTGATAGTAAATGTTTTAAGCTATTCTTTTTTAAACTACCTACTTCACTCTAAGTGTAACATGATTAAATATTATGTTGAGTCAAAGAACATAAGAACATGAAAGATTCTTCTAGTTCAGGACCTTTGGATTGTATTCTAAGCTTAAATATCTAAACATTTTTTTTATTTGTAATGAAATATATATTAGTAGATAGGTAAAAATAACACAGAGTTTATGAACACCAGCTTTAGTTTCACATAGACCTGAATTCAAATGCCATTTTTGCAAGATAAGTTATTCTAAAACATTGTACATTAGTTAACTTATTTGAATCTCAGTTCCCTCACCGTTAAAAAAATAGCTCTCTCATGGGATTGGTGTAAGGATTAAACAAATCCGTGGGCACAACAATTAAAATAGTACCTGACATTTATCACTAGTATTAAGTAAATGCTGCCATGTATTTCTTGTTAGTTCATAGTAAATATAATCACCTCGATTGACAATCAACATTTGGGCATAAGGGGGCCTATTTAACTTCCTATAAATTTCACAGAGAAAGAAAATCATAGTCCACATAAATTATAATATTACTTCTTTGTGTATGATCTTCTAACAACTTCCATCTTATTGTGTACAACATCACATACAAGACACTGTTATGAAGCAAGCTCAAGCTGTGTTACTGATCTCGTTTCTCTCTGTTGGCCCTCACTCATACTGACCCACTCACACTGTCCTTGCTACTTTTTAAATTCATAACCATGTTCTGCCCACTTGCTCTTTGTATTTGATAATATTGTCTAGATTTCTGCATGGCTCAATCCCTTACATCTTTTAGATATTCAACCAAATGTCATATACTCCCATATTTAAATGTATAATTTCTTACCATATCCTCAAAATCTCTAACTTCCTTTTCTATTTTGCTCAATAGTACTTCTCAGCATTTCAACTGTATTAGTTTTCAAAGGCTGCTGTACAAATTACAATGATCTTCGCTGCTTGAAACAACAGAAAATTATATTTTCACATTTCTAGAGACCATAAGTCCAAAATCAAGGTGTTGGCAAAATTAATTCCCACTGGAGACTCTGAGGAAGAATATTTCCAGGCCTCCTCTCTTCTAGCTTCTGGTGACTACACATAACCTTTGGCATAACTCCAATCTCTGTCTCCTTCACATGGCCTTCTTTCTGTGTTTCTGTGTCTTCTTCTCTTCTTATAAAGACACCTGTCATTTGATTTAGACCTCTCTCCTCCTCCCATTCAATTCACAAAGATCTCATCTTGAGATTCTTAACTTAATTACTTCTCCAGACTATTTTCCCAAATAAGGTTATATTTATAGGAACTGGGGATTAAAATCTGAACATATCTTTAGAGGGGAACAAACACATAACTCAAAAGATTAACTTAGTATAAATTGATTGACTGATTGATTGATTGATTGATTGATTCTCAGTCTCCTTCCATTAAAATGTCAAGTCTATGACAATAAGGATTAAATGTTTTATTTATATTTGTACCTTGACCAATTTCTGGCACTCAATGGTAGCTTAATAAATGTCTTGAATAAATAAAGAAAATGTAGATGGGACATAGGGGTTATCAGTATAAATAGAACCAAAAGTAAAACAAACAAAACAAATAAACAAGCAAAAAACAAAAACCAAAAAAAGAGAATTTGAAAAATGGGTCTAAGCTGTGTGAAGAAATACAGAAAAGATTGGTGCCTCTGAAGTCAAGAGTATTTATGTAAAAAGAAAAGAAAAGAGAAAAGACATGAGCTATATGGTCAAGATGGCAGAGAAAGTAAACGCTGTGCTGGCCTACTATCATGACATTAAAATTATAATTAATCTACAGAACAATCATGATTGAGAGGCACCTGGAGTCCAGCTGAACATAAATCCTACACTGAGGACATGCAGAAGAGGCCCCTTGAGACTGCTAGGAGGGGCAGAGATGCTGAACAGGCTGTCTCACACCCATACATGGCAGTTGAGAATTAAGAGGAAATCTTAGTTGTGAAGGTTCCCCTAGAAAAGCAAGGGGGCCCAGCCCCACACTGGGCAACTCAGCCAGGCTTCCAGAGCCATGAAGGGAAGTCTCCACAACTTCTGGCTGTGAAAAAAAGTGGAGGTTGTGGCTGAGTGAGACAGAGGGCAGAGGAGGTCCAAGGCATTCCTCTTAAAGTGCCTGTGCATGGACTTCTCTTTTGAAGAACTCACTTGCTTTGAGCTCCTGTACTGGGGCATCTGCTTGAGGTGTGTCAGAGACACACGGGGAGGAACTGAGTTGTCTGGCTTCAGGATGAGGGCTAGAGGGGCAGCATTCTCCCAGATAGAAGTGCTGGCAGAAGCTATTGTTCCTTAGTTGAGCCCTTCCCTTCCCAGTGTACAAATGAAGTTTCCAGCAACCTGGCTAACACTGGTCATCCCACCCTGATGATTCCCTGTGGCCTATATTCCACCCAACTTGACGACCCACCCAAGAAGCCTCCAGTGGCTTATCCATAAAAAACAACCTGTCTTATCTCATGCTTCGGACTTTCCTAAAATCTCTCAAAGGGTTGCAAAACCAAAAAAGCAGCATCTGGCCTCAGTGTGCCCTTTACCTCTTGCTGAGCAGCCCCAAGCCTGGCACTAGTGTCAGCCAGCTTGGGTTTTGAGCTTGGCCTCACAAGAAACCTCTAAGCCCAGTGCAAGCAGTGGCAATCTACAGATTGCTTGGTGGTTCATGCAGGTGGTCCTGGGCAAGGCACAGGCTGCAGCTGAACTTGGCCTGTCGTTGGCACACCTGGAGGTCAGCTTCAGACCAAGCAGGAGCACCACCTGGGGCTACAACCAAGAATGACACATCCAAAGCACAGACTGGGCAGGCACCAGAGCCCTGCTAAAGCAAATCCTAATTCAGAGTTTCAGTCTGTCACTGGCCAATCCTCACAACCAATCAGCACTAGAGTCAATCCCTCTCAGTGACATGCAAACAACAACTAGGGTCAACAACAACAGAAGAGCACATACAAGCCATACAAGGGACATACTTGGAGTACCCAGGTCAAATGACAAGAGAAACTGTCCCGCTGGGCTCCACAGGACACCTACAACGTAAGGCCACTCTACTAAGACCAAGAAACAGAGCAGCCCTAATAAATAGAAACAAACACAGGGAGACAGCCAAAATGGGGAGACAAAGGAACATGTCCCAAGTGAAAGAACAGAACAAAGCTCCAGAAAAAGAACTAAACAAAATGGAGAGAAGCAATCTAATAGATGCAGAGTTCAAAACACCCATTATAAGAATGCTCAATGAACTTAGGGGAAGAGTAGGTGAACTCAATAAAAACTTTAACAAAGAGATAGAAAACAAACAAACAAAACAAAAACAGACTCATAGATATAGAGAACATGCTGGTAATTCCCAGATGAAAGGTGGGTGTGGGAGAAAAAATGAGAAGAAATTAAGAAGTACAAATCAGTAGTTACAAAATGGTAACAGGGATAGAAAGTACAACATAGGGAATATAATAAATAATATTGTAATAACTATGTATAGTGCCAAGTGGGTAATAGACTAATTAGGGGGCTCACTTTGTAGATTATATAAATGTCTAAACATTATACTATACACATGAAACTAATAAAAAATAATATTGAATGTCAACTCTAATTGAAAAATGAAAATAAAAAAATAGAAAATAGAAAAATGAAGATAAGAACCATAAAAAGGAACCAGTCAGAAATGAGGACTACAATAACTGAAATGAAGAAGACATTAGAGAGAATCAATAGTAGGCCAAATGAAACAGAGATTCAAACTGGCGATTTGGAAGATAAAATAGCAAAAAACTCCCAATCAGAACAGCAAAAAAAAAAAAAAAAAATAGAATAAATAAATGAGGCTAGTTTACAGGGCCTCTGGGAAAACATCAAGCACAAGAAACTTCTCATTATAGGGATATCAGAAGGAGAAGAGAGAGAGCAAGAACTGAAAAAAAAAAAAACCTATTTCAAAAAATAATGGTGGAATGTTTCCCCAACCTCGTGAAAAAAATAGACATTTAAGCCCAGGAAGTGCAGAGAGTCGAAAACAAGATGAACCTATGCAGGCTTACACCAAGACACATCATAATTAAAATGCCATGGGTGAAAGACAAAGAGAGAATCTTAAAAGCTGCAAGAGCAAAGCAGCTAGTTACTTCAAGAGTACCTCTTTAAGAAAGTCTGTTGATTTTTCAATAGAAACTTTGCAGGCCAGAAGGATTTGGCAAGAAATATTTGAAGTGATGATAAGCAAGAACCTACAACCAAGAATACTCTACCCATCAAGGCTTTCAATTAAAATGGAAGGTGAGATAAAGAACTTCCCAGACAGGAAAAAGCTTAAGGAATTCATCACCAACAAGCCAGTAATACAAGAAATGTTAAGGGGACTTATGTAAAAGAAGAATGGGGGAAACCTCATAAAGACAAATAATAAAATGGCAATAACTATGCACCTATCAACAATCACTTTAAATGTAAATGAATTAAATGCTTCAATCAAAAGACATAGAGTAGCTGAATGGATAAGAAAATAAGACCCTTACATATGCTGTCTACAAAGACTCACTTTAGATTGAAAGTCACACACAGACTGAAAGTAAAAGGATGGAAAAAGATATTTCATGAAAATAGAAACAAAACAAACAAACAAAAAAAGCTTGGGTAACAATACTTATACCAGACAAAATAAACTACACAAAAGTTGTAACAAGAAACAAAGAAGGACCCAGTAATCCCACTTCTAGGTATTTATCTGAAGAAACCTAAAAACACTACTTCAAAGGGATATGTAAATCTATATGTTCATTGCAGCATTATTTATAATAGCTAAAATATGGAGGCCCCTGGATGTCCATCAATGGATGAGTGGATAAAGGAGAGATGATACATATATATAATAGAATATTATTCAGCCATAAAAGAGAATGAAATTTTGCCATCTGTAACAACTTGGATGGATCTAGATGGCATTATGCTGAGTGAAGTAAATTCAAGAAAGACAAATGCCATATGGTTTTACTTACACGACGTATCTAAAAAAAACAAACAAACAAACAAACAAAACAAACAAAACAGAAACTAACTCATAGAGATTTTGATGGTTGCCAGATGGGAGGAAATTGGGGTGGGTAGGTTAGAAAAAAAGAAGGGATTAAGAAGTACAAATTGATGGTTACAAAATAGTCATGGAGTTGTAAAGTAAAACATAAGGAATATAATCGGTAATATTATAATAACTCTTTATGACATCAGATAGTTACTAGATTTATCAGGGTGATCACTTCATAAGTTATATAAAAGTTCTAATTACCATGTTGTACACTTGAAACTAATATAATATTGTATGCCAACTGTAACTCAAAAAAATTAAATTGTTTAAAAAAAAGAAAGTAAAGAAAGTCATAGTCATTCAATTTCCTGGAGTAGTGACTGGTATGGATAATTTATTTGTTAGAGATGAGCAGCTCATGTTAAGGCTATGTGGTAAAGAGAAATAGGAACTTTTACTTTAATTAATCAACATTAACTGAGAATCTATTATGTGCCAGATAGAATGGTAAGATATGTAGTAAAAGAAGATAATTCTCTGAGATTGGGTTATTTCTACTGCATGATGTTTAATGTGTTCCTATTTAATACCATTGTCTCAAAGACTTAGAGAAAGCCGAAAGACTGATTAATGTATCCTCCCATTTTCATTAAGATATTCAATATTTTATAAACAGCCAAAACATTAAGTGTCAAGAATAAGAGATATAAATAAATCTATAAGCTTCAAGAAATGATTACACTAAAAATCATGAGAATTATAAAAATATTATATATAATTTTGGATAAAATTATCAAGTGATATAAAAAGAAAAAAACAAAAATAATGTTTAGTAAAATACTTAAAATATGTTTGATGTAGAAAATAAAGTGACACCTGCTAATCAAGATACTTTCTAAATCAAAAGATTCATCAACAGAATTTGCTACAGTGCCAATATATAGAATTTCAAAGATAATTTCTATAGCATAGATATATATGATGTAATAGGCTGTGAAAATTTAACTATTGTTATCTTGATATCTGTATATTTGCAGAAATAATAAATGCTATTCTACTGTTATATTTAAATTTCAAATGCCCCTGTTCCTCAATACCATCTCTATGGAACCTTAAGACAAATTGTATATTTATGATTAGCTAGGATAATTTAATATATAAACATTACTTTTAAGACCTCCTGCAGGTTTAGAATCTTAGTTATGTAGCTGGATTAAAATTGCTCATATTTATGGTGTTGACAACCAAATTTGATGATGCTAAATTATATTCCAAGTATACATAATCATAGTAAAAAAAAAAGCACATAAATATGTGATTACACTGAAAGACACATATTACTGGAGAAAAAGACTGACTTTTTGTTGCTAAGTTTTCTTCCTTGTAATGTCACAAAATCAATAACTTTGGAGTCATCTTTATTATCACTTTTGTGTATAAACTTAATAAATGTGGATATCTTAGTAAGTTGTCTGAGAGTAGAGACTTGCAAAGATGTTTCATTTAATTTCTCCAGACATTTAAGATTCTCCAGAATACCTTTCAGTCTCATCTCATCCATCCTCTATCATGGCCAAATATTAAAGAATGAATGAAACATTTGGGAAATCACAATCAATGTCTTCTTGTTATGCAATATTCTCTACCTACTTTCAAAGCCATTTTCTTGTAATCATGATGAAAACTGCTGGAATAACTTCTCTTCATTATAGTACCCCATTTGACTTTTCTTCACCAGGTCTCCAACATAAATTCCCTTTCTCTACTATTACATCAAATAGATGTTAATGATTTATTTTCTCAAGACCTTCCATAGTGAATCACAGGCTAATTTGATTAATATATCCTAAAATTTCATACCCTATTATGCTAATTCTTCACAGGTTGAATTTGCAGTTGTGGACACCTAATGTGTTAACACAATGGAATAACTGTAATAATGAGAAATGAAGAGGCTGAGACAGACCAATGAGGGAAGAGCCTAGAAAGAAGACAGAGATGGGCAGGAAAAACTGAGAGAGGATAACCCCTCACAGCCCTGCCTCCTCATTTTCCCAATGAGGGTCTTTATGAGGTGAAGAGGAGGAAGGAGAGTCAGAAAAAGAGATCTGAAGAGGGAAGCAGAAGTCATATTGATGGGGGAATGAAACAATGAATGTGGGCAGCTATTTAGAAACTGGAAAAGATGAGAAAACAGATTCATCCCAAGAGCCTCCAGAAAGAATGCAACTCTGACAACACCTTGCTATTTACCCTCAAAAGAACCATGTTAAACTTTTGATCTCCATAACCATAAAGCAATAAATTTTTGTTGTTTTAAGCCACTAGTTTTGTGGTATATGCTACAACAGCAATATGAAACTAACATACCTACTAAATGTTTAAATTTAAACTGTGGATATTCTGAAATATGTAAATAAATAAGTTAAACACAAAACATTTTAAGTGGCAACCACAGCCTTGAAAATATTAGCTAGCATTGACATATCAGGACCTAAGAAAGTTCAGTAGCTTCTGCAGTGTGTGCATTTCCACCAAAGTTCATAATATATAAAATCTCATGAGAATAGATCACCAATGAACTGTGCAGGACCTCAATGACAAAAACACTCAGATGAACATTTATTCAATAAATAATTAATGAACAGTTCTTATGTGCCACACACTGATCCACATACTGGGAATGCAACTGTGAATAAAGGCATACAAATCTCTGTCTTCATGGAGAATATATTACATAGGAGGTGTGAAAAATAATAAACAAAATACATAGTCAATTCTATTGTGATCAATTCTGTGAGACAAATTTAATACAAACCAGAGAGATAAAAATTTCTGGAGAGTTTGGTCATTATTTTACATAAAGTCATCAAGGAAAGTCTCATTGAGAATGTGACTTTGAGCAGTGATGTAAAGAAGTTAAAAGAATAAGCCATATGAATATCTAGGGAAGAATAATCCCAAGCTAATAAAACAGCAAGAGCGAAGTTCTGGACATAGAAGCATGTTTGATATGCTTGATGTATAATAAATAGCAAGGAAGCCAACGTGGCTTGAGTACAACGAGCAAGGAGGATAGAAGCATATATGATTAGAGATGTGACACAAGCTCTATCAGATCATATAATGTTGTTCAGACGATTATGAGTACATTGATATTTATTCTGAGATGGTAAAAAAATTGGACAATTTTGAACAAAGGAGTGACATGATCTGACTTGAGTTCATAAAAAAATTCTCTAGATGCCATGTAAATAGACTGGAGGGCAATTGGAAATATAGGGACCCTATTAGGAAACCATCTGGGCAAAAGATGATGGTGGCTTGGACAAGAAAAGTAGCAGTGAGGTAGTCAAAACTGGTTGGATTTTATATTTTAAAGGTGGAGATCATAGCAGTTGTTGAAGGATTGGATAGAAACAGAGGAATCAAGAGTAATCCAAAGTTTTTACAGAAGCAACTGAGCAACTGAGATTGCAAAGACTCAGGAAGAACAAATTTGGAGGAAGTGGATCAGGAGTTGAGTCTGGGGCACATGAAATTAAAAAAAAAACTGTTAGACATCTAGATGGAGACTCTGGAGTTTAGAAAAGTATGAGCTGGGGACATAAATTTGGAAGTCATCAATATGTCAATGTTATTTAAGCCATAAATTAGTATGAGCTCACCAAGAGAGTGAGACTACAGACAAAGAGAAGTCTGAAGACTGAATCCTGGCCACTGCAATGTTAGAGGCTGGAAAGATGAGGAGGATTCAGCTAAGGGCACTGAGAATGAATGGCTTTGGGGTTAGAGTAACAAGAGAAAGTGAGGCACAGGAAGCCAATTGAAGAAAGTTATTCAAGTGGGAGTGAGTCATCATCAACTGATTTAAATGCTGCAGGTAGATCAAGTAAAATAAGAATTTTGAAATGATCATTGGATATAGTAACATAGAGATAAGTATTTACCTTGTTATAGCTGCTTCAGCAAAGTGATAGAAGAAACTCCTGATTGGAGGGGGGATAAGATGTCTGTCAGGCTCTCCAAACATTTTCCATATTTCTACAACCATATTATCTCTAACTGCTTTCTGAATAAGCTCAAAAGGATTTCACGGGAAGAACATGGAATTCATTTTTTAGCCCTATTTTGCTAGGGAAACTATAAACTATACACAAAGTAATAAGCACTTTTCTGATGGGAAACTGTGACTTTTCTTATAACAAAGTTTTTCAATGAAACTGAACACTTTTATTTCACTTTCTTTCTCTTTATCATTCTAATATATGGATGAGCAGTTTAAACATGGGTCTTTCTTATACACATCTTCTCATGGTCAGTGGTAATAAGATTTTGTTTTTATTTTTTGAAATTCAGATGAGTTAAAAATTTAAAATATTTGTGTGATTGTTATAGATATATAAAATAAAATAAAATAAAATAAAATAGAATAAAATAAAATAAAAGGAAAACAAAAATGCTTCTGAAAAGAAGGTTTTTGAAATTTTCTGCCTTTTGGCAATTAAACTTTATGCCTTTATGTCTTTATATTCTTTATAAAAAAGTATGCTGTAATTATTAATATTCACTTGCTTTAAGTGGTCCTTGTTGTCTTCTTTTCATGTACAAAATAAAATGAAAATTTAAAAAATAATTCAAATACTTCAAAATAAAAATATCCATAATTTACTTGTTAGTTATAAATTACAAAAAAATGTGATCTTTTGGCTTGGATTAGTTAAATTGTTTCATTTTTCTACCTTCTTTGTATATGTGGTATAACATGGGACTTATTCTTGATTAGGGAACTAGTGATCTCAAAAATTTAACTATATAAATTTATGAATTAAGATACATACAGGAAAAGTCTGATGGAAAACAAGCAGAGTTAGCATTTGAAAATATTTCATCTGAATTCATGTGTCTAGTTAGTACAGTATAAATGGCAGTAAAAAACGTCCTCACCTACTTTTTATAAAATTTTTCATTTAATCCTCAAATAGTCTCTAACTTAGATTTGAAACAAAAAAAAATCCTCTTTATGACTTTAATTCTTAATTATAGTGAATTTTGTGTGATATGTAGTAAGTGGTAAAATCTATTATTTAAATTATTAGAGGAAAACTTTTCAAACTTGGAAATATTTGTCAACAGCAAAGAGTGTTCTCCTTTATTCTTGGAAAATCAAAATGAAGCTTAATAAATGTGAATTGCTGAATAAGGCTTAGAGTGGAATTCAAGACATAGGAAGTGAAAGGTTGCCCAAATATCTGATACATTTTAAGCAAAGTAAACAGTCAACTTAAAGATTGTGTATTTTCAAATATACATTCCCAAATTGCATGAATTTACCATAATATTTTGCCACTTTCAAAATTTTTAAAGTATGGAGACATGCCATTAGGTCACTGCTTTAAGTAACATGGAATAATATTACACAAATATAAATGCCAAATAAATTCATTTTTTAAATTCTCGTGATATGTCTGCAGTTAGGTTCAATCCTATGGTTATAGGATATCTGAATCAGAAAAGGATAAATGCTAATAATGAACATAATTTGAATATCTGTAGCCATCCTACTTTACTAAATAATATTCACTGTTTTGTGTTTATGATAGCTGAAAAATCCAGACATTATTCTTCAATTTTCATTACTTTGAGAGTCACTGGGGAAGGATGGGCTTCAGATTTTACAGCTAGAATATAAGTGCTTTCATTCTACCTGGTCCCTACTGTTCACAAAATAGATATCAAATTATTTCTGTAAAAATGTCTCTGTTTATGTACTTGTGAATTTTTATTTTTAAAATTATGCAAAAATAAATCAATCGTAATTCCTCTTACAACTCATTTATCCATGCCTTATAATCTTTTTCTGAAACAAATGAAAATTTCATGGAAAAACATTGATGGGTAAAACGTGAGTGGTAGTGGTAGTTGGTGAGAGGTGTTACAGTAAACAAAAACAAACCAAATATGCAGTACTACCAAATATAGAACATTTTGCAAATTGTGTGTATTTAATATATAATATATAATATATAATGTATAATATATAATATATAATGTATAATATATAATATATAATTTATAATTTATAATATATAATATATAATTTATTATATATATACATATATATGTTAATAAGAATTTGATTGTGGTAATGTACGCCATCTAAAACATGTACAAAAATTGTTTCTGCTAAAGCATTCTGTTTTGTTTGAATGTTGCAGTGAAATTCAGGAATTCAACTCATAAAATGACTATTATATTTGTGCATCTTTCAGTACTTTAAACACATCAAAATATGTTTACAAAATTAGTATGGCTAAGCCCCAAAGGATAAAAAATTATTTGGCTAAATAATGAGAAACTTACAAATGACCCCATCATTCAACTGAATTGTAAGATTTACTGCCTATTAGGAAATAGACTGCCTCCAGGATGAGAGGGTATTAGGTCATTTCAATTCTGGAGTTTAGCCCCAAAGAAATTTTTGTAACAAAGTCAAAATGTGTTACTCTCAATATGCTCTGCTTTCAACCTCTCTTCTTAACAGCTAGGATCATTGCTTGTACAAGAAGTTCCTCAAAGAAATGTAAACACAGGGCACCATGCCCCAAACTAATTTTAGAATAAGAATTACAAACTTGTAGTTTACAGTTAAAACAACCACTAGTTACCATGAGGGATGTGCCTCCAACCCCCAAAGTATGGAAACCTATTCTAAGGATCTGTGATGTACATTAACCAAGGTAGAGAAATTATAATATCTCCATGTACACAATTTTTCTTGTCTTCCATTCCCATGTAAAAGTAGTAGACAGCCTAAATTACAGAACTGCGTATGGTTTTATGAACAAGGATATAAAGGTCAACTTTCAAAATTGACAAATGTTCTGCAGGTCGAATCTGGATCTCATTCCTGAAACAATATCCCCTACAATATTGCACACTGAATGAATGTATACATTGGCAGGCATTGAAGGAATTGAAAAAAGTTAAACTTGGAAGATTAAGGAAGCTTTACTTTTCCAGCAACTCAGCATATTGCTTGAAAATATCTACAAGCCTGTGATTTGGCTAATCCATTAAATTCCTGTGGCATTTTCAGTGAGGAATTTAAAGCTCTAGTGAAATCCATTATGGTGAATAATAATCAAGTCAAAAGTATCTTTAAGTCTATCCAGTTTTGTCCAGATGTAATCTGAGAAGTCAGTTCCTAAATTTTTGAAAACCAAGGTAACAGTCCAATGATGAAACCATATGTCAGTTGCTCTTGTTCATTTTGTTTCATTCCGGTAAGTTCATAGTGTGGCAGTGTTATAGAGGAAAAGAGTGCATAAAAAAAAAAATCAGGAATTTGGGTGTTAGGTTTATTTTTGCCACTAACTTCTGTGGTTTTAAGAGAGTTATTTTGACTGTTAAATGGAGAAATTCCATTATTTTACTAAAGGAGGAAACCAATCTGAATAATTTGCCTTCATGGAATTATAGATTGGAAAGTTCTTATTGAGGTGATTTTAAGTTATATCAGAGGTGTGTGAACACCTAGGAAATATACGATTTTTTTTTATGTATATGTGTGTACTTTTCAGGGAGGGATATCTTCTGTAGTTAGCGATAATTTGATATATCATTCATACTGGCTTCTAAGAGTTAGAAGTTTTTGACTAAAAGTACCTAACATTTGAATTTTATATTCCCAAGAGAGACATTCAATTAATCATCCAAAATGAGAGCTTATACTTCGTGGCTTTCTTATGAAATCAGATTTTTTTTTCTCCTGTACATTGAACTTTATGCTAGGCTATGGCAGTTTTGCAGGAAAGTTGCAGATATACAATATCTACTTTTCTTCTCGTTGAATAATTAAGTGACATTTTGAAAGTTTTGTATATTTTACATGCTTTTATGCTAGAACTAAGTTTCTTAAAATTGTTCTGTCGTGGTTAACTGCATTTAATCCCTACTGGGAAACTATCGTTTTTGTTTGTTTGTTTGTTTGTTTGTTTTTATTATTGAAGCACAAGAAGCCATGTAGTTATAATTTTGTGTACATTGCAGAACAAAAGTGATTAAGACTCTAAATCTTAATATCAAGTAATAACATTTATTTGGGATAGTTTTAGAACTTAACTAACTATATCCCAGATGCTTCAGAAATACACAGGAAAGATGAATGGCATAGAACCTTATACATTTTATCATATATCTGATGGATATATCAAAAGCTGTCATTCTTATACAATTAGGTCTTCTATCTTTTAAAATTAAAGACTCTTGGTTTCAACATGCAATCATTTCACATCTACATTTCCAACTGATTTAGCTCTTTATCTAGCATTTAATTCTCTACATTTTTTGATTCTCACATGCATGTGCCTTTGATACTTGCACCCTAGCAAAAATTGAACTCATCATGGTCTATCAATACCCAGCCATTCCAGGTTTTCCCAAAACCATCATGATCAGTATCATTATCAAGCAGTGGAAATGTCACTTTGGTAATCTATCTATTCCAAAGTGTGAACACAAATTCAAAATAGACTTTAGTAAAATCATCACATTCTCTTCCAAGCCAAATAACAACATTTTTACCTTTTGCTCTTTTATCTCTCTTTATCTATTTAAAGCTGAGTTTTATGACTTTATCATTTCCTTGCATTATTATGTTTAATCATTCTTATCTGTATTCTCATTTTAGGATCACCTTTCACACTAAAAATTTGTTAATTTTTAAATTTTTTAATTTTAAAATTTGCTCAGATTTCCTCTAAAATTCTGTGGGATTGTTATATCTGTCCCATTCCTTAATAGGTTTGCTCTGATTTGTATTCTCATTTTACTGAAACCTCTTCTTTGTGTGAGTAATTTGTTTTATGATTTCTGTTTCTCATTACATTTTTAAAGATAGAGCTACAAATATACTTAGAAGTCATAGATTTTAAAATCAGACTTTCCAGGAAACATCATTTATACCAATTAAGAAGGAATGTAGGGTCTCTATATATGTCTTTTTCTGTGTGTCTATTTCCCTGGTATATATTGAAGTCATCAATAATGTGTGACCTGATCGATTCTGGCTACTTATTTCAAAGGAGAAACTAAATGGCATTATTTGCCTTGTCAGACTATTTCATTATCTGCTTCTAACAAAATCAAAAGTTATGAGAAGAAATTTAAATCAATGATTACCTGAAACAAACAAACACAATAAAGGATCTTTTTATCTTATTTATTCTTTAAAAAGTCATATAGTAGGGAATGTTAGCACTGAGGGTCCTTGGCACTGAGGTCATAAAAGACCTACCTGAAATGAGACTTCTACTCTCGGTAAGTGTCATCTAAAAGCAATCTAATCTCAAAGTCAATACACTGCATTGCTTAATGTTTTAGGATCCCCCCCCCCCCATAAAGAAAGGCTAGTGCCTTTCCTGGCATTATTTAGGTAAAATAGTTCTTTAGTTACAACCTAAATGCAGGAAATATGATTTGAGCTATTCTGTCTGATTACAGAAGATTAAGACAATGGAACCATTTCTTGTATAGATAAATTTCTTTCAAAAAACAGTGAATTTTTAAAATTTTAATCAACTGAGGCAATTTTCTGGGCATTTCAAAAATAAATACTTCCATCATTTGGATATTTTATGTAAAACAATCATACAAAGGAATTTGGTGACCATAAATTATATGGACACTTGCCTTAGATACTTTTGGAATAAACATACAATGTCCAGTGACTGAAATATTTCCAAACATGTAAAAATGAGACTCATTCATTTTAATCAGAAAGAAACCTATATTCCTTTAAGAACATTCTCAGGCTTTTTCTAAGCAGCTAATTTTCTTTGGAGCCCATCCACTGTCTAGATCAGTGTTTTACAATTAATCAGTAGTAACTATGTGCTGAGATATGCATAGATTAAACATTTTGCTTAAAGGTTTTGTTTTGTTTTGTTTTGCTTCTCTTCTAGTGAATTTTGAGTAATGGAACATATATGTTCACTAGTAATCTAAAGTCAATTAAAATTTTTAACTGAAATCTCAATGAAGCTAAAACACCTTAGTGATAAAAACTATAAAAAAGAATTATAAAGAAACTTTCTTAACCTGATAAAAAGCAACTGTGAAAAAACCATAGCTAACATTATACTTATGGTGAAAGACTAAATGCTTTCTTGCTAAGATAAAGGATACCTGTTGTCATATTTCGATTTAACATTGCTCCAGAGATTCTAACTAGAAGAATTAGTCAAGAAAAAAAAAATGACATCTGTAATGGAAAGGAAGAAGTACAATTACTTCTATTTAAAGATGACAGGGTCTTGTATATAGAAAGTTCTATCTGAATTTCTATACAGGAACAATGGCAAGCCACAAATGAAATTAAGAAGACTGTTCTATTTACAATAGCATCTAAAGAATTAAATACATAGGAATAAATTTAGCAAAAGAGATGCAAAATTTAAATGGTGAAAATTCAACACATCATTATAATAAATCAAAGAAACCCAAAATAAATGGAAAGATATTGCATGTCCACGGATCAGAATATTTAATATTGTTAATATGGCAAAACTATTCAAATTGATCTAGGTTCAATATAATTCCTATCATAATTCTAACTGGATTCTTTTGAATAAATTGACAAGCTAATCCTAAAATTCATGTAGAAATACATAGAATCCAGAATAGCCAAAATAATCTTGAAGAAAAAAAAATATTGGAAGATTCACACTTCTCAATTTTAAAACTTACTACAAAGCAAGAATATCAGGAGAGTAGGGTACTGAAAAATAAGAGATAGACATATAGATCAATGAAACATAACTAAGAGTCCATAACAAACCCTCACATTTGCAATTTATTTTGGACAAGGATACCAAGACAACTCAGTGAGAAAAGACAGTCTCTTCAATAAATGTTGCTAGAAAAATTGGATACCCACATATTTAATAAAATGACATCGAACTTTCTCACATCATATAGAAAAATTAACAAAGTAGATTATAAACCTAAATTTAAGACCTAAAATGATAAATTCTTATAAGAAAATATAGGAGAAAATTTTCATGATCTTGAATTAAGCAAAGTCTTTTTAGATATGACACTAAAAGCACAAGTATCAAAAGAAATATAAATAAATTGGAATTCATTAAAATTAAAAACTTCTGCACTTCAAATTATTTCACCAATAAAGTGAAAAGACAACCCACAGAATCAAGAAAAATATTTGTAAATCATATATCTGATGATGTACTAGTGTCCAGAATATATAAAGAATTCTTATAAGTTAGTAAAAAAAAAGATAAGGACAGAAATTTTTCTAAAGATGATACACAAATGGACAAAATACATGAAAACATGCTAAATGTCTTCAAGACATCAGAAAAATGCCAATTAAAACTACAATGAGATACCACTTCACACCTACTAGGATAGTTACAATAAAAAAGACACATAATAACATGTGTTTTCCAGGATGTGGAGGAATTCAAACCTTTCAGACTTTGCTGGTGGGAAAGTAAAATGGTTAAGCTGTTCTGGAAAATAGTTTTGTTCAAAAGGTTAAACATAAAATTACCATTTAACTCAACAATTTCATTTCTAGAGAATTGAAAAATATGTCCACATAAAAACTTGTACACGAATGTTCACAGATCATTATTCATGATAATCATAAATTGAAAATAATCCAAATATTCATCAATTGATGGATGAATGGATAAAAAATCAGGTATATCCATACAATGGAGGATTATCAAGCCATAGAGAGAATAAAGTACTGAAAACATACTAAAATGTGGATCAACTTTAAAAATATTGTTTTAAGTGAAAAATGACACAAAAGATATCTATTGTTTGATTACATTTACATAAAATATCCAGAATAGGCACATGTATAGAAACGGAAAGTGGATTAGTGGTTGCCTATGCATGTAGGGGTTTGCGAGAAATAATAATTGACTGCTAATTGGTATTGTTTTTTTTCGTAGTGATAAAAATGTTCTAATGTTGATTATAATAATGGTCACAAACTTTTGGAATATACTAAAAAACATCGAATTTTTACTTTAAATGAGCGAATTTTACATTATGTGATTTGTAGCTCAGTAAAGCTGTCATAAAGAACCCCAAAATTTAAAAAAATTATTTAACATTCATTTAATGACCATTTTTTCAACACCTACATTGGGGTTCTCAATCTTGAGGACACATCAGAATCACCTAGAGTGCACTTAAAAAATCTTAACACTCAGTAACACTCAGATGAATTCTAGTAAAATTTCTGGGAGTAGGACCACAGTTTCAGAATTTTTAAAGCTTTTGGGCAAGTACCATGTACAGCCAAGGTCAGCAAACACACTGTAAATGTAAAGAACTCTTCTGGACACGGAACTAATAAGTGACTCTAAATCGCAGTTTTGTTTTGTTTTTAATTTGTAAAATCAGCATAATAATACCTGTCCTTAGTATTAGAAATAAGTATTTGTATGAGAAAGGGCTTTTTGATCATAAAAGCAAACCTCCAAAATCAAGTTTTAAAGTGAAATATTAATAGTAGAACCTAGGTGTTGGATATATTAATGCCTGGTGTTAAATTCTTAACTTCACTGTTAAATTCTTTCCTGTATGTTTGAAAATATTCATTTCCTCACATCTGGAATGAAGTTTGAGAACTGATTTTATCACTGGGACTACTATGATTTCTTATACGTTTCTAATTTTATTTGAACTTTCTTTAGTAATCTTAGATTTTCTATTCTTTAACAACAGAACTAAACTTCTATAGATGTATCATTTATGTACATTTGTTTTAGCTATATAATATTGTTTGGATTGAAAAGCATAGATAATCATAAAATATTCATAAAATTAATATTTTACTTAAATTTATCTTGACTATTAGGAAGGAGAAGATATTGTAATAGTTTATAAACTTAGCCCTGAATATTTTCAGACAAGTATAAGTACAGTTTTCAGTTAGAAATTGAGGAAGATATGAAATATATAGAGAATTATTTTTATTTTATTTCAACACCCATATTTTCTTGCAAAATATATCTTATCCTAAGTAATGTGATATTAGTTGCAGAATAATTAGTCTGGAAAGTACTTTGTATGAATTTCTTCAACCTAAGTTAATTGCTACTACGTCTAGGCCTATAACTGTCTCCTGTGCTAAAAAAAAGTGGTTATTATAATTAATATTTTTATATGTCAGTATGTTTGTCTTCTCCACTAGACTGTGAAGTTCTTGAAGTCAGGAATTATGTCTTGTTAGTCACTGTATCACCAGTTCATAATTTTTTTCTGAATATTTATGTTTTATCAGATACCGTGTTAGATGCTGGGAATTCAGTAAACTTATGTTTGGCACAGTTCATAGCTTATAGTGATCACTGAATAAATGTTTAAGGAACTTAAAGAAGAAATACATGTAATATATTCCAATACATCAATAACACAAAATATGGGAAAGAAGTTATATTTAGAAACCATTCAGTCATTTATTCAAGTAATTGGCTATGCTAATTATAAGGAATGGATGATACAGTCTCTTTCTAAAGTTATTGGTCCATAAATATATGGATGGGGGGTGGAATTCATATAGTAATAGTTACCATTTGCCTTTTGAATTAAAACTTAAGTCAAAAAGATCACTTTCCTATGAAATGGAAACTGTGTTTCAACCTCCATCCATTGTAAATTGTGGATGAAAATATTCAGAAGAGTAATGATGCTTCTAAAATTAAATCTTAGATCAACTCTTATTCTGTTGTATTATTGTACTATTAAAAAGTAAAGAAATATTTATTACCATTTTCTATGTTTTGGCTTTTGTTTTCATCCTAAAGCGACATAGGAAATTAATAGTTACAGAGATAAACAACATGAATCAGAGGCAAAATCTGGGACATAAATTTTTATTTTGATTCTTCCAAGAATCTTACACTTTCCTGAAATTAAATATCATTAGATATTTGCCGATAAAATGAATACTTACAAAAGTTTTTGCTGAAATAAATTATTATTATATTTCTATTTGAAATGAGTAAATATTTCCCTTAATGATTTTAAGGCTCAATAGCACCCTTAGGTTGCTTATTCCCTGGTCTAGGCTAAAACTGTTCACCTGTCGTGTCATTCAATATCCATTTTAAAAGTTCTTCAGAGGAGATTCCTTGCCAGCAATATAACTCTCAATTTTATAGTCCTTAGATAATCCTTTTAATATGTACTTTAGAGATTAATATAGCACTTTGTATTGAGTGAGGAAAAGGAAACAAGAATTAGCTTGTAAAACTGCAATACACAATTGAGGTCAGGATATTTCAGCAAAAAGAAATACAGGTGCGAGTTTAAATGAAAGGAAAGTAATCCTTTTAATATTCATATTAAGGAGAATTGACAGCATGATAATGAATAGAATCATCAATTTACAACCATTGGTGGCATTTCCTGTTATCATTCAGCAAACTAATTGACTCATTTGCCAGATAAATTTCTTATAACAGAAATATTACAGGAAATTCTGTTTGGGCAAAAAATTTTGATATTTAAAACGTCTGCTTAGACAATTTATTTTGATGTATGGTTAGTGCTCAGATGATAATTATATAAATTAGTTGCAAGAGATCTATCCAAAATATTACACAAGGTACAGGATTGTGAAGGAAAACCCACATATTAAAGGTTTGTAATTTTAGAAACTATTTTCTGATATTCAAAGGCATAGTCATAATTGTATCTACGCAAAAGTATTACATATCAAAAATAACATTAAGCTATAAATAGTATGTTTTATAAAATAAGATTAGTTATTTTATAAAAATAAGATTGATACAAGAATTACAGTAACAGAACAAAAGTAAAATATGTATATTTTCTGAACAATTAATCTTATAAGTACTAATATATACCACTGTCACTTTTTTCTTTTGAAGTATTGAAAACACATTTGGTTATTGTATGACGAAATAACAATATAGTGGTTAGCTTTAGACTTCAGCAAGAGAAATAGATGATATACAAGGAAATAATTAGCAACTATATTCAAATATTAATATTATTGTATATTATATTTGGCTACATATTATTTAGGACAGATTCTCATAAGATTACACAATGGACGCAATGTCACTCACAAATTCCACCAATACACTCCTTAAAAGAACAAGGTAAAGGCCCTTTTGCCTGTGTTTAGCATTCAAGCTTTTTCATAACACAACTTATATACCTTTAATAGTTTCTCTTTTATGGAAAATTTTCCTTGCAAATTCTATGTATCTAGTATTAGTCACATAATCCTTTTAGGAATTTCACAACAATTATTTTCTGCTATGGCAAATGCATTTATAACAGGAAGTACTAGAAATGGGAAAGTACAAACAATTATTTTTCATTAGCCAGAAAGCCATCCTTAAGCATTTAAATAAAATATAGACACATTACCAAAGCAATTACAGTGCACATAGCTACTCAAATCTGAACATGAATCAGTTCTAAATTGCTTTAAAATCAATAATATATACCACTGGTCATAATTACAGAACATCAGAAGCAATGTAGGATTGTATATAATTATGGTACATGCATGGCACTTTTACAACAAAGCCAATAGCTTCTTGAACTGAATCTTTCACTTGTGCTAATTCTGTTTAAGTGGGGCATTACATATGTAATATAACAAGAAAAAAAGATAGATTTTTATAATGACAAATGCACTGTACCTAGATTAAAATCCCATAGCAAGATGACTTGAGAATATCTTAAGGTATTGCAGAGGCTGCTTTTTTTTTGAGGGGGTCCATGTTTATTATCAACAATATAAACCAAATAGATAACCAGATGGTGATCTCAACTCATTTTCATCTTTTAAATTATACATAGAAATTACCGCTTATCATCTTTAAATTATAAATATTTTACAGGGTTTGCAATAAGACTCTTTCTGTTCATATACAGAAGTAACTCTTCATTATATTTCTCTATAATATTTTAAAATTATTGCTTTATTTTTATCAAGTCAATGACTCTTAATCCTAACATACCATTGTGAGTATAATTTGTCATACATTGTACTATGAATGGAATTCTTGCATCAAACTTACAAAGAATGACACTTTTTACTTTAACTCAAGACTTTTTTGTGGTAAAATATATTAGTATTTATTTTAATCAATTATCATGGTTTAAAATTCTATTCACATTTCTATTGTATTTTTTATATATGCTCACACTTCCTTCCAAAGCTTACATTCAAAATATTCATAAATATATCACTTTTTTCCTGGCATATCTCAGACCATTTCTCATGAAACAATATACAGCAAAATATAATTATTTATAACTAGTAATAAAAATGAGGAAAAATAGTTACCTTAGAGCTTAAATAACATCAAGTTTCTAGATGGTGGTATATTTCTCCTTAACCAATTTTTCAATTTGCCATTTTTATATTAACTAAATTCTACTTTTCTAACATTCTGACTCAATAATAAAGTCCTTCTGTTTAGGAAGCCAAAACAAAACAAAACATACAACAATAAAAACAGCAGGTTTTTTTTAATTAATATATCTCGGTAACCAGAAGATTGTGCCATAGATGCTGTTTCTAACTTTCTGTAATATAGAGATATCATTGCAGGGTACTTGAAAACTAGACAATAATTCTAATTAAAAACTATTTTTTTAAAAAAATTGTCAAGCTAAATTTGGAAAACACTATTTATTACTAGGTTAAATTTCAGAAGATTGTAAAGACAACAATGTATTCAGTTATTAATGTATCTTCTTCAGATCAAGATGATTCATTTATATTTAAAAAAACATAGTCTGTATAGATAATAATTTAATATTTTAATATTAATATAACTATGAATGACTAAAACTTTTGATTATTTTGATATATAATATTAAAATAGATCTTCTAAATTGCCATATTTTTGTTCCTAAGATTGAGCTCTTCACCAAATCCCTTTATATTTGGTCTGGATAATTCTTCTTTACACTATAAAACATATAGAGAGTTTTGTTTTTTATTCTTCTGAGCAACAAAACCCTTTATAGTTTTAGAACATTAAAATATAGAGACTGTTAACCAATAAACTATGAAAATTTAAAAAAAAATGATAACGTGATGAGTTTCTGCCATGGAAACCAATGATTCATGCATATGATTCTTCCTCACTATGAAGGATGATTTTTTCCATTAAACGCCTCTTGAATCTTTTGCAATGGTTCGCATAGAAAAGAATCCAGCAAATCTACATTCTTACAGTCACGCCTGAAAATACAGAAACAGACTGGGAGATTCTAGATGTATACTGATCTACGAGGTAAGGTTTCCAAACTTCATTCATTCATTATGACTTCATATATTCCTCTATGTTATTTACTTTAATCTACTCTAATGTTTCTGTAATTTTAAATGTTTATATTAAAATTGCAAAAAAATGGTTATTACTACATTAATTTGATAAAGAGTACAAAATCCGTTAGATATTGTTATTTCAGTAATGAGAATTTGCTTTTGTCCTCAAAATTTCACAAGTACTAAGTGCAGAACAATGAAGGCAAATAAAGCAAGTGTAGTTTTCTAAATATAAAAATTATCTATTCTAGAGAAAAGGCTAAAGTGCATTACTACATGGGCAATATTAAAATTCAAGTTATGGTCACAATGATAAATAAAGCAAACAGATCAACTATATACAAAATATATTTTCTGTGAAGTACAACTATGTTAAGATTTAAAAATTATAAACTATTAAAAGTATTCTTGATATTTCCTAATATTAAGAGCAGAAAGATGATGAACTGGCTTTCAACATGTAAGCCATTTCTTTCCATATTATAAGAAACAAATAGTACTATTGATATTATTCAAATATTTATTTATATTATAGAAATGAATGCAACAAAACTCTAAAAGAAAACTGGTATGATGAAAATACAAACCTAGTCAGAGTAAAATACATTTAAATTTTAATTTAGCTTCTAAATAGATGCTGATTATAAGACCAATAGCAAAAAAAAAAAAGAATATTTCAGTCTATCAACACCTATTAATTCTTTTTAATGCAAATATAATTTTTAACAGAAATAAGCATATTGCCACAAACTACCTCATTTTAAGTGGTACACTGATGTGCTTTAAAATAGTTTTATTACAGTAATTGACTATGTATTGTAACAATCTTTTTTTACACTGTCATTTTTATTTGGTTAATAGACCAAAACTTCTAGCTTTTGCCATTAAATGGTTCTACATCCTCCACTTTCCCTCTCACCTAATAATTAATGGAAAATTATATTAATTTTTAATAGGGAAAAGAGCATATATTGTTTATAAGTTGTAGATAGTGCAATTAAACCAGTATCTACCTTGATCAGCAGAAAAATAGAAGACAAACTATTTGATAAGTTTAAGGAGAGAGAGGACGGGGTCTTTATCTCAGTAATAGAAAACTGTTTTAACTCAGACATTCATAAAAGCCACAATCTTACACACCAGACAGGTGCCTTATTGTATGGTCCCAAAGCTAAGATACATCGAGTATATGACCCTTGTTGTGTTTTAGGTTTTGAAAATGTGCTCTAATAGTCTTCTAAATAATTAGACCTGTTCATTGATACCTGTTCATGTATTCCAGAGACAGATTTTTAGAAGTGATAATGCATTAGCTAAATAAAGCACCTGTCCTGTGTAATTTAAGGTATATTGAAATATATCTCTTATGGAGTCATTTAAAACCCATCCAAGGAGAAGTTAAATTTAAGTGCTGTTGCTATCCTTTGACTTATCAAGACATGTTAGGACATTTATTTATTGAGTGTGAATTTATTCTTTGTGCATGATTTTAAAACACTCAAGTCCACATATATAAAAAAACATAATGAGTGTATAAATAGTAAATAAGGTCAATTAAATTATGTGAATTAATCACTACAGAAGTGGAAAAATACTCTAATGTGCTAGGAATACTGGAACAGACTGTAAGTTACATTCTTTTATTCAAGAAATATTTATTCAGCACTTATTATAAACCACGCACTGTACTAGATGCTGACAATATAGCAATGTCTACTCTCATGGCAATTTTAGTGAATGAGAGGATGAAACATACAAATTAAAAAATAGTATATTACATAGTATGTTAGATGGTACTTATGCTATGAAATAAATTAGGAAAGATTATGAGGGTGCTGTGGATTTGCCTGGGTTGCAATTTCAAATAGCGTTATCAGGGAAAGCCTCATGGAAAAGGTAACATTTAAGCAAAGTGTTGAAGGGACAAGAGACTGCATTAGAGAAATATCTTGTCAATAGAATTCTGTGAGATAGGATCAGTCAGTGCAAAGGCTGTAAAGCAGAATCATGCCTAGTAGTTTCAAGAAACAAGGAGGATAGGTTAACTGGAGCTGTGTGAGCAAGGAAGAAGGGAGTAGGAGATGAAACCAGAGAGGTAACTGGAGAGGACGCAGATTGATAGACCCTACACCACCTTGAAAGCTATTTTAAGTCCTCTGATTTTTACTCTGCAAGGTGAGAAACACTAAGAGTATTCTCAACATAGAAATAATATATCAATTATATTGTAGCACAGTAGTTCTGGCTGCTGTGTTAATAATCAACATGGACCATCAGGAGTGGAAGCTGAAAGATCAGATAGGAGGCTCCTGAAGAAATGCAGGTGACAGTTAATGGAGGCTTGGATCAGAGAGGTAATAATAGCAGTAATAAAACATGAGAAGTTTGTAGGTATATTATGAAAAAAGAGTCAATGAAATATTTGATGGAGTGAATGTGGGCATGAAAAAGAGAGGACGAGTTCAAGTTTTTTGTTCTGAGCAACTGGAAAGATGGTGTTGACAACATGTTGATATAAAAGATTACTATTTGGACAATATTAAAATTAATTAGAAAATGCTAACTTGGAGCAGTTTTAGAATTATTTCACCTCATTTTCACCTAGAATGAAGCGTTCTTGACCTGGTGGATCTTTGGTCCTCCCCTGCAGCATTTTCTTACATGTTAATAACAGATAAAGAGAACATATGATTATGGAACCAGTATACACTTCAGAGTGAAAGGCAATGCTAACATGTTATACTTTAACAGTAAGCATTAACTACATTGCCCCGGAAAACTAAAAAAAAAATAAAGACAAAGACTAACATCTTAGAATTTAACTTTTATTTGTCATATACCAAATGGAATTGTGTTTCATAACATAGAAGAGATTTTATATAGGAATTCCTTAAATGTTTAAATGTCTTTTCCTGAGGTTGATCAATAATGAAATGAAACTTGAGAAAACTGGTGGTCAAGTTTTCTACTTCCAAATCAATAGATAAGTAGATGGATTTCCATTTACAAATACACAGCTGGTCACAGCAGAGTTCATTTGTTAAAGTTGATTAACAAATTTATGGTAAAGCTCTTACATGATTTTCTCAACCTAAATATCATGAAGCTTTGTGTATAGTTAGGCTGCTCATCTATGCTTCATTTAAAAAAAAAGTCCACAAACATTAATTTTTGGTGTTTTTTCTCACTGTACAACTACTTTTTTGTCTTTTTTGTTCTTTATTGTTATAGTGTTTTTATCCTCCTTTGTTATTATTTGACATCAACAAAAATAAAGAAATCTGTGATAAAAGAGCTTTACAGACAAGAGCACTTCGTTCTTACCTTCTACTATGTCTCCTGATTCTTGTAAAATTAGTATTGGTATTAAGACTAAACAGCCCTTACAAAATCCCTAAATTATTTAGTGATAAAATTTTTTTAGCCTCTGCCATGTTCACCATTCTAATATACACTTATCTCTTCTGAATTCCAGTTGTAGTGAATGGGAGAAATCCTATAAGCATTAAAAACAATAAATAATTTGAAATATAAATAAACATATAGATAACATGAAAAATACCACCATTCTCTAGATAGAATAATCACCTGCAAGAGAAATGTCTTGGATTTCAATATGCCCCTAATTGTACTTAAACTGGCCCTTACTTCATCTAAATTATCCATTTGATAAAAATAAGCCACAAAAAATCACTGGAAAACAGTTATTATTTTCAAATTGTATACAAAGTCCAGTGAGGTTCTGTTTTAAAGGATTATCATCCTTGTATATGTATTATACAAGATGACATCACAATCTATGATAGAAATGGTATTTTATTCCAATTAGATTTTGTTCATGAAAAATAAAAGTAAGGATTTTACATAAAAGAACTGTACAGATGCATCTTCCTGCATGTTTAATATCAGACTTTGTGATACAAGTCTTAAGGTGTCCCTCAAGTACATCCACAAAGGGAAAACTATTCTCAAAAGAATTTTACTGTATCTAACTAGTAGTAGTAGTATTGCTATTAATGCTAAAAGGGATATATGGCTCTTTACAACTTTTAGACTTTTATTATTGAAATTTAAAGAAAGCTTTGCCATTCTGAAGTGAGCTTCATAAGAATATCCAATCAGATTTTGCAGATGTATATATACATAAACATAAAAGCATACATATATTTTAAATGAGCAAAAGTTCTTCAAATAAAAGTTTAAAGAGCAATTCTAAAGCACATTGTCTTTATGACCTTTCTTCCACCATCTGAAACATTTCAATATTCCAAGTAGTCATAAAGTGTTCATGAGCTATAACTGAAGTTAAACAAGCAAATATCAATTTCCTCTAGTATGTAAACTTTTGGGAAGTGTCTCCTACCTTGAACTAAAATTGAAAATTTTATAACAATACAGACCTACCTCAAGAAACAAGAGAAATTTCAAATAAACAATCTAAGTTTACATCAAAATCAACTAGAAAAAGAACAAATTAAGTACAAAGTTAGTAGAAGAAACAAATAAGATTAGAACAAAAATAAATAAAAGAGAGACTAAGAAGACAACAGAAATGGTCAATGGAACTAAAAACTGGTTCTATGAAAAGATAAGGAAAGGGGAAGTAAAAGCAAAAATAAATGAATGGGACTATACCAAACTAAAAAACTTTTGCACAGCAAAAACAAACAAACAAACAAATACATACATACATACATACATGCATACATACATAAATACATAAATAAATACATAAATAGATACATAAATAAATACAAATAATAATAAAATGAAGAGGAAACCATATGAATGGGAAAAGATATTTGCAAGCAACACCTTTGATAAAGGGTTATATCCAAAATATATAAAGAACTCATACAATGCAATGATAAAAAACAACTCCAATTAAAAAATGGGCAAAGGACCAGAACAGACACTTCTCCCAAGAAGACATACAAATGGCCAACAAACATATGAAAAGTCATTCAAATTCACTAGAGGGTGGGGGGAAGGGGAAGGGGTTGGGAAAAGGGAAAGTATTAGAGAAATGCAAATCAAAACCATAATGAAATACCACCTCACACCTGTTAGAATGGCTATCATCAACAGGACAAATAATGTGTCGGAGAGGATGCGAAAAAAAGGAACACTCATACACTGCTGGTGGGACCGCAAATTGATACAGATGCTATGGAAAACAGTATGAAGTTTCCTCAAAAAACTAAGAATTGATCTACCATATGATCCAGCAATCCTTCTACTGAGTATTTATTTACCCCAAATACTTGAAAACATATATCTGAAAAGATATTTGTGCGCCTATGTGCATAGCAGCATTATTCACAGTGTCCAGGACATGTAAACAACTAAAGTGAATACACATTGCAATGTGCATATGTGCCTTACTCTTGAATTATATGCCTGAAACTTACTGGATTTTGTTAACCAATGTCACAATAATAATAATAATAATAATAATAATAAAACATAGACACCAACAATAGTTTAATGGTTACCAGAAGGAAAAAAAGGAAGGTGGAAGTAGAAAAGGGTAAATGGGGTCTTATATATAGTGACAGAATGAGATCTGACTTTAGTGAACACACTATGCAATATACAGATGATGCATTCTAGAATTATACGCTTGAAACCTACATAATTTTATTAACTAATGTCATTTCAATAAATTTAATTTTAAAAATCTGTATGGTTTCTCATTATAACCTATATCCTTGGTTAAAATCTACAAAATGGATCGTCTGAACTTTATGAAGAGTATAAATATAGTTCTTATTCTGCTAATCTTTCTCTGATATGAACAAAGTAAATCAATTCAATTTTGTGCATTTATGCATATAAATTTGTATATTTAGTATCTATTTATATCTGAATAGAAAATAGGCTTTAGCATTGTAGAGCTGTTTTGGTTGTTATGTCAGGTCCAACTGTCATTAGTGTAATAGACTACTGCAGAGATATTAATCTCAGTTATCCTTAGTCATAATTAGGAATGGCAGGTACCCATCTGTATTGCCAAGATACTTTCAGATCCACAATTTTTGGGCCTATGGTTTGACATGTAAATTCACCCTTGTTTCTGAAAGATGAGAGTGGTAAAGTTGAAGTAATTTTATTAATTGAAATGCTACTGCCAATCATAATGTAAACAACATAAAAAAGTATAAATCATATAAAATATTATGTGAGGAAAAAATGTTCATGACTGTGATATATGTCTGACATCCAGGTCAATCTATTGCAGTTGCAAAGAAGTCCTCAAATTCTGGAGAGTAAATTTTCTAAACAAAGAGACTAGGCAGTATACACAATGCCAGATATAGCAGTAGTTTTTCAGGGTGAAAAAGTTTTACTCCAAAATACATTTTTAATATATATAATTATATATGTAGATTTATATATAAATATGTAAATATGTTATATGTAAATATATATTTATATATAAATATATAAATATATATTTGCCAATATAGTATTAGAATTTATCTACATATGTATTAGAATTATTATGAATAATCTACATATATATGCCAATTTATCCAAGCCAAGCTCCTGAAATTATGCTTGCAGATGATCTTATAAAGAAAAAGTAGTCTTCAACTGGTCAAAGAACATGGTTTGAAATAAAATGATTCCCTAATGTATATATTATATAAATCTAGATCTGCTTATACTAGATGTACTAACTAGGTGATTCTAATGTAGTCTATCAGAGATGTTATTAATTTATATTAAAGAAATGAGCAAATGCAGAATGTAACTACATTGTAGGAGAAAAACAGAAAGTCTTGAGAGAGTTTATGCTAGGAGAATATATATTATTTTTAAAGCAAATTATTAGAAACAATTTAAATATATTTTTAAACACAAACAGTAACATTCCATAGTCTCTTCTGTGCTAATGAAAAACTGTTTGGCCTGTTTTCAGGAGAATTAAATTAGTGAAGTTCTCAAACAAATTGCTTTGTTTTGAAGTTAAAGAGAAAATAGGAACATAAAACCTTGCTTATTTAATACATAATAGTATAAAAATAGTGTAAAGATACACTTTAAAATGTCAAATTTAAATTTATAATATTGCAATTTTTTTTTTTATATTTGGGCACTTAGGTGACCTTGTTGTAGAAACTGTTTTAGATTCAAGTTTGAATAATTTTAAGAAAAATTGAATTTCTTAGATTTACATTTCTAAAAGATTCTTACCTAAGGAATCTTTTTAGGATGAATGTTTGGTTTTCTACCACAATCTCAAGTTTCCAGCTGCTAACTGCCTCTATTTTTGCTTGCCCATTTTAGTTATTTCTCCATGTCTTTTTAAGACTTGCCCTTGCCCACTATGTCACTAATTTACAAAGTACAAAAAAAGATTTCCTGATATTCAAAATTGTCCTACTAGCCTTCCCTTAGAAAAGTCACTTTGTTTCTACTTTTAGACTAGCATTGTCCAATAGAAATATATTGTAAACCTCAAATACAAGCTATATATGTAATTTAAAATTTTCTGGTAGCCATATTATAAAAGTAAAAAGAAACAGCTGAGATTAATTTTAATATTTTATTTTAGTCAATATACACAAAATATTATTTCAATATGTAATCAATATGAAAATTATTAATGAGATATTTTGCATTTCTTATACTAAGTCTTTGAATATCTCATGTGTATTTTACACTCATAGTACATCTCAACTCACACCACCATTATTTCAAATGCTCAATACCCACATGTAGCTAGTGGCTTCAGTACTGCCGAGATTTCAAAGATTTTAGGAACTCTTCATGTCCTAAAGACTCTGAAACATAATAGAGCACTTATTATGTGCAAGTAATAATGTTAGGTGCTACAAGCAAAACAGATATAGAGCCTAGACGTTAATGGAAAAAAACTGCGTAACTATACCATTCTACCATTAACTTATAAAAACTTGCACTTGTTTGTACTTATTTAAAATCTGTGATTCTTTGAGTACTGGAAAAATTAAAATTTTTGTATATTTTTTTTACTTGAAAATAAGAGTAGAAAATGAGAGTTATTGTCTTTCATCACAGGTCGGGCACTTCTCTTGTGTTCTGCTCCAATGTTGCTCACTTGCCTTTGGCAATCTTATTAACTTCCCTTTTTAATATGTAGGTGTTTAGAAAATTGATGACTAATTTATTGCTGGAAGAAGTTAAACTACAATCAAGTTCTCTGCTGGATATTAGAAAGATTTGAGAACTTGTCAACTGATTAAACAAACAGCAAGATT
This sequence comes from Eidolon dupreanum, assembly GCA_028627145.1. Lineage (NCBI taxonomy): Eukaryota > Metazoa > Chordata > Mammalia > Chiroptera > Pteropodidae > Eidolon > Eidolon dupreanum. The sequence goes on along the minus strand of CM053505.1, from coordinate 50,483,853 downwards.
TACAAGAAAAGTCCCTTCTTTTTTCCACCCTTTCAATTATTTGTCATTGTGCTGTCAAGCTTTGCTGGCCCAAAGCCCAATTAACCAAAAGCAAAGTCTTCCTTTCAGATAGAGTACAAAATGAAAAGAGGACCTCTGGGAATGAAATATGAAAAGGTTTCCCAAACAATCTGAACACATAATATAAAGTCACCCAGAAAATGCTACAATTAAAGATTGTGATCAAATAAAATAATTAAATTTGTCAGGTTGTACTTTCATTTAGAAAAGACAAATAATCACTTTAGACCTAAAGTAGTTCAACAGTGCCATTCTAAATTTTGTTTTTGTTGATAGTTTTTAAAAATTATCATTCTGAATTCCAGTGTCTTTGTTCTCAGATTAAAATAATAATAATAATAATAATAATAATAATAATAATAATAATACAACTTCTGATAGCTATATATTTCCCATTTGAGAGAAATCAAAATGTACCCCCATTTCGTAGATCATTAAATCTGTTAGCAACATTTTCTGACCTCTAAATTATCCACTCAAATTCTCTGCATCATTTATAGGTACAGAAATAGATTTCTACAATTTTGAGACTGTATTTAGGCACCGAATTATTACCAGGGGATTTCTGCAATGTGGAAGTGCTCATAGATACTGCAAAATGCTTAATGTTGTTTTGCAGAAAAAAAAGAAACATATGTTTTAACAAAATAAAAACCTTAATTAGTGGGGAAAAAACATTATTCTTTATTATTCTTTTCTGTGAGGCATTTTGAATTTAGCTATAGCACAAGTGGCACATTTATAAGGGCTGTACATTGTCCCTCCCATCCCCCCAAAGCAAGCAGTTGTATGCAGCAGCAGAATTTTTCAATTTAATAGACTCCCAGGGTGAAAGGAAAGATTCTTGTACCTGACTGGAACGTCTTCAGGGATTCCCAGTTGTCAAAATTAAATTTCAAAATAATAGTTCAGTCTTTACTGACCTATTCTTTGTCATAGGCTGGAAAAGGAAAAACAGAAATATACCAAAACACTCTCTACATGTGATGTTTATGAAAAAATATCAGTCATGGCAGTTCTATAGAATGTTTCCTAGGTCTTGTGATTCTAATGTTTAAAAAGATATTCAGGAGCTGTCTGTTATGTACAAAGCACATTTGCAAGGCACTAGACCAGAAGCGATGCAACAATTTAATGTTTCTGCATTTTATAAATGGATATATTATACATTTACCAAAAGAAAAAAAACTTTATAACAGCTTGACATTTTTATTTGAAAAATAGTTTCTAAGCACGTGGAACTGAACCATCTTTTAAGAGATTACAGAACTGGTATAAAAAACATTATTAAGTCATAAAGTTTACTCAAAAGTCCAATAGCTTGAGGAGAATTCTGGAGGCATACAAAATTAAATCTGACTTTCAAGTATATATTTGCCAAAAAAAACTAATTAACTTTTATGATAATTTAAGTGAATAAGTCCAGTTCATTCATCTATTTATTTACAAATTTTGAGTACTTGACTCTGTTAGGCACTGATAGATGCTGAGGGTTTTGGTACTGTTACAGCTGACAATATTGAAAAGAAGTTTCAAACTGCCAACTCTCATTAAAATGCATACTTTAAAAAAATCTAGCCCAATTATATCTTTTTAAAATAAAATAATTTAGCTATTTTTTACACACACAGTTAATAAAGCAAAGACATCTTATTTGATACAAGAGCCGTTGCTAACACTTTTTTAGTCTCTGAAAATCTTGCTTTTACTTGCACTGACAGGTGATATCTACAGAGTCTAAATTCTGTTCTATAGCTTCCTGTTCACCATAAAAACCAAAACACATACAAAAAAATAACAGCTATAAATATTTAGGTTGATAAATATTCATCAAGTGACTACAGCAAAACTTCTCTGAAAGTTCCAACTCTTTTTAATTTGTTCAAGGACTGTTCTCACATTTTTCTGATTCCCTTTGTTTATATTTAATGAATATAAAATTGGAGCCATTGTATATGTATTCAAGTTAAATACAAGCAGCTATTTACTTTGTACAATCATCTCACTGTCTACAGGTTATATTCTTTTGAAAACCAAGCTTATTGCTCAAACTGACATAATGGTGATTATGCAATGGTTTTAATAGATAAAGCAATTGAAATAGATGAATCAGTAGTGCTTAGTGGAATAAACGTTGAGTAGAATGGTAGCACTGTTTGGCAGTTCCCCAAAGATGTTTATATATAATCCATGACACCATGTCATTTAGATTTTGTATATGCAAAAAGCAATTTCGAAGATGGAGTTCAAAGTTTAGAAGTTTAAATCAATTCGTCAGAATCTATAAGAATGACATCTTATAAAATTGTACACCTGAAATTTATAAGTTATTGACAAATGTCACCCGAATAAATTTAACAAAACAAAAACTGGCCAAAATAATACATAGAAAATTATCAATATTTAAAATTCTAATACATGTTAATGTTATTCCTTTAATTCCTTTCAGTGATTTCATGAAGAATAAAGAAAAATTCAGAGCTAAAGAACATAATTCTGTAAGAGCCTTATAGTAATGACATCGAGATACGGCTGGCTATACAAAATTGTAGAATAGGAGAGCAAATCGGAAATGTTGGGTGATACTGTGTGAAAGTGCAAAACTGCAAAATAACCGAAAGAGAGTAGCAAAGATAATTGAATGTTTAATGGTATGTAAAAACACTATATATTTATTTATATGTAGAACTAATAGAGCAACTGCAATTCTTGATACAAGCTTTGTAAACTGCCTACTCTGTCATTCTTTTCTTTTCTTTTCTTTCCTTCCCTTTGAGCAATTGGAATTACTTGAGCATTTTGACTTACTCTATCCATGACTGGCTGAAGTAATCACAGTTTTTGTGGATTTCAGGGTCCTGGACAGTAAAAAGCAGAACACTAAAATATGACTTCTGTGTTATTACATCAAAACGATGCTCAGAATTATGTTCTGAAGAAAAAAAAAATGTTTCTGAAGTAGATTTGAACTCTGGCTTCTGGGAGAGAATGAACATTATAGGAAATTGGTTTTCCTGTCCTACTACAGGAAAAAAAAAAAAACTTTTGGGAATTGATATGGCCTCTCTGGAGTTTTCTCTGTGAATACATTGGTATTCCTGTTAAAACACTGGAACCAGAACACAAATTTATACACTTAGTGGGTATATTTATGGCACTCATTTGTTTTCATTATCAGGATGTAATTTGCATCTTGAGATCAGTGAGAACTCATGAAGCAATCTCATTATTGATTTAAAAATTTCTATCATGATGCTAATTAAATTTTCTTCTATGATCAGAATAACATTTTTTCAAAACTTCATAATATTGGAAGGCATTCTTTTGGATGAATGTTTTAAAATTATATAAAAGGCTGCTCATATGAAAAAAGCAGAGATAAACACATATCAATATAATCCCTATACATTATGCAAAATAACCAGTAACGATCTTAAATCAAATCATAAAATTAATATAAAATGCATGACATTGAAATAATCTATAACATTAATATGTCATATTTTATCAAACTTTTGGAACATGAGTAAGAGAAATAAAGAAAAGGAAAATAGAGAAATCAGAAAAAGTAGAGTGGAGAAAATAAGTTGCATAGAATTTTAAATGCATGTATGTGTATATGTATATGTATGTATATAGGCATATATATATATAATTTTCATATATACATATGAAAATTTAGGATAATAAAGATTGGAACCATCTTATATAAGGTTGCCAAAATTAAAAAAAAAAACAACAACATCATGGCAGAGGGAATGCAGTTAGCATTAATATAAAGGCTAGGTGGATGGCCAGGGGAAGGAGGGAGCAATTGGGGGAATCGTTTTATGAACTATATAGATGTCTAACCAATGTACTGTATACTTGAAACTAATTTAAATAAATAAATTTTAAAAAAGCAAAGGACAGTAAATAGCAATAGCAAATGATACAGTAATTCACTAAAAAAAATACAAGAAGTTATCTATATTTTTAAAATAGACTAAGTATTTTTAAGGTGTACTGTTTCTGCATGCATGTACGTGTGTGTGTGTGTGTGTGTGTGTGTGTGTGTGTGAGGGTGTAATTCATAAATAGTTTATGCCCAAGTGCTAAAACTATGAAATACTTAGAATGCCAAGATGTGCTTTGGTTATTTTAGCCATTAAACTGGACTCATTCAATCCCTATCTCTACATTTGACCTATAAAGTACTGAGCAACTTACCAAAAGTACCTTACGTTCACAACCATAGTAGGGCAGGAGTGTTTTATAATTATCTGATGAATTAGAGATAATCTCTAAAATTTATTCAGCTGAACTTATATGACTTTTATTTAATGTAAAATTGTATAAATTATATATATATATCTGCCTCATCTATTAAGATGTACCTAAACAAGGCCATGTACGGAACAATATTTAACAATGATGCAGAACTTTATGGTATAAATAGTTGCATCTAAAAATGTATATACAGTTTTAGAATAGATGGAATATTGAAATTACAAGAAATGGAAATATATTCTCAAGTACAGAACTATTATTCAAAATTAACTTTGTTGGGTTCCCTTCCAGTATCAATCTCTGCTGTAACTTAGCATCCCAGACTACTATATACATAATGAATGTGTTGTAGAAATACTACAGTCAAAATTATGAAAAATAAAGTTGCTAATTTGTTTAACTAAAGCACACAGATTTATTATAAATATAAAAATGGTAATGAAATTGCAGTGAGAAAAAATGATATTTGAAAACCAGCACTGCATTTAAATGGTCTTTCTTTGGTTCATCAAGTATACTATAAGCAATATGAAATTTAAAATGTGAAAGAAAAAGCTTTATCTTTAATGTAGCATATAACTTCACATTTTAATATTAAAGCACTGTCTTTGCCTGACTTAAATTAAAATGTGATGATCTCTTAACAGTATTCTCTTGTTTGCTTTTACGTTTTTTAATAAACTAATTAATACATCATGTTCCACATTACGCTTGCTAAGCCAGCTACAGTCAAGCTGTGGTCCCATATAAAATGGCACAATAATTTGCAATGTGAACAATTTGGTAAATGGCATGAACAATGAAAAATGAGATATAGAATTTAAAAAAAAATGTATGTAACATTCAATATTACCAATTACCAATAAAATCCTGCATGCCATTCATATCAAATTTCTATTTAATTTACTTGTGTGAGAAGAATGTTAAGAAAAATAGAGTAAGTTAAATCAAGTCAGGGTAGCTTTCTAGTCTCTACCTGTTTCCCCTTCTTTGAATAATAACTGTAAGAATTCTATACAGAATGACATTGTACACAGACACAAATGAAACAGAATGATGATGCACCATTCCAAGGTGAAATTTGTGATAGAGTAATAATGAATAAAAGTGTATATAAGCTATGTAGGCTATCTCCATAGCTTTATTTATGAACTCAACTTCTTCTCTGTAAAAATATAAATATAAAAGCAAAACACATATTTATTAGCATACTTTCATTTCATGTAAATCTTCTCATGTGCCTCTTAGATTGAATGTTAAGAGAGGAGATGAATCATAAGCTATATACTACCTCTGAACACTAAATAAACGTTTTTGGAGGACAACCAAAAAGAGCTGATTGTTTTTATAAACCTTGTTCATGGGGAAGGGGAGTAGGTTGAGAGGGGGATAAATTCACGGGAAAAATAATTTAGAAAAAAGGTCATTTGTTCTGTAAATTTACATGTAAGTTCTGTTTTGTTTCTCAAGATTTTTGATTTTCATGAGTTTGGTGTTTTCAACAAACAAAAAAGTATAATAGACTCTTTGAAGATTAGGAAAAAGTGATCAAAAGCACAGTCATAATTTTTATTTTTACATACTGTTTCATTTAATTTACTATTCTTGGGTAAATTATGATACAAGAACTTTGAAAACATATTTCTTTTAGTGTGTTCCTCCTAATAAAATCTACAACTAGTAAAGTCTTTAAAAAATAACCTCAGATTAATGTAACCATATTCAAAATGACCAGAGTTAAAAATGCACAAAAAGAAAATATTTAAATATGTGTTTGAACAGAGATTAAATTAAAAATCTACTTAGAAATTGAACTAAAAATGAATGCTGATAAAACATATTTTGGAATAATCATTGAACTGATGTCTCCTTTTGCTTATTATATGCATATGTATGATAAATATATACATGTATATACATATATATACACACAGAAATGTGTATGCACCCATGTATATATATTTTTATATTCACATATATATTTATATTATGCATTTCAAAATTTTCTTTTGAAGACATATTTAGAAATGTTGAAAATCATATGTATTTACATCTGTATTTTATAAGTTGTTCACTTTTTAATACTAGTATTAATCCTAATTACTACTTCCTTTCACATTTTCTCTCTGAGGTCAAAAAAAATATGAAAGGAGTAAAAGGACATAAGCAATAGATAATTTTAATCCTTTCCTTTTTTTTGTTCTTTTTTTTAAATTATGTTTGTTGGGATAACATTGGTTAATACAGTTATATAATTTTCAAGTGTACCTTATATTTAACATCTGTATATTTTATTGTGTGTTTACCACGCAAAGTCCACTTTCCTTCAGCTATCATATATTTGATCCCCTTTACCCACTTCACCCTCCCCCTAATCTATATTTTACCCCCTTTACCTCATTTATATCTCCCTCCTCCCCTATTTCCTACCTTCTGATAACCATTAGTCTATAGTTCATGTCCATGAGTCTGTTTGTTTGTCCTGTTCCTTTGTTGCTGTTGGGTTTATATCCCACATATAAGTGATATCATGTGACTTTCAACTTCTTCTGTCTGGCTCATTTTGCTTAGCATGATTATCTTGAGCTCTATCCATATTGTCATAAATGGCAGTATTTCATCTCTTCTTATGGCTGAGTAATATTCCATTGTGTGTGTGTGTGTGTGTGTGTGTGTGTGTGTGTGTGTGTGTATATATACCACAGCTTCTTTAGCCAATCATCGATCATAGGACAATTCAGTTGCTTCTATGTCCTGGCCACAGTGAATAATGCTGCTATGAACATTGGTGCGCAA